>OZ038384.1:16654333-16866234 GCA_964036045.1 Eutreptiella sp. 'Long Island Sound 2002' | reverse complement strand
GAAAAACTGCAGAAGCAGGTTGTGTACCCATCCCTTGGGAGGCCCCCCCCCCCCCCCAGAACTAATACCCAAATAGGGGAAAAACGACATCACGGGGGGGCCGTAGCGACGGGCCATACGCCGACTCCCTCCCACTCTCAGACCATTTTCGGGGGGGGGGGGGGGGGGGGGGGGGAGGGGGCTGGGTCTGGGGGGGGAGGGAGGCTGCCAAGAAGGGGGGGGGAGGCTTCATAGCCTGACAAACATGGCATAAGATGACCGCCTCAACGCCCCTGCCTTTTGGGAGGCCCACAAGTGGGCGGAAATGCTACATCACCCCTGCATTCTCGGGGATCCCCAAAGAGAGGGGGACAAAATCAAAATAGGTGGGGCCCACAAGTGGGCGGAAATGCTACAGCATCCCTGCATTCTCGGGGATCCCCAAAGAGAGGGGGACAAAATCAAAATAGGTGGGGCCCACAAGTGGGCGGAAATGCTACATCACCCCTGCATTCTCGGGGATCCCCAAAGAGAGGGGGACAAAATCAAAATAGGTGGGGCCCACAAGTGGGCGGAAATGCTACATCACCCCTGCATTCTCGGGGATCCCCAAAGAGAGGGGGACAAAATCAAAATAGGTGGGGCCCACAAGTGGGCGGAAATGCTACATCACCCCTGCATTCTCGGGGATCCCCAAAGAGAGGGGGACAAAATCAGAATAGGTGGGGCCCACAAGTGGGCGATAATGCTACATGACCAAGGGGGACAAAATCAGAATTGGATGCCTAAACCCTGCCTTCTGGGAGGCCCACAAGTGGGCAGAAATCGTGCATTCTCGGGGGTCCCAAACAAAGAGGATAAAGTCAAAACAAAAAAAAAAGCAAAAAAATAACTTTCCCATGGTATCCCTGGTCCTGCCTATGGTCGTGCAGATTGACGCCACTGGGGTTTGAACCCAGGACTTTCAAGTTGCAGGGCACTGCTTTACCACTAGGGTAGGGCCCATCTCTGACATACCTCTGCATAGGAGTGGTATGCATATTTGGTCCAATTTGGTTTTCATCCACTATTGGGTTCTCCTAAAAAAACTGAGTATTTTGAGTATAGACACATGGGGCAAAAACCCAATTTTTCACCCTCTACTAAGTCAAGCAAAATTTCCTTAGGGCGCCTTCGGCGCCCATGGTCCGGCACTTCGGGGCCAAAACCCGGCAGGGAGGGGGGGGGGGGAGTCGGCGTAAAGGGTCCGGTCCCGGCGCCCCCCCCGTGAACGACATAAATACGGCCTAATAAACATGCTTTACATAGCTTGGATGGTCATATCGTGTGGTCACAATATCAAAAAAACAAGTTTGGAAACTTCGATTTTTGAGCTGCCTTGGGTGAAAAACTGCAAAAGCAGGTTGTGTACCCATCCCTTGGGAGCCCCCCCCCCCCCCCCCCGAATTAATACCCAAATAGGGGAAAAACGACATAAATACGGCCAAAAACATGCTTTACATAGCTTGGATGGTCATATCGTGTGGTCACAACATCATAAAAACAAGTTTGGAAACTTCGATTTTTGAGCTGCCTAGGGTGAAAAACTGCATTAGCAGGTTGTGTACCAATCCCTTGGGAGCCCCCCCCCCCCCCGTGCGCCCAATACCCCAATAGCGTGAAAAGCACGTAAATACGGCCTAAAACATGCTTTACATAGCTTGGATGGTCATATGGTGTGGTCACAACATCATAAAAACAAGTTTCGAAAACTTCGGTTTTTGAGCTGCCTTGGGTGAAAAACTGCAGAAGCAGGTTGTGTACCAATCCCTTGGGAGACCCCCCCCCCTTGGACCAAATACCCAAGTGGGGTGGAAAACACGTAAGTACGGCCTAAAACATGCTTTACATAGCTTGGATGGTCATTTTAGGTGATCACCATATCAAAAAAAAATTTCAAAAACTTCGATTTTTGAGCTGCCTAGGGTGAAAAACTACAGAAGCAGGTTGTGTACCCATCCCTTGGGAGGCCCCCCCCCCCCCGGACCTAATACCCAAATGGGGTGAAAAACATGTAAATACGGCCTAAAACATGCTTTACATAGCTTGGATGGTCATTTTAAGTGAACACAATATCATACAAACAAGTTTCGAAAACTTCGATTTTTGAGCTGCCTAAGGTGAAAAACTGCAGAAGCAGGTTGTGTACCCATCCCTTGGGAGCCCCCCCCCCCCTCCCAGAGCTAATACCCAAATAGGGAAAAAAGCGACATAAATACGGCCTAAAACATGCTCTACATAGCTCGGATGGTCGTATCATGTGGTCACAATATCAAAAAAACAAGTTTGGAAACTTCGATTTTTGAGCTGCCTTGGGTGAAAAACTGCATAAAAGCAGGTTGTGTACCAATCCCTTGGGAGACCCCCCCCCCGTGCGCCCAATACCCCAATAGCGTGAAAAGCACGTAAATACGGCCTAAAACATGCGTTACATACCTTGAATGGTCATTTTAAGTGATCACCATATCAAAAAAAAAGTTTCGAAAACTTCGATTTTGAGCTGCCTAGGGTGAAAAACTACAGAAGCAGAAGCAGGATTGGTACCCCCCCCCCCTGGACCTAATACCCAGATAGGGTGAAAAACACGCAAATGCGGCCTAAAACATGCTTTACATAGCTGGGATGGTCATTTTCAGTGGTCACAATATCATAAAAACAAGTTTCGAAAACTTCGATTTCTGAGTGCCCAGGGTGAAAAGCTGCAGAAGCAGGTTGTGCACCCAACCCTTGGGAGACCCCCCCCCTGGACCTAATACCCAAATAGGGTGAAAAACACGTAAATACGGCCTAAAACATGCTTTACATAGCTTGGATGGTCATGTTGTGTGGTCACAATATCATAAAACCAAGTTTCGAAAACTTCGATTTTTGAGCTGCCCAGGGTGAAAAGCTGGTTGTGCACCCAACCCTTGGGAGACCCCCCCCCCCCTGAACCTAATACCCAAATAGGGTGAAAAACACGTAAATACGGCCTAAAACATGCTTTACATGCCTTGGATGGTCATTTTAAGTGATCACAATATCATAAAACCAAGTTTCGAAAACTTTGATTTTTGAGCTGTATAGGCCGAAAAACTGCACAAGCAGGTTGTGTACCAGCCCAAAACGCGACAAAACGCGGGTACTCTAGCACCCATGAGGACCCATGTTGAGGTAGAGGCCCATATAGTTGGTACTTGGTTGGCCCATAGCTGCCACTGTGCGTCGATTCGCACCCAGGTTTCCCTCCCCCTTTTTCTCTGATATGGACCCCCAACTAATGGTAGGGGTCCTAGCTGCTATCTCCAATTTCCTAAGATTGGCCCCACTGGTGACGACTTGGCTATTTCACGCCAGTATGGGTTGGCTGAAAATCACAATTGTTGTGTGACCTGTGATGACCCTTGAGGACCCTTGGGCCGTTGTTGGGTGATCATTTGGTGACAATGGGAGTACATATAGAGTTATGTAGCACCAACTAGGCCCTCCCACTCGTGCTTATTGGCCCTTTAAAGCACCGTTGTGGGCCTGTTTGCACCGTGGTGGGCAAAAATTGGTTGGCCTTTGACTGCCATTCTGCCTCGATCCGGATCCAGGTCCCATTCCATTTTTTTCTTTTATATGGACCCTCGATCCAATTATGGGGGTCCTGGGTGCTATCTTCAAGATTCCAAGATCCCCCCCCCCCCCCTCGCACTGGTGAGGGCTTGGCCATTTTCAGGCTGCCATGGGTTGGCTGAAAAATCGCAATTTTCGGGTTTCGGGTTGGTGATCTTCGGCAACTCTTGGGGATCCTTGGGCCATTGTTGTTATGTAGAAACACATGGCACCTTTAGGCCCTCCTAACGGTGCTTATTGGCCTCCAAAAGCCCCTTTTTGGGTGTGTTTGCACTGCAATAAGCGGAACTTCGTCAGCCTATGGTTTACAACTTCCCTGCACTGTCTGCACGGTTTTCCGGCTGACAAGCACCTTACGATGTGCACACAGTGCAAACATTGCCCCATATGTTGGAATGGGCCAAACACAAAGCAACAATTGAGATACTGTGCTGCTCTACACCTTCATCAAGAGGCCAGCCCTTGGAACCCCCTTTGCAAGGGGAGGAAGACTGACGCCTATTTGACAGAGACGTCCACCAGAAGCTTCTGAAACTGCTTCACTTGGGGACGAATAAATGACATCCGTTGCTTTTCTGTTGTCCTTTTGTTTTTTGCAAGGGGCAAAGCGGTTCTGTCGTGGGCAGATGGGAGGTTCCAGCAGCAGATGTAGCAGCACATCCCTTGCTTGTCGATGGGATCGGCGGGGGGCAGGGGCATGTTGGCACCAGAAGCACCCGATATTACATCCAGGGCCCGCACTTTGTTTTCAAAGAGGCCAAGCCACCAGGTGTACCTACACACAGTGCATATAAGCGCTGGGAGAATTGGACAGGGGCTTGCAGCCCATTTTCCAATTTTCCTCAGTGCCGAGCATGCGCATTGGCTCTGCTTCTCTTGTCTTTATCCACCAAATCCTCAAACCCCCTCCGGCTTGTCTTGGGATGGGATTTCATTTGTTTGCGTGGAGCAGTCGCGGAGAGAGCAGTGAAAGCAGATTTCCCATGGTTAGGCTTTGGGCTGCTCGTGCCCCTCTCCGCCCTCCGTGTGCAGTGGTTGAGAAGCCTGCCCAGCAGCAGCAGGTACAGTTACTACTTGTGGACAATGAAGGCCAGCCCAAGCGCCGGCTGGCCATCACTCACGGCGTGACCAACATTCACCACCTGCTCAAACACCTGGGGGCTGAATCTGGCAAAGTGCTGAAGTGTGTCATGATGGACGGGAATGTGGTGGAGTGTATGACGCAGGTGTGCGACGTGCAGCCAGGGCAAGGGCACCACCTAGGCTCTAGGATGGCTAGGGTAGAGTAGAGCCTGTTGCCTTCAGAGGGTGTGGTCGCCAAAACGGAGAAATGCTTGCTTGTTGCTTCTTTGTTGTTTGCTTGTTGTTAGCTAGATTTAAGGGGAGAGGGGTCACTTTTGGAAAAACGTGTTTTTGACCCATTTTTAACCCATCTTTGGTCCCAGAACGGCCCATTTTCAAGGCATTTTGCGATTTTCCCCGGGCCAAAAGGCCACCACGGGCTCAAAACAGGCTAAAAGACATTTGTTTGAGTGTCCCAAGTGGTCTAGGAACAACTTTGGAGAAATTGCCAGCATCATCATGGGTCACCAACAATGTCACTTCTCATTCCAACCTTTGTCTCTTTTCAGACACTTCTTGGGCTTCGCACCAACATTGGGATTCAAGAACATAGCATTCCACAAGTTTGGAGGCAAGGCACAACCGGCTGGCATGGTGGATGGCGTAACTTCCAAACGGGCTGGGGAAAGGTAGGACATATTGAGGAAACCAGAAAATCATGAAAGCCGGAAAAATTTTCAAGCAGCAATTGGCAGACCTTGGTTCCCCCGCTCAGATGGTGGCTGCTCCTGCTCAAGCCTCGAGCCAACTTCAGGGTGGGGGGGGGGATCTCCAACTTCGGGGGGGGGGGGGGGGGTCAGATTTCCGGCACACAAAAAACTTCGGGGGGGGGGGCGGGGGGTGGGGGGCTTGATTTGGCACCACAGAGTAACTGAAGGGGAAGATACCTGCGGGGTGTGGTTGTGTCCAGCTCTCAGAGTGGTTTCTAACTTCTAGGTGCCCCCTCCCCCCCACGTCAATGACCTCTGGCTGGACCATATGGGATGCTCAAACAAGTGTTTTTAGCCCATTTTGAGCCCGTGGTGACGCGTTTTGGCCCATGGAAAATGCCAAAATGCCTTGAAAATGGGCCGTTGTGGGACAGAAAATGGGTCAAAAATGGGTCACAAACACGTGTTTCCAAAAGTGATCCTGGACCATTTGGGATGCTCAAACAAGTATTTTTAGCCCGATCGGAGCCCATGGTGACACACCAGTCTTAAAAGGCAAAAAGCCTACAACGAGGCACAAAAGGCATGTGCCAGACTTTTTTTTAAGCGTACCAATGGCCACACTGTGCGAGTTTGTCGCTGTGGCACAAAAAATGGCCACACGCGACTGGTTCAGGCGAGTCTAATTCTGACTGACAAGAAAGATCACTGTCATTTGGCATGAGATGGTGAATGCCCCGCTTTGTTGTAGTTGTTGTGTATTGGTGAGATGTGGGAACCCTGAATTGACATTCAATGATGAATTTCCTTTGTTTACGGCCGACAACATGACATTTCCATGTGCTGAGTTGTTCATTCTCCAATAATTTTTCTGTTCCCTGTGGATTGGATATGTTCCGGCACGTGAGGGGTCCCCTCCCCCCTGGACCCCCTCCCCCCCTCCCCTAGACCCCCTCCCCCCCTCCCCCCCCGCTCAAGCAAGTCCCTGCCCCCCCCCCCCCCCGCACATATGCACTCAAAACCCACAGCTGCCATTTTGTGGTCCCAGGAAGCATTGGAGCAGATCTCAGTGCAATATTTGGATGAGGAATGCCAAGAAGTCTTGGTTTTGAAGTTCGAGGAGGCCGGTGCCTGATTGCTGCAACACTCCACTGTTTCTAGTTCACAACATTGAAGCCGGGGAGTATGTCATTCCTGCATTTGGAGGTGACGGTCAGTTCTGCCACAACCGCTTCTCTGCGCCTCAATTGCCTTAACCATTTTGCAATTGCCAGCACTTGCCGCCCACCCGCTCTTCCAAGAGTCTCAAGTGCAGCCTGCACGACCCCCATGAGATATGCTGTCCCCATTGCTATCCTTGCCTGCATATGCTGTTGCACCCCCCTGCTTTTGTTCCCTTGGGTGTGCGTGCAGGGGTTGGGCAAATGCAATGCACCCGTGTTGCCGCCAAGCCTTCAATTCTCACCAGGGCGGTTTGTGACGAGGCTGCCCGCGTTGGCAGTTACGCAATGGCGGTTGGCAATCGACCGACGGTGGTTGGTGCGCAGCCGAAGAAAGTTCGAGTTGAAATTCGTGCCTTCGTTTTCCCCGCCGTTGGGACGCTGCACGTATTCCCCTCCCCCCTCCCCGCCTTCGTCCAAGACAAGGCTGTTTGTTTCCTGAGAGGATGCCGGAGAGTGGCGACCATCGCTGCTCTCAGGGCCAAGGCTTGTCCAAACGGCTTGTCCAAAACACAGGAGGCGTGGACCATTTTGATTTGACACTTAATTCGGTCCGTAGTCCGGGGGTGTACTGCTGTGCGCAAGATGCGCCCTGTCTAAGATACCAGAGGCGTCCATTGGGAACCTGGTTGTATTGTAGATATGGGAGGGGGGGATTAGAGTTGTGCACACCCGCATTGCGTTCGAAACTGGAGTTTAGAGGGCAAATGATTGGGCACACGGCAAAGTGAGCACTTGCTGATCAATGGTACGTGAGATTCGATTGATGGGCCGTGTTGGTTGACAGCGGGTTATTGAGAGGCGACTGGCGAGAGGGCGAGCAACCGGCACACTGTACATGTCCTGAAAGACATGTGATCTTTGCCTTGGTGAACCCTCCCTCCCCCGAGGGACAGCTGTCCCACTCTCACCTCCCAAAAGTCTTGTTCCCCAGCGGCTGTGGACAAGCAATGTAGGCAATTTTCTCCCGAAACTTCAAACCAATGTTTTTTATGCCCCCCTGCCCGCAGATGTTGTTGGGTTGGTGTTGTTCAGATTCAGGCGTTGTTCGGATGTGAGATTGGCGGGGGGCAGGGAACCCCTCTTAAACTGGTGTGAAAGTCCCCTTCCGTCCCCTCGACGTGAAGCCGGCGCCGGCAGGAGTGGACGCCAAGGGGGCAGTATGCTTCCATGGTGAGCAGTAGGACTGGCATTCCATTCTCACCCACATCCTGCTCCTGTAGACACAAGCGATCTCCATCAACAAATGGCTGTCACACAAAAGATAACAAACTGGACACCGATTGTGTGACAGTAATCCCCCTTTCTGGAACCCCCCCCCCCCCCGGCTTGACCAAGGTCCCTGTTCTAGATTGTTTTGTGTACTAATTATTATGGATGAAGATTCCAGGGCTAGACTATGCACTGATCCCTCCCCCCCTTGTGGAATACCTTCTCACCCCATTCTGGGTAGCCCAACGTGTTGCTTGGGGTGTATGCCCCTTTTATTCACTGCCCTGGGCCGCCCTCCCCATGTTGCATGGGTCCTTCACATCATCCCCAATCTCACACCATTACCTCATCATCCACCAGCACCAGCTTCGGACTTTGCCTGGAAAACCTTGCTCCCTTTGTCCAATGACCCAATTGTTTCCTAAGTCCCAGGCAGCCTGCTGCTCTCTGACCCATCTCCCCCGCCACAGAAGCCCACCTACTCCTGAGAGCGAAGACCAAACAGTAGGAGTGATGATTTTTCTGATTCATGATCTGAGCTCCAACCTGGTCTGCATCTGTAGATAAGGATGCACGCCATTCAGTTTGTCGGGTGCATTGCTCAATTTGTTCATCGTCAGGATTACCCCCTTGTTTTTGGAGTGTTCTGTACTGCAGTTATCCCCTTTGTTATCCCCTGGCATCCCTGCGCCGCCAGATGTGCTCATAAAAACCCCCTCGATATTAGACGTTCGGCAGTTCCTCCTGACAATGGTGGAAGGAAGTTGACAACCCTCGGAAACTCCCGCTGTTTGTTAATTGGCGAAACTCACCACTGACCCCCCCCCCCCCTTGCTTGCGTCCCGGCTTTCATGGAATTGGCACCTGTGAAAGAGTTTCTGCGGGCATATCTGCAGGTGCGGTTGTACTGATGCATTGCCGCACCACTCCATCCCGGCCAGTCTCAGCTGCCAGTCTCCTGCCTCCCACCCATGCCCGCCGCTCCATGATTGCACTGGCACCAATCAATTGCTTGCCATCCCTTCACTTTTGTAAGTTCGTCATGCTTGTGTGTTAATTTATGCGCTGTCCATGCACTGCTGAGAGGCATCGAAGCGTGCGTGGCGGTGTTCTCTTTTGCAAGCATCTGTGTGAAAAGAGTACAGTGCTGATTGTTCTCTGCAGCAATGGCCCCTTCTGGGGTTCTGGGCATCACCCTTATGCTGTCGCCCCATGCATTGCGTGCAGTTAAGGGGCAGAGCTGGGGCTTGCTGCGGTTGCTGCTGCGTTGGGGTTTGTCTCGCGGGATTTCTGGAGTGTGTACACGCATTATCTTGCCCTTTGTGTGCGTGTATGCCTTTCTCATTATCTCAAGCCAATGTGTCTTTGTGCATAGCGTTGGGATCCTGGGATCCTGTCGTTGGGCTATGCTCTGCACAGGAAACAATATTCCATGCGCTACACAACTGTGCCTTCTATGTAAGTGTGCAATTGCTTCATGGCAGCATGTTTTGGCAAGTGGATGATTCAGGGGCAAACAGGCCGTTGGATGCACTTTCCCATAGTGCACAGCTTTACCACAACCACAGAGATGGCCCTCTCGGTGGCACGGACGGCCCACTGGGCCACCTGGGCCTCACACCCAAAAAGACAAAAGCACAATGAGTGCAAAGCCATAGGGGCTCAACAGGTCCTGACGATCATTTTTGGGAAGTCCTCGTATGTTTTGGACAGGGTAGAAGGAAGAGCCTAAGAACAAAGACACCAACAATGGTGTCTACCGTCGGGCTCCATGCCCAATTTTGATCTTTGGGAGTCCCTACTTTTGGCCATCGGCTCAACCAACCCCCTCGTTCGTGGGTATGGGCGTGGTTGCTGTCCCACCAGGGCATACACGGGAATGAGAGAAAGACCAATTAGCCGAAAAAGGGCACGTAGGACCACCCACTCATGTTTTTCCTTGCGCCCCCAGGGCAAGGGCCTATGTCCCTTTTCAGCCAAGATGTTTCACTCAAGCGACACCCCATATTGTTTTGTTTTTTTGACAATGAGTCAGCTGTGGGGCGCCATATCCCTGTCGCGTTGTTTGCGACGCTAGACCAGTATGATTCATCAGAAAGTTTCGTAACAGATGACTGCCTCACACCAGCATGAGTGCTTTAGCCAGTAATGGGCACGTCTTAGCCAATAGCGACACCGTCGCCCACATCAGTCGAGAGGGCATGAGGCGTTGAGCCAATGGCCCCCGAGAAGGCAAGGGTCGTGTAGCCGTTGCTGATTTCTTCCCCTTTTATTGGGAACCCCCGGAAGGTAGGGGCTAGGTAGCCAGGTCCGATTGAGTTCCCATGTGGGGGGCCCCGAGAAGGCAGGGGCGATGTAGCCATTCTGCCCACATGTGGGCCCTCGAGACGGCAGGGGTAAAGCAACCAACTACTAAGTGACAAAGGAAGCTGAAGTATGTACGCCGTGCGCTTCTGGGAACAAGTGTTAAGGAAGTACCTTTGGGGAACCCAAAGCCGTCCTGACCTATGCTTCGGTGGTTTCAGTACCTACGGGGAACCTAACCGTCCTTCCGGTGCTATTGGGGAAACAGGGCCAATTGTGCTTGACCTGCTGCAGCAGCTTGGTCATGAAATGTGGGTGCTTGCCAAATGATGCGTGCTTTTGCAACTGTGCTTGGTCTGACATTTGTGAAACGGATTCCCTTGTCCCCATATGTGGTGATACAAGTTGCACCAGTCCGTCCGTATGTCATTGCATTTTCTCAATTTTGCATACGGTGGCTGGTCCGCCATTCTCCTTATGGACCATGGGTCCATGTTCTGCCTCATGTTTGGACGGGCAAGAGCAACGCGGCCACCATAGAGGATGAGGGAGAGGATGAGGTAGAAATGTGTGCGTTATGTTGTCACAAGCGCTCCACCGTCACGGTTTGTGGTGAGTGTAAGGAGCACTATTGTTGTGAATGTATTGACACCCACACTTGTGGGAATGATATTATTTGTTAATCACATTCGGAGTGACATTTTGTGTTGTTGAATTCTCATATTTCGGCTTGTGCAACTTGCTTTGCAGGGAATGTTTGCAGTCTAGTGCAATCTACGTGGGGCATTTCCCTAGGTGAGGATAAACTTGGGGCTAGAGCCAGGATACGTAATACAAAGGTAGCGCGCTGGGCAAGCATTCCCACTTTGCGATTGCAGCGGCAGCCACACCCTGCGATGCCGTGGGAGAGTCACCAGTGGAGCGAGCACTCTTTTCGGGTACAAAAGTGCACGGTATTGATGAGCGATAGGTCCGGTAGAAGGGGCAGGTGGAAGAGACTGAAACGAAGGTGGGGGAGGATACCAGGAATTAGTTATACGATGCTAGAGGACCACGGTTGGCCAAGTGAGTGCCAACATTGCACATTGTGTCCATAAGTGTAGCATGATGAGACCCCGGGGGGGGGGGCGCCCGGTCCTTGTATGCGACCCCCCGCTCCCCCCTGAGTTTTGAAAGATAGTGGTGCGGGGGCCATGGCGCCAACGGCACCAAAATTTTTGTCCCATGCTTAGTTGAGAGGGGCACTATGCCTTTAGTCCTTGAGACCCTTCAGACTTTCTTCCTGGCAAAGACGAGAAATCGCTATTATCGCATACATACGTTTATATCCCCATGCCCCTAGACACACACACACACACATACACACACCCTTGAGGTATGCATGTGGTAGCAGTGGGTTGCCCGCAGCCCCCCCCCCCCGGCTAAGCTGCCAATACCCCCCCCCCCTCCTCCCGCCGACCCCCCCGCCCCAACCATCCCCCCCCTCCCCCCACCCGCAGGTTATGACACACGGCTGGGGGGGGGGGTGTCGCATCACGACCAGTTGTAGTCGCCCCCCCCGGTGATGAGACCCTTCATGTATTGTTCATAGAAAATAGTTGTATCACTATGCTTGACTATTCTAACAACGATCCTACCTTGAGGGCCGAGGGATGTCGTGAAAGCACCAACTAGGCCACCCTAAAGGTGCCCATTGGCCCCCTAAAAGCGCCATTTTCGGCTTTTTTGCAAAAGGAGGCCAGCATTGGCTGGGTGACAAATTGTGATTTTTGTGGGACTTTCATGCACAAGCCTTTGAGATATTGGAATAGAAGCAATGGCACGTTGATGGTCCAAATGAATTTTTTGTTTGTGCATGACAAGCCTAGCTCGGGCTACAAGAGTTGTACTTCTCACTTGTCACGGGGGTGCCCGTCCTTCATCCTACACATTTGGGTGCATAATGAACAGTCAACTTACGGTAGCATTTCAGATTTTGCCCGGTATTGTGCTTTGGGGTTCCCTTTGAAGTTCTCCCTACGGCTAGTCAAGTTGGAGGTGTAGGCCAAGCATACACAAGCTAAAGGTAAAATTATAGGCGCCTGATGGGTCGCCCCGAAGGCAAGACCTACATGAGCAGCAGGGACAAAATTAGAAGTGGCTACTCAAACCCTGCCTTCTTGGGGGCCCCATATCCCGGGTATCTAGCCATTGTAGCCTTGTGGCCCAAGGGGAGACCTTAAGAAACCTTTTTTTTATAAGGACCCCCCCCAAAAGAACTCCCCTAAAGGACGATTTTCCACGGGCCTGACGTGGGCCATCTTGTCCCCGTGTTGGTGACCCCCGAGAAGGCGAGAAGGCAGGGGATATGTAGCCATTCCACCCACATAACGCCCAAAAACCAAGGTTGGAAGGGAATATAAGCAATTTGACTTTTTTGGGGTACACTCACGCTAGCACTCAAAACAAATATTTTTGTCTGGTTTTTTATTCGAGTCTCACACGAATGACTTGCATGACACTCAAAAAAAAATACCTGTTTAATTTTCCATATTGCAAAAGTGGCCTTATTGCGGGGCAAAAGATGACTTGCCTTTACAGTACAAAAAAAGTTACGTGGCGTTCCCGCAACAAAAAAAATTGCACACACGTACAACTTTTTTTTTTCAGTGGTCCGAACCTTTTTTATAATTACATGCATTACCAAAAATTTTTGATACACGATTCTAGAACCATAACAAAAGTAACATGACGTTACTTTTCTTTTCTTGTACACAAGTTACATTTCTCACAACAAGCTTGCTTTGCAAACAATTTTCTGCAATGACAGTTTAATTCAACTTGATTTCATGTTTCAATCCCTTGTTTTGCAAGTTTGCACCAAACGGCATGCATTGCAGTCCAGGCTTTAAGGATCACCATGGTTGTTGGTTGATTGGGTTGATGCCCAGCCAACAGGGGCTGAGGATTGACCATTGGAGACAGTTGTGTATTTGACTGGGGTTGATGTCCAATGGATCGGGTTTGGCGCTTGATGGCGACTGCCGATGGACATTAACAGTTGACTGACAGCAGTTGACAGTCTCTGTTACCATCAGGATTCTTCTTTGCCCTGTCAATCACGATTACAGCTGTGTTGTGTTGCCTTATCTTTCAGAGGTTTGTGTCCATGGCTGTGACTGCTGAATGCCAGCCCACATATCTGACATGCGGGCACTCCAGCCTGTCGCATCGTGAGGTCAGCGGCCGTCTGCGATCAGGCTGTGTTGTTGCCATCGCCTGCCTGGGAGTCAGTTGTGGGACACTGCTTTTGGGATGTCAGATAAAAGAGCCCGAAGCAACGATGGCGTTTGTGAGCAGGTTAGCAAGCCCCCGAGATATCTGTGCTCCCACCTGGCAAAGGATTTGCAGCACGTTGTACCCCCCTCCTGCGGCCCTTGAATGGGTTTCTTCTCTACCATCTTGCAGTCTCACTTCCTGTTTGGTGCCCCTCCGTTTTCCTCTTTCAGCCTTCGGACCTCCTGCTGTGCTCCCCTCTAACTGCAATTTATTGTGTTCAAGTCTCCTCCTGCAGCTCAACCCTGTGTTGTGCTCTCCAAATAGAGCCTCACGGTGTGTTGTGCCCCACTCTCCAATCCTCTCCAACTCTGCTGCACCTCTGGTGACGTGTGGTAGGAGTGGCTGACTCATGCTGACATGTTTGGAGTTCGTGGTATAACAGCCTGTTTACCCACAAGCCCCTGTGAGAGGAAGAAAAGAGTGAATCGATCTCAGTCAGCACCGGTGGACGGCACTGTGGGTTAGAACGGTCTCGCCGCAAGCTGCAACCTCACTATTTGTCTGTCAGCCTGTTTACATTGATGCGCTTGTATCTGTATGTGGTGTGCACCGACTGCCCCTTACACCTTGCGGATCCACCATGCCTCCCCTTGCTGCTACGTTTGGGGTCAGGTCTAGCCTGCTGGAGTGCACACTTCCCTGTCATCTCCACGGATCCGAACCCTGCCTTTGTGTGCAATTGGTGTCCCAGAACCAGACAGAGCTCTCCAGAGCAGAACATGGTAAGCCATGCAGCTGCTGACTCTCCTGCCCCCTGGAGGTCCACGATGGCGTGGTCATATTTGCACATGTGATGCCACTTGTGTTAGGACGTTGATGGTCAGGGCACGCTGAGAATGTCAAAGCCTACCTTCATAAACTTCCCCTGGAGCACACCCCTGGCCCCTAGATCCCCATACACCATCCTCACAGAGCTGTACCTAAGATCCAACCTTCAACGAGCCTTGCCTCCGGCCCCTGGCAGCCCCATGCAAGCGAAAGCCCTTTAGCTGCTGAGATTCAGAGTGCTGATGCAAGAAGGCTCTCAGTGGCCGCTGCACCGCCGGCATTGCAGTACCCGTCTAGGGAGCAGGCGTCTGGAACAAGTACGAGGACGCCATCCCGGGTCCATTCCTCTGACACAGTCAAGGTGCATGAGTCTGTTCTGCCAGTGTGCTTGGGTGAGGTTGTTTCGGAGTTGTGACAGCATATGCCTACTAGGATACGAAAGGACGATTTTGGCAGTCTGTAGCCTTGCCTAGGGCAATCCCGTGCCAAAGACGCGAAGTGACTGTTTCCACCAATAATGGCCTAGTGAATGGGCCCGTGCACAACCTACTTATGCTGTTTCTCACCTTGGGCAGCTCAAAAATCAAAGTTTTCGAAACTTTTTTTTTGATATTACAATCACCCAAAATGACTATCCACGGTATGTAAAGCATGTTTACCGAGCTGGGTTGACCCTGTCGAGGTTTTACACCCCTTCTTAGGGTCCAAGGATGGGCAACACATTTTAGCAAGCAGCAGCAGCAAGCAACAACAGCAGCAAGCAGGCGGTTAAAAAGTTCTTGCGGGGACATAGTGGCTCAAAACCGGCATGCAAGTAGCTCAAAACAAACGGGGAGCCAACGCGCATCACCACAAATAGGTTTCGTTGCATTTGAGCCGTCTAGCCCGTTCTACGCCCCATTTAGTGTCTAGAAATGGCTGTTTTTTGGGCTATTTTCAGTACGGTCGTCCTGAAAGTTCAGCACGATAGCCGGTGTGTCACGTGGGCGTTTTCAATGAGGGCCGTTCTTCTTCCATAGCAATTGGGCTATCAAAGGAATGCAAATCGGTGTTCAATAAGGCATGTGCCACACGGTGGTCCATTTTGAGGTGAAAATGAGCCGTTTTTGAGCCGTGTTTCAGGACAATCGCCCCGACCGTGGAGGGACACCTCCAAAGCAAGCGGTCTTTCAAGCCGTCTTTCGTCCACGGTGCTTTTCAATGCGTTCAGCAAGACTAGGACCCAGCTCGGTCCTAGTTGTAAGTCTTGATTTAGGCCGTATTTATGTGTTTTTCACCTTATTTGGGTAGTGGGTGCCGGTGGGGGGTGGGGGGGGGCTCCCAAGGGATTGATTGGTACACAACCTGCTTATGCAGTATTTCACCTTGGACAGCTCAAAAATCGAAGTTTCCGAAACTTTTTTTTTGATACTGTGATCACCTAAAATAACCATCCAAGCTATGTAAGCATGTTTTAGCCCGTATTTCAGTGTTTTTCACACTATTTGGGTATTGGGCGCAGGGGGGGGGGGGGGGCGGGGGGGCGGGGTTCTCCCAAGGGATTGGTACACCACCTGCTTGTGCAGCGTTTCACCCTGGACAGCTCAAAAATCGAAGTTATTGAAATTTTCTTTTGATACCGTGATCACCTTAAATGACAATCTAAGGTATGTAAAGCATGTTTTAGGCCGTATTCATGTGTTTATTAAGGTCACCCTATTTGGGTATTGGGTGAGGGGGGGGGGGGGGGGGCGTCACACAAGATTGGTACACAACCTGCTAATGCAGTTTTTCAGCCTATAGAGCTCAAAAATCGAATTTTCTGAAACTTATTTTTATGATATTGTGATCACCTCAAATGACTATCCAAGATACTTAAAGCATGTTTAACCCCGTATTTATGTAGTTTTTACCCCATTTTGGTTGTGTGTTGCTTGGGGTAGATTCTCTGTGAGCTGGACTTGCCAAAGGCAATAGAATTTCTGAAACTGATTTTTTTGATATTATGACCATTCAAAATGATCAAATATCCTATGTAAAGCATGCTTTAGCCCCTCTTTGTGTGGTTTTCCTCCCCGCCCCTCTGCCTCTGTACATAGGCCAGAGGACGCTAATAGACGAATGCCCTCTTTGTGTGATTTTCACCCTATTTGGGTGTTGGGGGGGGGTCTAGGGTACAACCTGCTTACGCAATTTTCCAGCCTCGGCAGCTCAAAAATGGAAATTTCCGAAACTGGTTTTTTTTTGATATTATGACCATCAAAAATGATCAAGTATCCTACATGAAGCATGGTGTAGCCCCTATGTGTGTGTTTTTCACCCTATTTGGGTGTTGGGGGGGGGGGGGGGGGGCTCCCAAGGGGGCTGGGGCACAACCTGCTTATGTAGTTTTCCAGCCTCGGCAGCTCAAAAATGGAATCACCTCGCAGAGGTTGTTAGATCAAAGCCAGGTAGGCGTATATAGGGGAAAACACCACATATCCCCCATTTTGGGCCTTTTTGGGCCTTTTCGCGTACCCTAACCCAAGGGGTTGAATTGTTACTTTAACCCCTTGTAAAATCATTATTTTGTCCAATAAACGCATCCCCCAATGAGTTTTTAGTCTGGACCCCCCAGGACCCCCCCCCCACTTGAAACCCACTTTTTTGAGGTTTGGAGGGAGGTGTGGGGGTGGGGGGGGTGGGGGGGTGGGGGGGGTCAAAAATGTCGAAAAAATGACTCCCCCCTTTTTTTGGGTTTAAAATCATGAATCTTTTGGTTTTTTTTCGATTTCGAGCCGAAAAAGTGTTTCCGGGTCCCGACTCCATGATGTTTGTATGGGGCGGAGTGGGACGAGCGCTACTGCAGTTTATGCACTTTTTCGCCACTTTTGGTATGTTGGCGGTTTTGGCCACCTGGGTGACCCCGTGGTACCCACTCTGAGGGCTGTGAGTGGGGATGTTGTGACGGTATATGCCTACTAGGATACGAAAGGACGTTTTTTGCAGTTTGTAGCCTTGCCTAGGGCCGGTCAAAACCCGTGCCAAAGACGCGAAACGACTGTTTCCACCAATAATCGCTCACCCGAGTGAATGGGCAGCACAACGTGCTAATGCAGTTTTTCAGCCCGGACAGCTCAAAAATCGAAGTTTCTGAAACTTATTTTTTTCATTTTGGGATCACCTAAAATGACCATTCAAGGTATGTAAAGCATGTTTTAGGCCGTATTTACGTGTTTTTCACCCCATTTGGGTATGGGGGGGGGAATTCTCCCAAGGGATTGGTACACAACCTGCTTCTGCAGTTTTTCACCCTGGATAGCTCACAAAAACCAAGTTTTGAAACTTGTTTTTTTGATACCGTGATCACCTAAAATGACCATCCAAGCTATGTAAAGCACTTTTTAGGCAGTATTTCGTTGTTTTTTTACTTTATTTGGGTATTTGGCGTTGGGGGGGGGGGGGGGGGCTACCAAGGGATTGGTACACAACCTGCTCATGCAGTTTTTCACCCTGGATAGCTCAAAAATCGAAGTTTTTGAAACTTATTTTTTTCATACCGTGATCACCCAAAGTGACCATCCAAGCTTTGTAAAGCACTTTTTAGGCACTATTTCGGTGTCTTTCACCTTATTTGGGTATTGGGCTTGGGGGGGGGGGGGCGTGGGGGCGCTATACAACTACACTCCGGGGCTTTCCAATTCAAAGCCAAATTAAAAGTCCGGCCATTCGGCCCCTGCAAGTCGGGAACGACGGCAAGGCGGGGCCTCCAGGGTACGTCGGAAAGACCGCCACTCAGCCCCTCTATCCTTCGTTCTGCAAGTACGTTTTGCTTTGAGTAATTGACCATCATCTTACAACTCTCATTGGAATGGTACCAATGGATGCTCATGATAAAACAAGGCATGTTTGTACAAATTTGGGCTATTTCATTTTCATAACAGGAGATGAACCCAATCAACGGCTCATCACTTGAGTGTGCATTGCTCAAAGTAGATTCTCTGCGAGGTGGACTTGCCGAAGGCAATAGAATTTTGGAAACTGATTTTTTTGATATTTTGACCATCCAAAATGATCGAATATTCTATTTAAAGCATGCTTTAGCCCCTCTTTATGTGTTTCTCACTCTATTTGGGTGTCGGGGGGGGGGCGGGGGGGCTCCCAAGGGGTCTAGGGCACAACCTGCTGATGTAGTTTTCCAGCCTTGGCAGCTCAAAAATGGAAATTCCCGAAACTGATTTTTTTGATTTTGTGACCATCCAAATGATCAAATATCCTACGTAAAGCATGATTTAGCTCCTCTTTGTGTGTTTTTCACCCTTTTTGGGTGTTGGGGATGGGGGGGGGGGGGGGCTCCCAAGGGGGCTGGGGCACAACCTGCTCATGCAGTTTTCCAGCCTCGGCAGCTCAAAAATGGTCGTCCTTCTCCCCTCTTCGAGGTGCCTTGCCGAAGGCAATAGAATTATTTGTTGGGATGTGTGTTAAGGTCTACGGACAGACGGGCACTTTTTCTGGTGCAAGTACATCACTTTGAAGAGCGGCACATGCTCAACACGGGCCACTACAATGGGCTGTCTTGTTGTAGGTTTGGCTGCATGCTTGGCTGGGGATTTGGCACGACGTTTGGCACAGTTATGTGTCACCACGGTACCAAAGTGCTCAGATGTGATGCACTGGTAGTTAGCACCATGCTGTGAGGAGCCCACAATCTTGGCAAGCACAACACTGCCCTCTAAACATTGGAAATTGACAATAGTACCAGCTAAGTGCATGACGGCAGTGTGTGTGCCAAAGCGCTCACAAAAGTGCCCACCAAGGGGTTGCCCAAAGTGCACACTGGTGTGCATGCAAAAGTGCCCATGAAGCCTCAGCAAGTGGATCATGCCCAGGCACCTGCAAAAGTGCTTGTATAGGCTTGTGTGGCAAGGTGACACGCAAGTGTCCTCAAAGGTTAAAGTGCCCACCAGTGCCAACAAAAGTGCGTGTGAGGGCACAAGTACAGTGGTGGGGCAAAGCACCTACAAAATTGCCCAAAGAAGTGCTTCTGAAGGGGCTGGGGTGAAGTGCCCATGAGATGCTTGCAAAAGTTCTTGCAAAGGTTCATGCAAGGGGGGCGGCCTGTTCGAATTCCAGACCCCCCCCCTCTCCATACCCCCCAAAGTTTTCAAACCCGTCTTTCTCCAATTTGAGATTTTGGGGGAAAGGGGGTATTTTTTTTTTAACCCTATGTGTCTATACTCAAAATACTCAGAATTTCGTGGAGAATTCAAAAATGGGTGAAAAACTCAGAAAAAATTTTGATCCCCGACCTGACCTCCGGGTTGGACCTTGGCTGATGCGAGCCTGAGCTAGTGGGCAAATCTTTTTTCTGAAAATTCTTTTTTTCCCCTGTTGTGTATGTTCAAAATGACCAGCGCGTCATGGGGATCATTTTAAGATGTATGTTGGGGTACCCACCCAGCCCCCCCTGGGGACCCGGTGGCCGACTGGCCGACCCCACCCCCCCTCCAGACCTCTGAAATTTTTCGCACCCGGTTGGGGTCTAGAATTTGAACAGGCCGCCCCCCTTGGGTTCATGCATAGAAGAGCAGGCCTTAGGGATCGTGGTCATTGCGTAGGATCTGCTTCGGTGTATGACACCTTGGCCAAATTGTGTGCGGTGCACCATGCATGCACCAAGCACATGGTCAAGGCCAAGGTTTGTTGTCAAGATGTTGCATGGCTTGTGCTTGGCTCGGTCGATCATTCCATCATGTTCCTTGGCTCTCAAAATTGGGGCTGCGTCAATTTCAATTGACTATTCTCTGGAACACACACCAGGCTGCATGGACATGTGTCTTATCACAATGCTGACTTTGCCAACCATTGTCGCTCAGCCACTGACCACAGTGGGTTTGCCGCTAGTCTGCTGTCAGTTGACACAACTGCTGTCGGTTGAGTGCCACTGAGTATGGCATGGCAACTGAAGCACACTGGAAGAGAGTGCTAGGCTGCTGTTGAGGACAGTCTGCACAGTGCAACTGTGAGGAGAACTCAGGCCCCTTCCCAAGACTAGGCACCACCAGAAGGAACAATGTCCATCAGCAATCACAGCAGAGTTCTTGTCGGCTGAATTTAGATATGAAATGTACAAATTGGAAAGGGCGCTGCGCAGGTAGGCTGGGATTAGGGTTTGGGGCCGATAGGAACACCTGGTTTCGTGTTACCACAAGCCACCCAAACGCCTTGCGCTTGGTCGATCGACGCCTTGCCACCTCTCGCCTCGCAATCTTGGGCTAGCACATCAACAAGCTGCCACAATCCTCGCTAATGTCCAACAACTCTCTTGCATCTGTGCGAGGCTCAGGAGGGCTGGGTGCTGCTGAATGGTAGAGGATGTTGGAGGGTTGTGGAGAGTTGATGACATGGTGCATTTTGCAGGTGTTTTGGGGCTTCCTCGGTGCCTTGTGTTTTGCAACTGTTTGGAGCGCCATCCGAAGAGCGTGGCAATCTGTACCAGCTCCGCCATATATTGCTATGGCTGCCACAACAGGTATTGCTGTGGGTGCTGTGCTGTACAGGGGAGGGGAAAATTTCGTCAGGGGCAAATTTCGCGGTTAAGAAAGGTGGCGAAATTTTCCCCAGCGAAATTTTTGTGCTTGGGCCCTCTAGAGGTACCTGTGCATGAGGCTGTCACACGCATTTCTGCTTTCAGGTGGCGTTCCTGGTGGGATTTTGCTTCAGGCGCATCCATAGGCACGCTTGGCTCCTGTTAGAAAACACAGTTCTGTGACCACGTTGAGGCAATGTGTTGCAGTTTTTGAGTCTCTGTCTTGTGCATGTTTTGTGTGTCTTATTGCAGTAATTTGGGCACTTTGAGCTTCAGGGATTTCGAGGGTGGCGAAATTTTCCCTTGGCAAGATTTTCCACAGCAAAGTTGTCCCTGGGCGAAATTATCCATCCACTGTAGGATTGTGTGAGCGTGAATGTGCCGTTTGAAGGGCGGCTGCAAGGGTCATTGATCCGGCCTCCTGCACCCATTCCCGTACTTCCCACCGGGCAGCATCTTCTTTTCACAGTCACGCTGCCCACACAGGTGGGCCGTCCCCCATGGGGGCGTGGCTAGGACAACCGGGGTGAAGGGCAAAGGGGGTGAGGGTACCATCCACTAGCAGGCATACTGGGACAAGCGGAAACCTTGTGCCCGCTCCACAAGCCATCTTTTCTGAACCTGAAGCCGGAGAAGATGAGGAGGGGAGTACAGGGCTGGCCTTAAGGACCCATATTTTTTCTCAACCCTCCAGGTCGTTACTGGCCAACCGCTGGCAGTCAACCGCCACACTAGAGCCCCACAGTCCGGCAACCGCACAAAATGCCGCGTCATCTAAAGGGTGCTTTGGTGTGCACAAAATGCCTTATCGTTGGACCGGTAAAGGGGGGAGAGGGGTTTGCAATTTTCATCCAACACCCCTGGTACAGTACAGTACAGTACAGTACAGTACAGTACAGTACAGTACAGTACAGTACAGTACAGTACAGTACAGTACAGTACAGTACAGTACAGTACAGTACAGTACAGTACAGTACAGTACAGTACAGTACAGTACAGTACAGTACAGTACAGTACAGTACAGTACAGTACAGTACAGTACAGTACAGTACAGTACAGTACACAGTACAGTACAGTACAGTACCGTACACAGTACAGTACAGTACAGTACAGTACAGTACAGTACAGTACAGTACAGTACAGTACAGTACAGTACAGTACAGTGCAGTGCAGTGCAGTGCAGTGCAGTACAGTACAGTACACAGTACATAATACATAGTACACAGTGCACAGTACAGTACAGTACAGTACAGTGCAGTATAGTACAGTAGTGTGGTGTTGTGCACCCTCCATTATCAACTGTCTACTGGCGTTGCCGAGTCCCAGAGCGGAAACAGGGGTGTCTCCTGCAGCACCTCGTCTGCTGCATTTTTGTGCATGTATCGCATATTAGCATCCCGGGGGGCGGCCGGGCCCGGTCCTTGTATGCGACACCCCCCCGCCCCCCCCCCCCCCCCCGAGTTTTGAAAGATAGTGGTGCGGGGGCCATGGTGCCAACGGCGCCAAAGTTTTTGTCCCATGCTTAGTTGAGAGGGGCACTATGCCTTTAGTCCTTAAGACCCTTAAGACTTTCTTCCTGGCAAAGGGAATGCCGTGCACGCAGTGCGCATGCAGTGCAAACTTTTGTATGTCGGCAACCCTAACCCTAACCCTAGTTTTGGCCTTTTTTCACTAGTTGGTTGTTCCATAACAGAACTTTTTACGCTTCCTGTGCACTGAGGATGTGGCACATTTAAATTGCCACCCATGTTTACCCATCTTCAGCTATTTTAGCCCATTTTTACCCGGTTTTGTTGCACGTTCTTTGTTATAGGTGGATGCTAGATTATGGCGATGGGGAATCACTAGATGTTGTGTACATTCACAATGCAACAAATCGGCAGGTGGGTCGTTACACACTCCAAAGCGGATTCCAACCTTCATGGTCATTGCCTTGCTATCTTTAGGAAACAATGTCTTTGTGGATTCTCTTTATGAGCCAACACTTGAACCCTCCATCCGCACTCTCGGCTCATTGCGAATCAGTAACATGGTTTATCAGTAACGGCCCACATAGTGCTGCATATTGCTACAAGTTGGGCCCCAATGGGGTCAAGGCAGAATGCCTATGTCCCCAGAAGGCTGCCAATACCAGATTGCGCTTGGCCACGGCCACCAATCACCAAGTATATGGAGACCCTTGTGACGCCTGCATAAATGCATGGGGGTTTCCTCCCTTCCTTCCTGGCTAGGTTTCATTGTGTCGGCACTGCACATAGTGCGCACGCAGTGCCCACGCAGTGCACCAACTTGGCCAAAGACGAGAAATCACTATTATCGCATGCATACCTCCAAACCCCCATGCCCCGAGACACACACACCCCCTTGA
Source organism: Eutreptiella sp. 'Long Island Sound 2002' (assembly GCA_964036045.1). NCBI lineage: Eukaryota > Euglenozoa > Euglenophyceae > Eutreptiales > Eutreptiaceae > Eutreptiella > Eutreptiella sp. 'Long Island Sound 2002'. Next base: position 16,843,110 of record OZ038384.1, on the reverse strand, counting down.
GGTATGCATGTGGTAGTAGTGGGTTGTGCGCAGCCCTCCCCCCCCCCCCCCGGCTGAGCTGCCAATACCCCCCCCCCCCCCAAACTGCCCCCCCCCCCCGCAAGTTTTGACAGATAGCTGGGGGGGGGTGTCGTATCAGGACCAGTTGTAGTCACCCCCTGGGGATAGCATAGTGCTTCCACGAAGCGCCATGGGTGTCATGACAACCTTCAAATGACCTGTTGGGAACCCGGCGTTGCCACAATTTGACTGTGATACCTAGATGGTGGTCAAACAGAGATTGCGGAACTGTTTTACCAAACCATCCACTTGCTTCCTCAAGGTTGTGCTGTTGGGCTGGTTTGGCTTGCCAAGCATGGCCAAGCAAGTTATCTCATCTTGGGGTTCATGGAAGGGTACAGAAAAAAGTGGTATGACCGGGCTGGTACGAGTGGACTCAATCACATCAGCAATCTTCATGTTTCCACAGAGTTGTTGACAATATGCCAATACACATGAGGACAATCTGCTGCAAACATGAATTGCAGTGCCACTATCTTCCTACCTCAAGTAAGCATGCATTGCACTCAGTTCCTAAAATGAGGTGAACCGAAGGGCCTGGGGTGGACCTGCCCTTGTTTAGACAACCGCTCCGGCTTCCAGCCATGACATTTCAGCTCTGGGTCCATGACGGCTGGTAAGGTACCTACCTGCTTGTTGGTCAAAGCCAGGTCTCAGAGTGCGTCCCAGGTGCAGTGTGGTGTGGTGTGGAAATAAGCATACCGCGCGCAGGGCGCATAGCACCATGCGGGTGTTTCCCTCTCTGGGGGGGGGGGGATTCTGTTTGAGCCCCTTTCCAGACCACCTCTTCCAAAAGACAGAGGCCCAATCTCCCACTGGGAGTGGGCGAGGAGGAGGATGTGGTCTGCATATAACTCGCATTGATCGCAATGCAATTATTTTACATACATCATGAGTCTGGCGCTGGCTTGAGACTGCCCAAGCAGCCCCGTCTCAACTCAGTGCCAGGCCACCATTTTTGCGAAGGCTATGTGACAAAAGCCCATTTTCCAGGCCTTGTCCCCCAGTTTTCGGGGGCTTCCACAACCTGGCCCCCTCCAAAAAGGAGCTTTTCAAACCCATTCAGTGTGACCAGCGGCGTATGTCAGAACATTTTTGAATTCAACACAAAACAAAAACGAGAAAAGAAAGCTTCTGCCGTCCGTAAATGGCTCAGCATTCAGAGACAAAGATTGTAATACATCCTCTCTTCCATCGCAACGAATGCAGCTACATGCAGTGCACTTTTGGATGGACAAGAAAAATTTATTTCCAGTTTTTCATAGAATGCTTATGCTTGAATGTGAGAAGTCCACGGAACATGCATAGAAGCAACTGGTCCCTTGAGGCACACGAAGTCACAATTGTGAGAGCCAGACCATCGCCACCTACCCCCCCCCCCACCCCTCGGAACGACTGCCATGGTGAGCATGTCCCCGTCACCACCCATCACCCAACCAGCGACCAACCCTCAACAACCTTTGAGAGTCCTCAACATCCCACTGTCTGCTTACCTGCACTTGACAATGTGCACCTTGGCTCTGCATAGGAACTATACCTGGGGCCTATGGTCAGCCAGCTTCAGAATTGGAAGGTGCCGTGTGGAAGGCCATCAATCGAGCAGATATTACGGAGGTTTGTGCACCGTGCGTTGTGCAGTGAGTTGCTGCTGGAAGTTTGTGTGCATTGCCCTGAGTGGGCCCTCCCTGTGATCGGAGCCAAGTCCTGCTTGCAAGACGCATCCCTCAGGGGGCCAGCTGACTGACGTCCCAAGATGACCCCCCCCCCCCCCACCCCAACAAACAATTCACCCAAAAGATGGTTTTAGCCGTTGAAAATCCGTGAGGCGTGATGCACTGAGGACACTCTACACAGCTTTCGGGGCCGGGGGGTACCATAAAGGCTGATTGAGTATGCCGGTGGGTGCTTCCAGGTGTACTTGGGGGGGGGGGGGGGGGCAAGGGCACAGGTGGTCTAGCCATGGTCCATGCCGAAGCAGTCCCCCCCTCCCCACTTTCCGCACCATGCCTCCTCCCTCCTGCAACAGATTGACGACGTCGGGTTCCAGAGAGCGCTGTACGCCTCCCTCGAAGGCATATTCAAGGAGACACAGGCGATCACCAGAGCTCAGGCCGAGGCTCTGATGGCCAACATGTCCGCTTTGATGATGAGGTGTGCCTCGTGGATGGCCCATGTGTTGTGAACAGAGCAGATGGACCGTTGGCCCCCCCGCTCTGTCAATGCATCGACAGTCGCATTTTCAAGTGCCAGGGGCGAGGGTGGGAGGGGGGGCATTGAAGGGCCCCAAACACGTGTGATGGGGGCCATGGCCAAATACTCAATTCGCCGGTCCATTATTATGTGAGATCGGCGTCGAAGGCGTCGAAATCTGAAGGGTCGAACATTTGCATTGGATGCCAGACACATGACGTTCCGGAACGCATCACTGCGCTGATTCCGAAACTGATGTTTTCACTTTTTCTCAATTTCGTGTGGTCTGGTGACATCCGGGGCCCATCTTGGTCGAGATTGGGGCCCAGGTCCTGGAGTGCTCGGGGCTTGGGCTGGGCCAGTGGCTTTGTTGCCCACCCCCAATCAATCAAGAGGGAAGTGGGATGGAGGGTCGTTGTTTCAAGGCCACGTGCTCAGCAGCGGAGCTGAGCAAATTCAATTTGCCGCATTTCAAAGGAGCGGTTTGTGCTCAACAGAGGCGGGGGGAAGGGGGCTCAGTTTTCCCTACGCAGCTGAGCCACCCCTTCCCATACACCAGCCGGACCCAGTGGCTGCCCTCAGGGTCTCAGGGTAGTATGAAGGTGTGTTTTTTTTTGCACGTTTGAAGGCCGGGGGAATTTTTGAACCAAACCCCCGACCCCAACATAGATATCTCAAAATGACAAGCGCGGCGTGGCGATCCTTTTTGAGGTTCATACATTGTGACACCCCGCCGCCCTGCCCCTCGGCCAACATCCCCAGGCGTTGGGGGGGGGGGTCACACGTCAAACCGAGGCCCTCCCCCCCTCCAACTCCGTGTTTGTGCTGTGGTTGAAGCCCTCGGCACCGTCCGCTGTCTGGGCTGCCTGCAATGCGTTACAATTCACCGCCCGCAAAGAGATTCACCGCCCACCCGTCAGTTTTGTGTGCATCGGTTCAGGCTGGGCCACGTGCGCCGCCGCACGGCTCTGACCGTCCTGCTCACATCGCTGGAGAGATTCCTACAGAACATATTTGAGCCCCCAGCAGCAGAGGCGCGGGCCTCCTCTTCAAGCCCTAGGCCGACGGGTATGCGCCATACCATTTCACTCTGAGCCACAGGTGTCGAAGGCGGAGGGCATTGCGGGGGAGGTACCCCAGGCCTGAGAAACGGCCCATCGCGCCGTTGCACAGTTCTGTTGGGCACCTTCGGGGAGTCTCACAATCGGAAAAGATCACGCGTCTCTTTTTGGTGCCAATTGTAGCCTGCGTCGATGTGACAATGGGCCCGGGAAAAGATTGGCCGCCGATCGATCGTTGGTCCTCTTGACTGCATGGAGGGGCGAAATTCAGGCTGATGACATGGCTCCTGGAGATCATTCTAATGGCATTTTTTTGGGGAGTCCAATGCTTTTTCTCCCGGCGAGGCCTCCTTTTGGGGGGGCTCCCATGCTTTTTCTCCCGGCGAGGCCTCCTTTTGGGGGGGCTCCCATGCTTTTTCTCCGGGCAAGGCCCATTTTTCCAATGAAATCTGTGGGTCCCGGGAACATCGTAATTTTGCCTCGAATCATATGGGGCAGTGAGCTGAGTCGCAATCTGTGCCCACCGCCTCTTCAGAGGGCAACCCTGTGACACAAAAACACATTGTATGGGGCAGCCTTGTAGGCCACTGCTAGTGCGGGAGCTGGCAGCCTCGCACTTCGCAGCCACAATTTGTTTGTGTATGTGCACGCACATGCTGTTGCTTTGCATGTCTGTTGTTGCATGGCTTGCGGCTGTATGACCCTTTGAGTACAGGGGGGATGTTTGTTGAGTTCATGGCATGCTGCAAGTAGATCCTGCACAAAAGAACAGGACCCTTCGTTGCAGGATCTTGGGGCACTAATGTACGGATGTGAATCAGTGAGGGACCACCGCTGATCAAACACGCACTATACACACCACATACAACTCTGCCTGATAAGAATTAAATTTTGGGTACAAATTGCACCTTTTTTGATGTACCTTGGGCGTTCCATGTGGCACGTTTGAAAACCCAACCAAACCATTCACTGCGCCCAGTGCAACCGCATGCACGACAATGCGAAGCAAGGCCTCAGCCATGGGGGCCATAAAATTTCAGGAGGATTTCTAAAGAGTGTTGTTTGACTACGATCAGACAGAATCTTGGCAGCCCCACTCCCACAAACCCACACCGTGACCAAAGCCAACAGCAGATTGCAGGAGCCCTGCCTCCCTCCCCTCAAATAATCTCTGTTCTTATTACACCACTGTACCGTACACCAATGCACACCACAATGTACTGAACGCTGCTGGCCACATACAGATACCAACGCAGTCTAGCCTCCGATGAAAATTGGGCCTCACTGGGGCCCCATGTGCCCCGGACATTGCTGAAACTACGCTACCCTGTAGGTCTGGCCTCTGAGGGAGACTCCGAGTAAAACAGACAAGGTGCAATGTGCAATGCTTTTCCTGTAGCATGCCCGTAAGAGAGCTTGCCACAGAATAGTACAATGCGGTGCCTGGTTTACACCGAACCATTTAGTACAACTTTTGCGGTGCTGTTTTTTGTGGGATGGTTTGTTATCGCGCGGGGTTCATTTCATTTGGGCGCCACAGGAAACTGCCTGCATTACACTGCCCCTATTGATGTTCGCTTCCGAACAGCACATGTCAACGGTTTTAGATTGTGCTAGGCAGCATTGGACCGATGTAAAACAGGGAATGCATAGCAGGAAACTTGTTCCTGCACGTGTTCCAGCAGGTATGGCGTTCTATATCCTGTGGTTGGATGCATTTTGGATTTCGCTTTTCAGGACAAACGACAGGAAAATGTATGCCCAAAGTGTTCATGGCAAAATCCTGCTCAGCCTGTTACACAACAATCCAAAAAGAAACAGCTTTCCATTGCTTCATTCTTCGAAAATCTGCAGTGAAAGCACACAGTGTCTTGAGAAATGCAATGAGTAATGGTGTGGTGTATTTCTGTGCATGCTGTTTGAGGCCAGGTGTTTGGTCAATTTGGGGAGGGGTTTATTCAAAACGGGGGGGGGTGGGGGGGTTATGGATTTCACCATCTTTTGAGAAATCATCACAGTCTGAGCAGGTGTCTTTTTGGGGGGTTTGTAGCATTCTACCACCAGTTGTGGCTTTTCATGGCACCTCATTTTCATACCACGTCTTCTCTGAAGGTGTGTCTGTAGCAAGAGTGGAGCACAAAATACACCGCACCAACTCCACAAATGAACTACCCACATGCACTCAGCGGACACCATGTTGTCAAGGAATCCACAACTTTTGTCCGTCTGGGTACCGAGAATGCCAACATAGTCCTGCGTGTGTTTCCCCTCAGGAGAGCTCCGCCCCCTGTACAGCTCCTGCTCTATTAACCGTGTCCACCATCACATGAGTGAGCACTAAATGGATGGGCTTGAAATTTGGCCAAGAGAAACTGCAGTGACCTCCCACGAAGCCCTTTGAGCCATTTGTCCGGCAGCGCCCCCATGTATCCCAGAACTTCCAGTCCACTCGCGTGCACGCAGGTTATGCCAGTGACCTCTGGGGGAGGGACAGTCAGTCGGGTAATGAGGTGTCTATCCCCCCTTCTACCCTCTGTGGCTGGCGGACCCACTGAAGCTCCCTGCCTGGGTTCGCCTGTGTCCTGGGGGGTGTTCCCGATGGCAAGTGGTACTTGTATTCTCATCCCACGTATGTTGGGTGCCCATGTGGATTTCCAGGGAGCGCTTCCGAGGCTGTCCTTCGGCAGGCCCAGTGGGTAGGAATCCCGCCCACGCCTATCCCAGTTGAGTCACTTTCTGCGTCGGTGGTGTTGCACAAGCCCCAGCGCCTCTTGCTGCTCTCATTAGGCAAAGGAGGGCCGACAAACGAGGTTGTGGGCGTTGTGGACGGCATCAGGCAGAAGCGCCTCGGTGGCGGGGACATCATCGTGTCAGAGATGGGGCTGGGGACCCAACGGTGGGCCTCGGCCGACTTCAACGCTCCGGACGAGGCCTTGTGCCACAAGTTCATGGACCGCGCAATCCTGGAGTCCGGCGTGAACCTGATCGACACCGCTGAGCAATACCCCATCCCATCGGACTTCCGCCGGCCGGAGGTACACCCGGTCCTCCTTCAGGCCAATGGCACCCGCAGTCAGAGCCCGTCCAAGGCGCCGCTTTGGGGGGGCGCAGGGCATTATGCCTGTGGAATTTCTGTGTTTTGCTTCGTTCGTGAAGCACTAATCTTCAGCAACCTCCAGAAACCAGCAGGAGAGAGAGAGGGGGGGGGGGGAGAGGGAGAGAGATAGCATGAGAGTAAGAGCGAGAGAGTGAGTCGTGAGCGAGAGGGGGAGAGCGAGCTGCGGGGCAGACATGGGCTGGCATGTGTACCAAAATGTACATGTATGATTTGGTGATGATGTGTCTGAGGTTGGTTGAATTTCCGAAAATGTCTGAAGAACGAGCAGCAGTTGGACTCTGTTTGGCACGTCTTCAGTAGAACCATTGCACCCTGTTCACTGCATGTTTTACCCCAGGGTGGAGGGACTGGAGATTGCAGCCGTGCCGTAAATTGTTTTCGGTCCATGTGAATGTTGTAATTTGTACTCCGTCATCTGCTCTACTCAGCCTCTACCCCCCCCCCCCCCCCCCGGGCACCCCCTTTTTCCATCCCTGTCGCAGTGCAGAAAGCCCTGAGCTCTCCCTTCACTGCCAGGTGCATCATGTTATTGCAGGGCCTGACTGAGGAAGTGATTGGGCGCTGGCATAAGCAGGACCCGTCACGCCGCGAGAAGATTGTGATTGCGACCAAGATTACTGGAGGCTCGAATGTTACCCGCCGCAATATCATCCGTGACTGTGAGGACAGGTATCCCCGGCTCCAATTCTTCTTGTCGCCACCTTAGGTTGAGTGCAGTGCTAGGTTTCCTATTGAAAAGGAATGTTGGGTGTTGCAATAGAGTCCAGAATCGATTTTGGAATCCTAAAACCAGGACTCCCAGTGTGAGATCCAATGTGAGAGAAAAGGCGATCGAAGAGGCCCCAGATGAAAGGCCCCCCCCGAATCCTCATCATCTCCCCTCACCAGAGCCGCCTCCAAAGCAGCTTGAACATGTTGTAACGATAAAAGGGAGGTTTCCCATGCTCTGCTCCTTTCCTGATTAGTTGTTGCGGTCCCCTCTATGATTGTTGATGGATGGTTCCACATGAATTCTGCTTGACTCACAGTGCATCCAACGCTTTTGTTCATGGGCCTCAAGCAGGCCGGTCATGTCAATGGATGTATCCTCAAACATGCCTAACCCTAACTTGTGAAGCCTCCGGAAACTTGGGGACTAGCAATCTGAAGTCCTCCAAGAACCATTGCAACGCTGACTCCAATGTATTTTGCTCCACACTGGAGAATTGATCCCACGGATGTGCCGGGTTGTGAGCCATGGTAAAGTAACGCAAAGCCAACAAGAACCTAGAAGCGGCTAATCGCCGAATAATAAATCACCAGTTTTTAGGGTCCAGGGTGAGCAATGCATTTTAGCAGGCAGCAACAGCAGATGCATAAAAAAAAAGTCTTTTTGGGGACATGTTGGCTCAAAAGCGGCATCCAATTGGCTCAAAACGACCGTAGAGCAAATGTGCATCACGTGAAACCAGTTTCCTGTGGGTTTGAGCCGTCTAGCGTGTTCTATGGCTGATTAGTGTCCAAAAGTGACCGCTTTCAGCCAGTTCTCGGGATGATCGTCCTTGCGACGACCGCCAGTGTGTCAAGCAGGTGTCTCCAACGAGGGCTGTTCTTTTTACACAGCAATTGGGGTATCAAATGATGATATTGAATGGGGCGTCTCTCACGCCGTGGTGCCATGCGGTGGTCGATGTGAAGGTGAAAATGAGCCATTTCACAACCAGGTTCATGAGAACCTAAAGGATGCAGCTCGGTCCCGGTCGCAAATCTTGATTGCTTCCCCGGATAGTGCTTTGACGGCACTGGATGCAAAGTCTAACCCTTCGGCCTTTGTTTCATCCCAAAGTACGCGGTTCCCAAGTGATCTTCCCGCTCAGAGACAAGTTGCAGTCTGGTGGATTTACCATCTTCTTCCATGTTGTGTGGTTTGCCACAATTTCGACAGATCCACCTTTTCAATCAATTTCCTTGTTCATCACAATCCTCCGCTTTGGCCTTCTTTCGGCAATTTCTTGCCAAGTGTCCAAGTTTGTCAGAAGAGAAGCATCATAGTTGCTTGCCTCCATTTTGGCCATCATAATTACTCTTCTCCGCCTCCGCCGCTCTTGTCCCACTTTCAGCATCCTGCATCAGAATGGTTTCCGAGACTCTTGCATATGGTGCGAACTTTTGTAGGTTCTGCCATCTTTTTCTTGGCGCTCTTGGAGCTTGTCTTCATCATTGGCGTCAATCTTTTTCAACCCAAAGGATGAAATTAATGTAGGTGTTGGTTGTGAGGGAGAAGGCAAATGTTAGTATTTTGCACACGTACCTTGTTTGGCTCTGGTACGCAGAATTGTAGAACGCGTGGGCAAAGCAAAGCTCAACAGCGTGACATTAATACCCAGGCTGCAGAGTGAGACAAACCATGGCATGTGGCAAAAGAGTAGCATGGGTGTAAGTTTCCGCCTTTGTCAGCCCTTGGTGATTGCTTTTGCACTTGTGCTTTGTGATATCTCACATTCTGTATGATGGATTGAAACGAATTTGAAGATTTTTGAGGGCCATTTTCAATTACTACACCCACCGCTGGGATGGTGGGGCAGGGTCATCAGCCGATGCCTCAACCAACTGGTTCGCACACTACCCCCCCCCCCGAAAATTCATACCCAGTTTGTCGGACTTCGCAACAACTTGCACACAAACCACTTTGTCACACTACGCCACACCAACCAGACCACTCTACACGTGCAACACCACGTCACAGGGTCCATTGAATGTGCACAAGGAGAGAGGAGGGGTGTCTTGCCACAGGGTATCTGCTTGGAGAAGTTAGTCCAATGTGCCCTGCTCCTTTTTGCCATGCATGTGTTGCAGTCTGAAGCGTTTGCAGACGGATTACATCGATGTATACCTTCTGCACTGGCCTGCAAGGTACTCTCCTCAGGCCAATTGGGGGCAGTCCCTGGCTTACAATTACGACATGGAGGCGGCCCCTTGGTATCAAGGTTTGGGCCCTTTTCACCTGTCCTACCGCAGCGTTGCACCCAACCTTGCCTCAAACAAATGTAGCATGCGCAATGTGCTTCCTGGAGGTTTTGGCCCCTTGTTGTGGGTCAGCCTGCAACAAGCCCATCGCCAGCCCAAGCCACATCCTCACTCCTGTCCCCAGCCCAGCGACGTCAGTTAGCCTTTAATTAAACACCGCTTCTGTTGCAGCGGGAAACCGTGTTGGAGGACTGCGGACAGTGCTGGCTCCAGCAGGATCCGGTCGAATGAGCCCATTTCAGGGCCAGGGCGGGGTGTGGGGGGGGGGGGGGGGGCAAGGGGGCTCTACAACCTCCTTCCCCAAAAATACACCCACCCGGTATGCACCGGGCTTGTCCACGCCGCGGATTTCTAGTGGCCAATGCATAGCTTCGCCGCGCAGGGGCCTTGGAGCCTGGTCCGACTCCTTGTCCCCTTCAGGTTTTGATCGCTCTAACACCTCTTGCCACCATAGGAAGCCTGCCCTTCCCAGAGGGGGGGATCCTCAGCAATTCATTGGTGGTTTAGCCACGACAGTCAAAGTCTTGGCCGAGCAGAGCTCAGCAGCAGGGCCCTGGGCCGGCGTGCCACAGAGTGCAGGGGCATCCCGTGCAATGGCATATTGAGGTTGCACTAGGTGTCCGGCCGCCCAGTGGTCAGATATCACTATCAAGCCCTCAAAAGAGTTTCCAGTTGTGATTTCGCATGTGTTCAATGATGTTTAACATGAGGAGCATGTCCCTGGAAATGTGCAGCCTGCCAATGATGGGAATTCTGGGTCTTGCAGCTGACATTGTTCGCAGCTGCATGTGCCGAACTCTTTGAAACATCTGTCCTCCTAGACTCTCTGTCAGTAGCAAAAATACTTGAGCATTTCCTCCGTGCCTCCTCCTGTTCGCCCTCCCCTCATGCTGTTGTTGTTGTTATGTCGCAGTTTGCTGGTAACATGCCCTTGCCATTGGAGACAATACTACTGACACCCTCACCAACCCTATTACTGTACACTATGCCAAAGCATAAGCCCCCCAAAACAAGCAAAAACCAGTCGGTTGGCTAAAAGACACTGACTTCCTGCAAGTCACCAGTTTTTCAGTTACTGTGTGTAGGGATGTAGTGGTAGAGGATGGCGATTTGTTGGCAGCAGTTTGGCAAGGCAAACATGCCCAGCACCACCCTGAATGCGCCCTCAGCACTCTGCTCCTTCCCATGCGCTTTGGCAACGCACTCGTTCTCATAGTGCCTCCCCCCACCGTAGAATGCACATGCAATGGTGCATGTGAAGTAGTCCTTGTAATTTTTCTTTGGACCCATCTTTGAGTGTCTGGGTCTTGTTCTTCATCAGTTGGCATTCCCCACTAGAGCGTTGGCAGTCGTCTGCATGACGGGGTCGTCTTTTGGCATGGGTGGGCTTACACCAGAACATAAGCTGGCTTTACTCCTCATGAAGTTGGCATTGGAGAAACAGGGGGACCATCATGTGGACCAAATCTATCGAGGAGTCCAAGATGGAAAAGGAAGTGGAGGAGGAGCGTCGTCTAGGTCCCCCCACAAGCAGGTGAATGCCATGACACGCCAGCGTGAGGATGACAAGAACTACAGCAGGTTACACACCAATATAGGGAAAACATTGGTGGTCATCAATATTGTGGTCTGCAGGCACTGCGAATAGCATCTATGCATAATTGGCATATACAAGTGGCCAACACCCAAGGAAGCTTAGGGCCTTGCAGTGGCATGTGGGTGGGTGGAGGATAAGATACCAGAAAAGACCTTCAAGGAGTGTCGCACCTACTATTGTGTTGGGCTTTGTTTTGGAACCAAAAAAACAGTTTTACCACTGGGCTAGTAGTCTAAGGGACCACTAGTCTAAGGCAAGTCACAAAACTGTGCATAAGAAGGGTGGAATCAAGTTCTTTAGTTGGCACACACAGGCACACACACCACTGGGTACTGCACATCTCTGATATACCACTGCCAACAGATGACAGAAAGACCAAGGAGTGAAATTTGTTTTCAAGAAAATCTGACATACTTTGGGTTTCTAGAGGACTGCAAGTGCACAGCAACCAAAAGGAAGGTGTTTTTTGACCTCACACAGTGTGTGGATAACAAACCCCACACCCCTGCCCCGGTTTGTGCTAATTTACCCGTGCCCAAAACGTTGAGCCCGAATCAGTGGACCCCGCCCCCTGAAATGGGGGGGTGGATAATCCCACAAATGCCTCGGTTGCCACTAAAGTGACACATGACAACCAAATTTGGATTGTGCTTGGTCTCCTTGTTGACTGTCGCGAGCTCGTTCCATACTTTCATGGTGAGTGGTGGCCATACAACCAACAGGCCTCCACTTCTGCAAAAAACCTTGGCATGCCTTGGCGAGTGGTTATGCTTTGCATTGGCGGCCTGCGGGACGTGTTTTTCCATAAGGACAGTGAGAGGAAAAACACACAAATTGTGTTTTGGTGGTAGAGGGGTGGAAGAGTATGGCAAAATGTGGAAAAAACGTGGAAAAATATGGAAAAGGGTGGAAAATTTGGGGAAAGATGCATTTCTAGACCAGAATTGTTGGGGGGGGGGATGCATGGCACCCGGCGTGCAAATGGCATGGTTGTGGTGGTTGTTGCTGCGCTTGTTGCTTTGATTGCTTCACACTTGTCTCAATCTTGTACCATTTGTTCATTCTGCACCATCATTGTTCATGTCCTGCAAGTTGCTATGTCTTGTGAATTCAGAATGCTGTCTAGCATTCTGAAGAGTGAAATCATGTGAAATTCTGTGAAGTTAAGTCTTATTGTTGACTTTTGCCTGATCTCGTCTGCTTCGCTCTCCAAGGCTCTCTCCAAGAAAGGCAAGTCATCATTCCTTGCCAGTGCAGTTGGGGTGGGCGGTAGCGCTGCCATGGGCTGTTGGTTGCATTTTGATGTTGCCACATGCTTACTTCCTTGGACCACCACTACTACCCTGCTGCCCGACCCACCCATTGGCCCCAGTTTTGTGCCCCCCCTTTCCCCCCGTTTCCCCCCCTTTTCCCCCGGTTTTCCCATTGTTTTCCCATTTTCCTTCTGTTTCTCCTTGTGTTTTTTCCGATTTTCCACTACAAGACTGGCATTTTCCCCCAGCCTTGTCGGGGGCAGTTGCTTTGGCACTGGGAAGCGTGGAGGCCTCATACAGAAAAGTAATATCTCAGGAGGGCCATGGCAGTTGTTATCATGGCAGCTGAAGGGGGGCCTAGCAAGTGCTATCTTGGTTGCCCCACAACGTAGATTTGTATCCTGTGTTGGTATTGCATGTGGGAGCTCTCCACTCCCTAGCTTTTTGGTCCAAATAAAGACCAATACTTCTCATAGACTTTGTCTTGCATTTGCTTTGGTGTGCACAATGGACCACAGAAATTCAAAAGTAGTCTCAGCCTAGGGCCACCTGATGTGTTCCTTCGGGCCTAGGATTGGTAGAGATATTGAAGCCCTTCAAAACTTGCACAAGTGGTAACATATTTTGTGCTGTTCCCATGGGGTCCTACGCATGCCCAATGGATACCTACGTGCTCATCATTGTGATCGATAAGGAAGTGGCACTGATGCAAGATTTTATTTTGTGCCGCTATTTCCTAATTCATACATAGCGAAAAATATCTTGATCTACACCGAAGCCATCATCCAAGCTAGTCTTTAAGCTAGTTTGTGGTCAATGATATTGTGCACAAAGTGGACATCCAACTGTGCACAAAGATCATCATTTTTGCCCTACATATTCAATTGGACCTATGGCTGTCGCAACCTGCATATCATGGGGCATGCGGTATGACATCAAGTACCTCTTGTACAGATTGAGTTCCCCAAATGTGCCCCTTTTTGTTCAGACTATGCAAACTATAAAGGTATTCTGAAGTTTGTCCCTGGAGATTTTGGATACCCCGAACGATGCCTGTGTGCTGCTCCCCTCCAATCACCTGGGCATAATATTTGAGGTGACATTACAGACCCCACTTCTCCAGAGGCTCCAGGGGCTCTCCGAAGCCCCTGCTCCTAGGGTACATCTTGGCCCCTGCCGCCCACCCCAAAGCATCAATGAGCCATCAAACCTCGACATCCAGCGGTGCAGTGTTACATCATCCTAGTGAGACCCCAAAAGAGCCTGATGTCTTTGTGGTACATTTGTGCATTGGTGCCAAGTTGTCTCCGGCAAGTGATGTTGTGAGTAATATTGTTTCTACTCACAGCTACAACTTTTGGCCCTGGCAGTTACAATTTTCCCCATGGCCTGCCCGAAGACTTGCAGTGCTTATCCCACAGTCACCAAAAGTCTTTTGATGGCCAGGCCGCTTTTTGACCTGCTGATGTGACGGCTGGTGCGCACTCTGTGTGGCTTGTTGTGGTAAAAAGTGCCCCACGGAAATTGAGAGACTCCTTGGAAATAGCAAAAATTTCAACCGAAAATCACCATTTGTGAGCTTGATTTTTTCGTGGGGTGGTGTTCTGCTATTACAATATGCGCACACAGTGCAACACAGTGCAGACTCTCCTTTAGTGCAGCTGGAAGGCTTTCCTCCACGAAAATGCAATTTACACAAGCGTTCAGCTGGAATGGAGTCTCCTTTTATGCATCACCCTCGCAATTCACAGGGGCCGCCTCGTTCGAGGAGATCTGTCTGGCCATGGGCGAATTAATCAAGTCCGGCAAGATCCGCGGCTGGGGCATGTGTAACGATAATGCCTTCGGGCTGACTGCGTGCTGCGAGGTTGCCAAGCGGCTGGGGGTACCCCCTCCGGTGTCCATGCAGAACGACTTCAGCATGAATGACCGCCGCGCTGAAGAGAACGGCGTGGCTGAGGTATTGCTTTCAACTTACAGACAGAGAGAGACCTGCTGAAGCTGTGCAACACGACGGAGGCTGAGCACTTGCATTTGCATGATGTGGGGTGCAATGTGCTCCTACACAGTGCTATGGTCCGAAACCCCCCTCCCCTCGTGCAAACAATGCCCAACAGGGTCACAGGGGGCCTTGAACAACTGTTTTTGGGCTGTATCGGCCCCAAACGTTTGCTTAAGGGTTGTCCCACCCCACTGGAGGGGGGAGTCTGTGGCCTGTGGGTGGGTGGGTTAGTTTGGTTTTGGACAATTTGGCCCAACGTGCCTACTCCCCCCCCTCCCCCCCGGGGGGGGGGGGGGTACAGTAGTAGTGTAGGGTCTGGGTGGGTGGGTGGGTGGGGGGGTTCAGTTGGTTGACAGTGACAGTGACAGTGACAGTGACGGGTTGTTTTGCTTGTCCCATCTCGGGCTCTCTCTAATGCTCCAAATGGTTTGCTTTGCTCTTTTTTTTTGTGTTGTCTGTTGGGCCAGTTCTAGTGATGGCCTCCAGTCAGTCATGCTTGCTTTCTTGTGAGTGAGTTGTCGTTGTCAGAGAGATTGGGGGGGGTGTCAAAGAAACATGGGCGGCGTCTTTTTTTCCTTGGGGATGCCATGCACACAGTGCGAAGTTATGGATGTCGACAAATACTCGAACCCTAGTTTCGGCCCCTTTTCACAAGTGTTTGGTAGCTTTTTAAGCATTTAGGATGTGGCATATTTGAATTGTCGAGGTGCACCACGCAAGACAAGAGATGGAAAGCATTGAAGGAAATCATGTTTGAAAGCTTTGAGGATGCTCGCCAAGATCAGCTCCCAAAACACAAATGGCAAGGTACAATTACACATTGATGAACCTATGCATGTGTAGATGCGTAGTTCTGCATGTGGATGTTTGGCGCCCTTGAAGGCCCTTGAAGGCATTTTCATTGTTCTCGTGTGGGCTTTGCTGCTTCGCCGTGCTACTAGACAGGTGACAGGTATTCTTGGGTGAGTATCCCAGCCTCTGCGTCCGCAGTATGCAGTGCGCACGCAGTGCAAGAACTTGGTCCTTGTGCCCGACGCTGGATGCTGCACCCCCTCAGCATCCACCCTCCTGCAGGTGGGTACCCTGGTGGCAGCGTAGGTTAACTCCCGTGCAGCCCTCTCAGGCAGAGCTGCGTTGCCTCCAGGGTATCGCAGAGCACGCGTCAGGGGCCACCTGCAGGGGATGACACTGTGTTGCATGTGATTTGTGTTGCTGTTTTGTTGTGTTTCCCATTGTACGGACATTTTTTCTGGACAAAAAAATCCAACCTCAGGCTGTACACAGTACTGGATCTTTGGCAGTGACAGCAGATAGTCCAGTGGATTACACCCTGCATGCGAATTGTGTTGCTTTTTTGTTGTGTTTACCATTTTAGAGACATTTTTTCTGGGGGGAAAAATCAGACGTCAGGCAGTGCACAGTACTTGACAAAAGTTTGGCACTGACTGCAGATGGTCTAGTGGTTTGTACCCTGGGCGCATGAATAATTTGGTGGAGGCGCTTTTTTTTTTCATCACAGATCACTGAACTTTCCTCGAAATTTTCAGTATGCAATGGACATGGGATGCGGGATGAGAGAACCCCCCCCCCCCTCTTGGGGGGGTGGGGGGGTGGGTGTATGGGTGGGTGGGTGAGTCAGCTTGGGTGGGTGGGTGCGTTGGCTACTTCTTAGGCAGCCCCAAAATGACCCCCCCCCCCGCCCCAGTGACCAAGCAAGCGTTTGATCGGCCCTATTCCTCCTCCCCAGACCCCCCAACGTGCGCCCATGAGGAGCAGCAGTTTGTTCGCCTACCAGGAAATTTGTGAAAATCCTTTTGCCTTCAGCAAGTCCATTGCACAGAGAAATGCTCCTAACAACGTTTCACAGAGTGAGCTCGCTTGAATCGGTACAAATGCCTGCAGACACTGCTGGAGTGCCTAATTGCTACATGGCTCCCTATGGGTTGACATGCAGTCTATTGCCACATGACCCAAGCCTGGCCCAAAGCCCTACAAGAGTCACCAGAGGTTGCTATTGCCCAAAAATCACAATTTTTCAGCCAATCCAAGCCTGAAGACTCCATCTTCGGCAATGGGGTCTCGTAGGCTGATTGGGGCACGGGGGGGGGGGGGCTTACCTTTGAGGCTTGACACCAACCCCCCGCCCCCCCCACCCCCCCAACCCCTCTGGACCATGGTAGACAAAAGTGCGGTTGACCTATTGTGGACACTACATCATATCAATCTGCACCTGGGTCACATTCAACCTCTTCTGCAATTTGAACCCCCGAACCAATGGCATGGGTCTTAGGTCCTTCATCCTGGTACCCCTGTGGCCCCACCCCGTAAGGCATCACCGGCGAGGACTTAGCCGTTTTTGGGCTGGCATGTGTTGGCGGGAAAAATGTTTTCTTTTGGTGACCTCCGACAACCCTTGGGCCTTGGCCCCATTGGCACCATTTTGGGGCCAAACTGGTGCCATATGGCCCCCCATGGGTTTGTGCTACTGGTGTCACCAACTGATGACCAACCTCTGGTGCAAGGCCCCAAAGGATTTTTAGGGGTCGTGCGAAAATCGCAACTTTTCACTGAACCTGTGCTGGCATGAAGGCACTTTAGTCCTCACCACTGGGATCCAGAGGGGAACTGGTCAGGGGTACTTGGAGACAGGAGTCCCATTGGTTAGGGGCCCACGTGGAAGAAAGAAGTTGAATGGGACTTAGGTCTGGATCGATGGGAACCGCCTACAGCCTTTGCCGGTCCTCCCCACGTCCCTGAAAAATCCAGCTGGGGTCTGTCCCATGTATGGGATGGGGTCTGCCCCCCCTCCCCACACACACAGGGGATGAGGTTTGGGCGTTTATTATGGGCTGTTTGAGGTCGCCTTCCACGTTTCAGGCGTCATCCCCAATCCACGAAAACGTTGGGTTCATGGCCTACAACGCGCTGTGCGGAGGGATCCTGACAGGCAAGTACATGGAGCCCCGCACAGACAAGAAAACGAAGCGTGGGCGCTTTGACGAGCCTGGCTGGGGCCGCACTCTGTACCGATACTACAGTGGCCCTGCTCTGGTGTGCAGCCATTGGGTCCAATCCAGGCGTTATGATAGGGCATTGAACCAGTTTTTGGAGGGCATGAGGATAGAGAAAGTTTGCAACAGCGGTTGCCGCGGTGGTTACTGGTGGTTGGCAAGGCAGTTGGGGGGCAAGACCAGGCATTTACAAAATGATTTGGGCGGAACAGATTGCCGCTCTGGGGATTGGGGTGGGGTTCCTCTTTCACGTGCATGCCTGTCCTGCTGAAACGGTGAAGCACACAGCGGACTGGCAGGATGTCAAGAAGGAGTAGCGTCCTCGGCAAAAGGTCAAGTGGTGGCTCCTCGAGATGCTGAAATCTTGAGTTGGCATTGTGATGGAAGCGCACATAGCCTTCCCTGTCAGCATAACGGCGGGGTCAATTTGTCGTTGTGTCAGATGTTGCTACATTATGACGTGGAGTGACAGTCTGAGGCTGGGTGGCAGTGTCACAGAGGTAGTTGGTCACTGCCCCCCGGTCCAACTCATCACACTATCCGGGCTGCCGCCCAAATGTATGCAAAAGACTACACCCCTCTCACTTCAGGAGGGGTGCAGCTTTGTCCAGATCGTTTCGTATGGCAACCAGGTTCGGTTTGCCATTTCACTGCAGAGTTTGCTCCCCCTATGCCCCAACCTGCGTCTCTGGGCCTCATTTGGCTTCCGAGTGCCGGCAGTTGACCTCCAACGGACTCCAACATTAGTTGTACAATTGTCGTTCAGCCACACACAGTCTGTCGCAGCTGCTTCGGAGTGATTCGCACCACTGTGGTTGCCCTTTGCAAAACCACGATTGGTGCATGGACGCACGGTCTATGGGTAAGCGACAGCAGCTTCTGAGCAGCGCTTTCTGCAGGCTTAGGCGTGACAGAGCCAACAGGACACGGAAGCCTGTGGCGAGATGAGTGTTTGTGACAGTGTTCGTCAAAGGTCGACCATGAATCCATTGAAGGCTCCATGAGAGGCACTTATGAATCCTTCAACATTGGGCTCCCATTCCAAAAAAAGCGACCTGCGGTAGTGATTCCCTTCACGCTGTCTTGAGCGTTGCAAACACCTCACAGCCGCAAGTAGCACGTTGAATGTAAGTGCACAGAAAGACGTGGTCTACAGTTGGGAAAACAGCGGCGTCCTCCACAGGGGGGGGGGTCCGGGGGGGGGGGGGGGGTGTTGGTATCCCATGGCTTCCATGACTCATCCCTCAGGGTCTAATAGCGACCCTGTCCATACCATTTGGACAGTTGAACTGCCGGTCGCAGGGCAGCATCATTTGGGTGTTCCGGTTGTTTCGGGGTGCGGGGGGGGCGTTGTTTGGGGAGAGGGTTTAATTAATTTCTTTTCGAGGGTACACTATTCTGGCTGCAGGCAAAGTGAGCCTGTTCTGTTAGGCACTGACCACCAGCGTGATGTGATGCTGCAACAGGTCTGGGCGAAGTCCAAAGCGCTTCGCCACTCCTTCCTTGGCACTTCTCCTGCACCTGCTTTGCGGTTGTTGCATGTCCAGGCCTCCGCTGAAGTGTATAAAAAATTGGCGGAGAAGAACGGCATGAGCCTCACAGAGCTCAGTCTGCGCTGGTGCAAGGAGCGCAGAGCGGTCACTAGCACACTCTTGGGACAGACGTCCATGGAACAGCTGGAGGAAGTATGCCCCCTCTCTGTCCACCACCAGCTCTGCTGGTCCTCGGATGCGAAGTAACCCGCCCCACCCCCACTCCCACTAGGGGGCCTCCGGCCAACAGTCAGTTGCCAAAGGCACCTGCCTCAGGAGTCCATGGATGCCAAAGATTCCCGACAACACCGGGGGGGGGGGGGGGGCTTTACGCCGATTCCCCCCGCTCCCTCTTGGAAATTGGCTCGGAACTGCCGGACTGGCGGCGCCAAGGGCGCAGTAAGGAAAATTTGCTGGTGAAAAAATGGGTTTTCACCCCATGTGTCTCTACTCAAAAGAGAACTCAATAATAGATGAAAAACATATTGGACCAAACATCAATACCATCCCTAAGAAGTGGTTTGTCAGAGATGGCCCGTACCCTAGTGGGTAAACACTATCTGGGTGATGTAAATGGCGGAGATGAGGGGGGCAATGAAAGGAGGCCAAATAGTGCTTGTCATAGTGGTCCTTGTCGTCGCTAGAAGTATCGCTTGCTGGACGGACTCTCTTCTTCGTGGCCTCAAGAAGAGCATCTAGACGCTTTCGGTCTTTTGCCCACTTCCCGGTGGACTTCAATGGCTGTGTCCAACAATCCCCCTCCGTAGAACAGGGGACAAAATCAGAAGTGGCTACATAACCCTTGCCTTCTCGGGGGCCCAAAAGTGGGCGGAATTGCTATGTAACCCCTACTTTCTCGGGGGTCCCTGGAAAAGGGGACAAAATCAAAGCACAACAAAGGGAAAAAAAGAAGAAGAAAGACATGTTGCCTTTGTCTCCCTACCCCAACCTAGGGTTCTACAAATTGCCAACCCCAAGAATTGAAACAGGGACCTTTCAATCACAGAGGCAATGTTTTGAGACCCCAAGGAGGAGCACCTCATGAGGGGAACCTGATGCGTTTGTGTAGACCATGTGCCACCAATGTGCGTGCAAAGCATGTGCGTGTGAATGTGCGTATGAACGTCGTAGTGCGTGTGTCACAGAGACCCCCCCCCACACACGCCTGCCGTGCCTGCTTGTCATAGCAGAAGATTCAAAGGCGAGAGGCCAATAGGCGCCGCCACAGGCTAACAGAGCCAACCGCCAAGGCCTTGTGCAACCCCCCCCCCCCCCACGCGCTCCTCCAAAGGGGTTCGAAACATGCATCACCTCTGTCTTCAAAACAAGCATGGTTCGGCCTAGGTGGGGCGCCACTAGCAACAGCGGCTGGGAATCGACTCTGGGGTCCTATGCCCTTAAAGAGTGCCACCTACCATGCCCCCCCCCCCCCCCGCCCCCGTTTCGAAATTTTTTCACCCCAACATACATGCCTCAAAATGATTCGCGCCATAAGGCGGTCATTTTAAGCCCTATATGTTGGGGTCCAGGAGCCCCCACCTTCCCCCTTCAACTGGCCCCAGACCCCCTTCCCCCCTGAAATTGGCTGGAAAGTGGGAGGGAGTCGACGTATGGCCCATTGCTACCCCCCCCCCCCCCACCTGTGCCCGACGATCCACGGGCGGTTGCCTATGGCCTCATCATTGCCTCGGCACTTTGTACCCCAACACTCGTCCCAACTACAACCCTGATCCCAGCTCTAACCCCAACCCTAACCTGACCCTGCCAGTAATCATGGCCCTGAGGTAGGGTTAGGATCACTGAGCTGGTGGAACCACGTTTGGTTTTAGAACCCTCGTTAGTGTCCAGGGTGGACCTACCGCTTCAGCAAGCAGCGAGCAGCAATAGTAGCAAGTAGTCACAAGCAAGCCCGTGGTGCTTTGGATTCAGCCCAGATTTTGGTGGATGATGCCTATGGGTGTGAAGAACATTGACACAAAGTATGAGCGAGAAACTCAATGGTGGCAGCCGGGAATGGGCGTCGCAAGTGGCGGACCTAGGTTTCAAGAGCTATCAAAAAACGGCCGAAAATGCGCTTTTTATGGCCAATTTGGATGCCTAGGATGTCCATGGAGGGGGCCATTTGCATTGGAACCAACCTAGATGATGAAAGAACACCTGTGATACCGTTTGATGGGTTTTGCACCCGAGTAGTGGGCTCACCGACCTCTTTGTAGGCCCAAAAAGCTGCATAATTAGCCTTGAAAAGCACTCTTTTTGCTTACTTTGTTTGAGTTCCACCCTCTTGTGCTGTGTCCGATTGCCATGGATTGAGTTGGGCACCCTTGTCGTGATCAATGATGATGAAAGGGATCACTTGCAACCTGATTCCGTGCTGTCAACACCCTTCAATGCCCACCAGCGTGCACGGCGCACGTGCTAGGATAGGGTTACGAGAGTCACTGATGGATCCAAAAGTGCTCAAAAATGATTGTTTCCAAAGTTATTCCCTGCCCACTTGGGGTGCTCAAACAAGTTATTTAAGGCCATTTTGAGCCATATTTGACCCACATTGGCTTTTTCTCAAAAACCCTTGAAATGGGCAATTTACGGACTCACATTGCAACATGGGGGTCCAGGGGGAATGCAGGAATTCAGGGGTTTTTGGTGCCTAGCATGTCCATGGAGGGGGCTATTTGCAATGGAACCAACCTAGGTCATGAACACACACATTTCACCACTGTGTAGTGTGTTTTGTAAGTAGTGGGGTCAACAATCCTTTTTGGGGGGCCCAAAATACTACAAAAACAGCTTTGAAAAGCACCTGTTTTGCCTACTTCTTCAAATTCCACCGACCTGTGATGTGTTTGACTGCCATGGATTGTGTTGGGCACCTTTGCTATGATGGTCAATGACGAAGAGATCACTTTTAACCTCGTTTCGCGTTGTCAACACCCTTCGAGGCCCTTGTTAGCATGGAGTGGTGGAGCTGGCACAGTGCATGTGCTAGGGTAGGGTTATGGGGGTCACCGGTGGGTTTCAAAAGCGGCCCACAATTATTTTTTCGAAAGTTGTTCCACATATTGGGGTGCTCAAACAAGTGGTTTAAGGCTGTTTAACCCAATTTTGACCCATTTTGACGCATGCAATTTCCCAAAGAATTTTGGGACTCACGTTGCAGTACAGGGGGCCCGAGGGGAATGCGGGGATTTGGGCAGTTTGGGTGCGCAGCATTCCCATGGATGGGGCTATTTGCATGGAATCCAACCAAGATGAATAAACAAACACATTTGACCACTGTCTAGTTTTTTTTTTTGTGCACCCAAGTTGTGGGCTCAAGGGCTCTTTTTCTGGGCCCACCATACTGCAAAATCAGCCTTGAAAAGCACCTATTTTTCCTTTTCTTCAAGTTCCACCAACCTGTCACGTGTTTGCTATGGATTGTGTTGGGCACCTTTGCGGCGATAAATAACGAATGGGATAACTGGCTTGGGGGGTGGGGGCAGGTGAAACATGAGGTTGTCCAACATTGTGGGGGTATAGTATGGTCTGTATCGGCAAGAATATTGCTAATTGCACTAGAATTCCCCGAGGTCTCCCTGCAACATGCATGATGTGCGCCGCGCGCTGTACACAAATGCCCCCAGGGTAAACAATTCATTTCTAAAACCCGTGCCATTGCGTTCACCCCAAAGTACCAACCGGCAGATTTACTTGGCCTTTCTGGCAACCC
The DNA here is from genome assembly GCA_964036045.1 of Eutreptiella sp. 'Long Island Sound 2002'. Lineage (NCBI taxonomy): Eukaryota > Euglenozoa > Euglenophyceae > Eutreptiales > Eutreptiaceae > Eutreptiella > Eutreptiella sp. 'Long Island Sound 2002'. The sequence continues at coordinate 16,820,568 of OZ038384.1, read as the reverse complement.
CCACCACCCCCTCTAGGCCCTCGGGCCCGCAGATAGTGTGGAAGGGTCCGGTTTCGGCCAACAGAGGCGGTTGTCCGGTGACCCTCTGCAGGTCTCTGCAACGCACAATGGCTCTCAACGGTTGATGAGAGTGGCAGAGGCCCATGGGTTTCGTAATGCAGAGTGAGCGGGGGAAGATTAGATGGAGCAGTTGAGAGTTGAGGATTGCAGACTGGCACAGGCTGGCACAAGGCTTTAAAGGGCTGGTTCAAGAGGATTGGAGGGGCAGTTGACTGTTGAGGTTTTTTTGGGATTTGTCACCATTTTCGAGAGTCTCAGAGACGCAGTGGTCCTCACTTCGTGCAGGACCTCAAGTATTTCCAGAACCCTGAGCCACTGCCCGACGCCGTCATGAATGCCATCGACATTCAACACATGCGCAATCGCCTGCCAATCTTCAGCAGCGATGATCCGTTTGTGGATTGGGATGGACGCGGCGATATTGGGGAGGCTATTCCCTAGAATGCTGTACACAGACCACCTTATCCTCAACGCAAAAAGGGTTCTCGTTCCCACATTACGGCCTTGGGCTCGTCGAACCTTCTTAAACCTTTTCCCAGGGTCTGCAGTGCTGCACACGGCTGCGACCAGCTGTGTTACGTTATGTTTGTGCACTAATACTCTGCAATGTTCAGTTCGTATCGTCCGATTTCGTCCACTGAGGAAGGTAAGGTGTTCCGGCCTGTGTGTGAGCCAGCCCGCAGATGAGCTGCCGTGGTCCTTCCAAAGTGCGCCACAACTATGCCACTATCTGTGGTGGTCCCCAGTCACCGGCCCGCAAGCAGATTGTGGCTAGCCCCGGCTTGTGCCCATCCAAGTGCTCCGCTGAAATTTCCAGTTTCGGTCCCCCCCTCTGAATTCTTTTTGTCTGTTTTAGATAGCGATCTTTCATGGCAGTTGGGAGGTACCCAAAGAAGGGGAGTTTGTGGGTGGTGGGCAAGAATTGTTGGGTCGCCGACGGCTGTGGGGATGTTGTTGGCAGGCGCAGTTCTGTGACCAATGGCGGTTGGTTGCGAAGGGTAGTGAATGACCGACGCTGATAGGCCCGCTACACGCGTGGGTGGAATACCACCGGCATTTGGCGCCGGGGAGTCAGTGGAAGGGTTGTCTTCTGATTGTCTCGCACTTCCGTGCACATCCTTTGGTGAGTCCATTATATATTTCTTCTCTTCAACAATTGCGAGGAGGTTATCTAGTTCAGCTGCTGGAGATGCTGCTTGTTGTTGCGCAAATGGTAGACTGAGGGTAGGCGTCCAGCATTTGACACGGCTGAGCACACTGCCAGTGAAATGTGTTCGGTGTACAGTACAATTGAACGGATGGAGCATTGTTTGGTGCACTCAGAGTGCCTTCGTGTTGTTTCCCAGAAAACGTTTCAGGGGGAATTTCGGGGTTTTGGCAGTTTTTTTTTGGTGGCATTCAACAATGCAATCCAGCAGCATTTCCATGATACTTAAGAACAGATTTCTCAAAGGAAGCCAAACAGTTGGGGGGTCCCTTTGCACAGCGCGCACTGTTGAGTGGGGAGCTTTGGGGCAGATCTGGCAGTGCCATGACGCTGAACCAACAAAAAAGTGATGCAGTTTTCTAGGATCAGAGGGAGAAAAGGAAGACAGAACAAAAGACCTATTCTAGTCCACTATTCTAGTTCTGATGGTGACAAAGGTATAATTTTCATATTTTCATCCTTCGACAATTTGTATTTCTTTGGAGCAGTTGATTTTATTGCATTGACAATATGTGTGGAAAAGAACAGGAAAAAAACTTGGCCTTTCTCTGGACAATGAACGCACCGCCACTAGTGTTTGCCCCAGAGCTCCGAGAACATTTTGGATATTTCCTCATTTTTTTGTCGCTTCTTTCAGCAGGAACTGCTGCATGAGCCAAAGGGAGGAGGGCATCTCAGGCACCGGAAGGTGTCGCGTAGAGTACACAAATCTTGTCTAAAGTATAAGAATCTGTGAAAAAAAGTATGATTTAAGAAAAAGAAAATATGCAGAAACATGCATTTTTTTCACGTTATCTCAGCATCTTCCCCAGGATCAGCTGACCGCTTGGCCCCTGGACAAGGGGGGACTCCAGAGCCACCCAACCTCTGCCATCCCCTCCCCGAAAAAATGTCTAAGTCCAGCCCAGGGTTCAGAACACATATCTTGACAACAAGCTTCCTGGGTCCACTTGGCTGCTTGGGAAGTCCAGGGGTTGGATCACACACTGCACCAGCAACACAAACGGCACGTCAGCAGGCTAGCCAACCAGTATTCCTCTTGACTCTATGGTCGTATCTTCGAAACCTTGAATCCCGAATGTTGACGGGGCCCTGACAATGATTGGAATGCACCGACAGGCGAAGCCTGGTTTGAAGCCCCAGGGGGGATTGCTGCGGAGAGTTTGGAACAATACTGAACGGCCATTTTTCAGTTCACACCATACAGGGGCACATAGGTGGGGGTTGGGCCTACTGATTTTGGGTGTGCCCTATCCGCAAGATGAACCCAACATGACCAAGAAACATTCGATAGCCACGAATAAGAGGCGAAATCGAGGCAACATTTGATAATGGTTGGGGTCTAACTGATTGAGTCTGGCATGAGATTACAATCATGCTGGTTATCTCAAAACCCGACGTCAGGGCCCCCCAAAATAGCCCACCCCATCATGGGTGGCCATCCGGTGAGATGCTCACCCTACCCCCTCTTAGGGTCTCAAGCTACCACATAGCACTTCGCCATTGTTGGACAAAATCTTGGTGCCCAAAATGTTTGTTATTTGCCCTTCCCCCCATTGGGTGATTTTTCTATCAAAATTTTGGTGCATGTATTGGGTTTGTGCCGATCCAACATCCCATGTGTGTTCAATCAAAACAATCGAAATTGCATACAAATTCCAAAGATGCAGAGCAGCTGGGTTCTGAATTATATGTTACATTTCGCGCTATGTGCCTTGGACCCCAGGTTGGCTGAATTGGTTCACAATTTTCCAAAGGATTGGAAATGCGTGGTTCAATCCCCATCTATGGCAACTTTTGTACATCAGTTTGTATGCGAAGACACTCTTCCATTTTTCTTGTGCCATCCAGCGATGGGGACATCGATTCACATAAGGGAACAAGACCAGTGAAGAGACACTAGGGGCCCTGGTGTTTGGATACTCGAACCCCCCAACACAAATACCATTGACCCACTGGCCCATGGCTACAATCCCCTCTTTACTCACCCCTGTGCACCACTATGGGCCCCAACCCAATCGGGGTCTAAAATTACGCAAGAGACCCTCATGCAACTCACTTTTTCTCTTGGGAGGGGGTGCGAGGTTCAAATAGGGGAGCTCCACTCCAGTATGCGTAGTCTGAACACACAATCGCCCCACCGCTCTTTGCATGTTGTGCCTAAATTGCTTGACAATGCCTCCGTACACCCTAGCTATCCCCCTCCAATCTCCATCCTCCCCTCATGATTGATGCTCAATTTGCATCCTCCACCCTCATTACTGTGGATTATTTGCTGCTTATAAACAGTACTTTTGTTGATGGATCACAAGACCAACATGATAGCATATGGCAAGGGTCATTGGTTGACCCAGGTTCTGGTTTGCTTGGTGCTACAAATATTTGTCCCATCAAAAGCACACTCAATGACACCTTGAGTGTCTAGAAATCAAAATTTATGTTTGCCCTGAACAAACGATACTAAATTCGATTTGGATGGGAGCTCCCAAGACTGTGCACACTAACACACTGTGTGCATGCTTTGCACATGCCATGCAATATGCAATCTTGTAGCACAATTTCCCATTCAAAACTTGAATATGGTTGCATGGGGCTTTGGTGTCGCTCGCCAAGGTGTAGGAAATCCCTTTTAAATTGATTTTGGGCTGAGTTGGATACAGGGTGGAGAGATGTTGTCATGAAAGTGTTTGGTGCAATGTCGCTGGTTTGTGCTTTGTTGGCCTTGTGAAAACCAAAAGGTGGAGCAACCTTTCATCAACATGGTCCTCACACTGCCATTGTGCAGTGGTTCGTGCATTACACGAAACACGCCCGTGTTGGGCAAACTTTGTGGCCTAGATGCCCTTAGGTAGTGTCCAAGAATTCCACCCCTGTGGGCACCCACTACAGCACAGCTTATGTAGCCATGTGAGTTCTCCCCACATCAGGAGCGGATGGCACAGACCATACACACCATACAAATGGACAAGTATCACGGGCACCAAGGTAGAAGCAAGAACCACAAAGGAAAGTTTGGAGATGCTGTGGCTCGTGTACCCAGCTCGCTGAGATCCATTGGAAGGAATGGCCCTAACAGGTCTGAGCACTTGCATTTCAAGAATGCTTTTGCCCTATTGTAGTCCCGCTTTGACATTTGAATGTGTTGTGGTCCCCATTCGGGGACCCAAGACAGCAAAGGTTGTAAGCCATGTGAATTGGGGAACAGTAGTGGTCAGTTGGCATGGACCATGGTATTCTGTTCCTTTGGGTGTTTTAGCCAATTGTGATGCATCTTGCATGGCTGCCACGCAAGATGATGGTGGGGATGAGGTTGATGTGTGCTTTTGCACCATAAAATGCACACCACCACACTTGTGGTGAATGTATGCAGAAAAATGTTGAGCCGGCTAGAGGGGGGCACCTCAGCGACAACCGTACCTACGGGCGACGGCCAGGAGGCACATAGCCCGCAGTTTGGGCATGGATGCTCCTCCAAAGATCTCACGTGAAGCAGCGGACCTAGTCCTTCCGTCGCGCGGCGATACTCCAGGTGGGGCAGGGAGGGCTAGGGTAAGCTGTAGGCAGGCTCGAACCCGCTAACCCCAATGTATTGACCCACACATGTGGGGGACAAAACTGTGTGTGAGGCACGTTCAATTGGCACATTTGATTTTGTCTACTTTGTATGGATGGTTTTGGGGTTGATTTTGCTGGTAGGGTGGCAATTTTCTGGTGCGCTTTGTGGCTTCAGGGGAGGGTAAATCCAAGACTAAACCAGGACCACTGGCCGAAAAGTAGCACACAGAAAAACTTTGAGGGACCGTCCAAAATGATGTGCATGTGGGCATAGATAAGGGGCAGGATGGGTAGAGTGTAATGCTGCTGAACAAAATAAATATGAAATTCAACAGACGGTTTGGATTAAAAAGTGTCAAGAAACACTACGTCAGGCCAGGTCCCTGGCCCAGGGGGTATAGTTGGAGGGTGTTGCAACGGAACTGGTGCAGCACGCTTCCCCCCGGGCCCCAGCACAGTTGAAACACAACCATACAAATTGATTTGCATCAGGAAATAGAGTTTGGATTCAGCATTGTTCAGTTGGGCACAGTGAACCCCGCCGCAAAAATACAAACCGGACCCACAGGACCACCCCAAAAATCAGAACCACCTGGGGTTTTGCACGGAGTTTGCCAAAGATGATACCAAGTGCCTTGGACCCTGACAAGCAATACACCGTACAAGGGGAACAACAAGGCAATTGCCTTCATCCTAATTTTTGTGCACCAGTTGACGGATTGGAAGTGATGGAGGCTTGGCACTTTGCTGGCAGGTTGTAGACAGGATCAGCCTCTGATAGAATCGTTATACTTTCGGTGCAAGCCATGAAAATATCCATTTTTCCTGGTTCAAAGAGGAAATATCATAGGCAAAAAGTGAGGACCCACCCCCAATAATAGGAATCTGCACCAAGACCACCACCGGCTGTACCAAAGTTAAGAACTACTTCTTTTTTTTGGGTGGGGGGGGCAGGGATTGGGGCATAAAACCGTAAAGCGGCTCACAGAGCTCACTAAGGCGGTTGGTGCAAGGGTGTGCTTACAACATGGGACATGCCTGTGTGGATTGACCCTCCGCCCTCAGTCCACAGCCCTATGAAGGGAGAGGATAAGGTGAAACTGTTATTCAGGACACTGTTCCCAGCCATGAATATCACAACCAGTGGTAACACGGTGTATTGGCATTCAATAAAAGCATGACTGATTACGATATCTGGCGTACTCTGCTCCCATCTCGACCAACCCATGGCTCTCATTCCCATTTAGATGCAAGGGTTGTTCTCCAAGCTATTTGATAAGAGTGGAATGATCGCCAAAGAGCAAGCACTCCCCGGACGCAAAACTGCGATGGCCGTAACCAACAAGCATTATGTGCTTGGCAACCCCATTCAGAGCCCCTTCCCAGCAGGCTTGCAGCGTGTCGTGTTTGGCACGGGCTGCTTCTGGGGGACAGAGAAGGGCTTCTGGAGGATGCCCGGCGTCTTCTCCACGGCTGTTGGATACTGCGCAGGTGTGTGGAGTCCAGTGCGTAGGGCATAGCAGTTGTTGGTTGGTTGCAGGCTCATGAACACCTGCTTCACGCTGTGCGCCCATGCACCGGCGTCTGGAATTGGCACTGGTTTGTGCCTCCCCTCCTGCAATTTTTGTTGTCTGTCTCTCAGCAGGCATTTTTGCGGTCTGTGCTTGTGGGTCCAAGGGCTAGGCCCAACAAATGTTTTCTGTCAGTGTGCACAGGTGGGGCGGCAGGCTGACACAGGCCGGCTCGGACGCTCCAAAATACCCCCAACCGCCGTTTTCCAACGTGCTTGGCTAACCAGGGAGGTTTTTGTCAACCTGCACCGTGGCTTGTGCGTGGTTCAATGGACGCATGGTTCAATGAGCGCACATCAACGCAGCTCCACCGGATTTTTTTTGTGCAGTCCATCACATCTACGCCCCGTCCCTTGCACAACCACAGATTGGTCTGAGCACCGTCTGATTGTTTTCCTGACCACAATGGGTGTGGTCAAGAATGAGAGGTGGCATGGATGTGATTCCACTGGGAAAGAGGGCTGGGTCCTGCCTGTACGAGTTGCTTTTGCTCATCAGAGTGTGCCTTGGAGGGCAACCCTTTTCCTGCACAACAGCAATCAGTTCACCCTCAGTTGGGAACCGCTGGCAAGACATCTGCTTACTGCATGTAGTCACAGCCTTGGCTTAGTTGAGGATCCTCATCTGATCATGATCCGTGACCTGGGCCATGCTTGCGCAAGGGGCAAGTGGGGGGAAGGTGGGCTGCCGACCTGTGCACTGTGTCTGTCTGTTGGACGGAGGCATGCAGTTGCGCACGGTGCACGGAGCGCTAGCATGGGTCTGGTGGGAGCTGTGTACCCCAAGGAGTGAATGTTAGTGTGCCATTTTTATTTGATAATGGTGGCACGTTGCCTCCCCACACTTGCACCCCACTCTCCTTGTTATTTTGTGGTTTTGTGGAAGGGAGAGCATCATGAGTTTGTGAAAGCGTGAAAAAGGTACCCCAAGCTTGGTGTGACGCTTGGCGTTCTAGTTCTAGTTCGATTTCTCGTTGAGTCCCAATTAACCCTTACTTCAAGCAGCTACCCAGCCCAAACATTAGGCATAACCCCAGGCCAAGCTCAAAGCCAAAGGCGAACCCACAACCAAACCCACAACCCACAACCAAGCCACACATAGGAACAATGTAAGAGAAATAAGAAAATGGAACAGGGGATCCTGGAGCATTTGTTGGCAGGAACTGGCGACATTACCCATCCATTGCACCTCTCACAAGGGGTGGAGTGTTGGAGCAAACTAAGTAAAGCTACCTCCTTGTTCACACAAGTTGCGCACATGGCTGCTGGTGTGTTGACTATGGAGGAACCGCATGGTCGTCCTTATCTTCTTGGAAGGGAATCCTGATTTCCCTTTTTTTTTTTGATGAAGTAACTCCCCGTGTGGATAACACGCAGTGCATTGATGTAGTGAACACAGAATTATTTAGATATTGCTTGTGTCGAAGGGTAGCTGATGTTTATGATTATTTGAATCATGTTGTGTAGGAAATCCAAGGGCCTGACGTGCTGAACTGTTTCAACCATGGACCCCACTTTTTTTTTGTTGTGACTCTAATAGTTCTATAATTGGGATGTGTGTTGCTCAATTTTGGAACCCCAAATATGCATGCAGTACATTTTACAAGGTCACCGTTGCTATTGGTATGTTGGGTAATATTACTCGTGGCACCCAGGACATCTGCCCATTTCCTGATGCGAGATGGGTATGGATTGTCTCATACAAAAGGAGATTTCTTTGATTTTGAGGTTGGGGTCATAATGGGGCGTATTAGGGGCGGGTGCATGTCATTGTACCATTTATGGAGGAAGAATAGTACTGTCACCTCCTGCCAACAATCATACAAGGATGTGCATAGGTGGTACAGGGCAAGGATTGAGCAACTACTATGTTTTCGATTTTCGAATTGGTCAACACTACAGTGAGACTCAATAGGTCCAAGCCCATCGCACCGGCACCCAGATTGCAGTTGTACATTCTTGTTCCACAGCAGGACCTAGGCGATTGCGCTTTTGTGGTTTGGCCAAGCACTTTGGCCATCTATGGACAGGTTAGAGGGGCATCTGTTGCTTATACCAAGTAGATTCAACGAATTGTTTCATGAAATATTCCAGTTGTTCATACAAGGGGGGAACGTTAGTGCGCTGGGCGCGCGCCGGGCATCTTTTGTGACCCGTGCCCCACCGGTGGACTGTTGCCGTTGATATGTTGGGCAACATTATATGGATTTGCCCCTTGGCCCCCGGGACATCAGCAGATGTTTTGATTTGGGATGGGTATGGACCTTCTCGTACCCGAGGTGATTTCTTTGATTTCGAACTTGGGGGCCATGATGGTGCTTATAAAGGCCGGATTCATGTCATTGTGCCATTCATTGGAAGAAAGAATGGCACTTTGAAAGCCCGCCAACAATGTTATAATGACGTGCACGGGTGGTATAGGGCACGCATTGAGCAGCTGTTTGCTCGGTTGTGGCACGCAGGATGAGGCAGATGTGTGTGTGTTGTGTTGCCAGAAGCGCTCCGCCGTCGCAGTTTGTGATGAGTGTAAGGAGCACCCACACTTGTGGGACCAATGTTGTTTGTTAAGTACAATACAGATGACAGTTGGAGTTGCTGAATTCACAGATATTGCTTTATTATGCAACGTGCTTTGCAGGGAAGGTGCGTCATACATCATGGTCTATTTGGGGGGCCTTCTCCATCAGAGGGTAAATCTCGGGCTGAAGTCGGGATAGTTAATAGAAAGGTAGCGCGCCGGGCGCGCGCCGGGCAAACATTCCCCCAAGACCTCTTTCATGTGTTGAGAGAGCTTCACCACCCACTGAGCCTCAATGGCGTGCAATATATGTTTCACTGCGTCCCATGCATGGACCCATCAGAGGGCTGTGCATTTGCAATTGTTTGCGAAACATAGACTTAAACATTTAAGGCGCCTGTTTGTATCAAAATGGGAGTAAATGCACAGGTCTCCCAAAATTGCTCTCGCTTTTGGGGTCCTCGGTGCACAATTGATGTCTGGATGCCCAGCCTTGTGGCTACGGGGCCACAGGGTGTACAATGCGCACTTTAGAGCAGGGCGTTTCTGACAGATCATTCTTCAGGCATCATGGGCATTGGGTCACAGTGGTTCATACAGTGTCTGAAATTGGGCATGTCTAGAAAACAGAAGAGGTATGTTTGCCAGCGTGCTTATCATCTGGCCATAGCCTTGCACGGCCATGTACAGCCCCGAATGGTATTTTCTGGTAGTAGCATTGGAGTGTAGAATTTCTTGCCATCTATGGTGCGCAGAAGGAGACTGTCTGTGGCAAAAACCAAATTCAGTATCGTCAGCGAGTTCCTGCCAGAGTATGACACGTTTGTACCCAAATGGGAACCACTCTCAATCAGTCTGCCCTCAAAAACGAAGTTTCACGTCAGGCTACCTTGGTCCTTCTATGGTGCCAGAGATTGCATTGCCTTCTTGTATCATTTTGAAGGAAGTTGGCAGGATGACAACGGCATGTTTGAGAGGATGCTTTTTTTCTGATTAGGTCGGCTCGTATTCGCCTGAAAAGCAGTGCATATGCAGTGGGTACCCAATGCCGAAACTGCCCTTCTGCAAAATACTTCGGACAGCATCATGCAGCATGGAGCATGGAGCATGGGCATTCTGAAAGCCATACCTTTTGGGCTCTGCCCTCATGATTCACAGGTTTCACAGAGAATGCCACGTATGAAGAGGTGTGCAGCGGACGGACCGGGCACAACGAGGTGGTTCAGGTGTGTCTGTTGCTTGCAGGATATGGACCAGCCTCGCCATTTTGGGAACCTTTGCCATGAAGACGAGAGCGAATTTTGGATGGCCACCGAGGGCCAGGACGGCTGCATACTGCATCTCTGTGTTTGCCCGGGGTTTGGATGCAACGCTTGCAGTACACTGCAATGGCGTGTAGTGGGGTCAGCATTCCATTCTGACAGAGAGAATGTTGCGCTGTTCCACCCGCACTCTCCAGACACAGAAATGACCTGAAGCAACGAATGCAGGTCACCCAGGAGACAGCACTGGGCGCTACTACTACACGGTCACTCACCAGCCTTTATGGAAGACCACCCCCGGAAAACGCTTTCCTCCCCTCGCTCCTCCCCTGCTGGCGACCGGTGATTGATGAACCAGAGCTGAAGCGGAGGGGAGGATGAAGGCAAACGCAAGGACCGGGATTCATATGCAGCCCATGCCATCATTCCCAGGAAGTTGAAGCACCGGGGGTGCCCTTTTTGCGAGGGCGGAACGGGGAGGAGGAGGAGGAAGGTGGGGTTCAGATGCCACAGACCAGTCTGAAAACTGGTGATGATGGGTTGCAAATGGAGACGAACAACACACTGCCCCACGACACGCAACTCGGAACTGATGAGTGCATCGTTTTGAGGTTTATTTTTGGGCTGTCCCAGGTCACCTCTTTGGGGCCCCAGCATCGAAGCCTGCAGAAGTCACCCCCCAACACACCATCACAGCCGTAAACCTCCTCCTGTGCATTGCTCCCATCCCCGGGTCCCGTTGCTTACCAAGTCCGCTCCCAAGCCCCTTGACTCCGCAGGTGGTGTACGATCCTACCAAGATTTCCTTCGCGGACCTTCTGCAGCAATTCTGGCAGTCTCACGACCCGACTCAGGGGATGGGACAAGGAAATGATACTGGTACGCAGTACCGCAGCGGCATCTACTGGTGTGGTCATGTGCCTGCCGTGCTCTGCATTCGTGAGTACGCCAGCGCTTTCTTGTAAGAGCCCTCAGAGTAGGGGGGTGTTCTGTCTGGGACACAGCCACGCACTGAACAGGGGGTTGGCAGGGAAACTGCTGGAACCTTTTTCAGGTACATACACGACAGAGAGATCAAACTTGGCAAAGGGCTGGTGCCAGTGCACTCCCTGCCGGAGCCCCCTGCCAAGAACCTGGGGGTATGCCACTGGAACATTCATCAGGTGGCCTCGGACGGGCGCTCAAGCGTTCCTTGTCAGCAGCCTGAGCACCTGCCCCCCTGGGCCAGATTGGGACCGCTTCGTGATGTGCTGGCGGGTGGTTGTTGTGCTGGGGGGATGGGCTGTCTCGACCAACCCCCCCCCCCCATGTGGAAGAGTGGCACGCCCGAAGTCTGCCCACGGGCCTCAGTAAGAACACTACCCAAAGAAAAGCGGCGCAGCTCACACCACGTGCACAGCGGGGCCACACGCTGCGCCACTCAGCAGCAATTGCCTGCAGTTCGGAGGGGCCGGTGAAGTGCATCACAGCCGATGTGTTTGCCGAGCTATTTCCCACGGGGGTGCGGGAGGCCCGGTCAACACACGCAACCCCCCCGCCCGTCTTCGAAAGCCTGCGCCACCGCCAAGCCGAATTCAGGACCGGAGAAGGTCTTCCCCATGAGGCATCGCTCACTGCGATCAGTGTGAAGAGGCATTCATTTTGAATCACATGGGGTAAACACAGCTGGACCAGGTGTTTTGCCCGCCCCCCCTCCGCTTTTTCCTTGACCTTTATACGTCAGCCCCCCCCCCCCCCCCCAAAAAAAAGCGCACACAACCCGGTTCCCTACGGCAATCGTTTCAATTTGGATTTTGCAATTGACTTTCGTTGAATTTTCTGTCGGCGCCGCCCAAGTTGACGGTGCTTTGCCCTCGTTGGGTTCGCTGTGTGAATGAAGGTGGCCATTGTTTGTGCACTGTACTCTTACTGTACCCGTACTCTTCAGCGTATTAAAACGGGTGCAGGGCATAACGATGTGAGCGGTGGGCTCTGCTGTGTCCCCAAGTGCTTTGTTTGTGGCTTGTCGGTTGTGCTGTCGAAGGACACCAATTGGCATTTCAGGAGCCCCGTTCCCTCCCGCCCGGCCTCCGTCCGCCCCCCCTTCAGGTTTCCCCCGTCCGGTACAGACCAGGTGTGGTGTGGATGTCCCAATCGGTTTCAGACCAGGCGACCTGGCGTGTACCGGCGCTTGGCCGATGGGCAGTGTCTCCATTTGTGCAGCACCCATTCCCATTTGGAAAGGCACTGCCAACTCTCGGCTTGACAGAATAAACCGGACAGGGGTATGGCGGACATACCGGCTCGGCGGATGTACCGGCTTGGCAGACAAGCGGCCGGCTGGCCGGCGGGCCAACTGCCCGGTTCATTCCGGTAACCCCCCCTCCCAATAACCCCCGTCCCCCGCATACAAACAACACCTCTTATGTACAGGGTTAGGGTTAGGGAAGCGAGCCGAAGCAAGGGTTGGTTTGGCCGTCCACGCACAAGGCGGTGCATACACAAGGCGGTGCACACACAAGGTGGTCTATGGCCACCGCAGAAGTCTTGTTATTTAAGGGGGGTCCAGGGGCTGGCCCCCGCGTCAAGCGAAGCGAGCCGTCTGTTGAGCGAAGCGAGCTGAAGTGATGATATCTGGCTAGGGTTAGGGTTAGGGTCACGGTTGCGGTTGCGGTTGCGATTAGGTTACCGTTAGGTTTGGGGGTGGGGTTGCCATTACTAGTGCACATATAGGAGTTGCCGTAACGAACCGGACAGTCGGCCGGTATGTCCGCCAAAGACCATGTCCGGTTTATTTCGGTAAGCTCCAACCCTCCACAACTGTTGTGAGTGTTCTCTTTGACGTCCGTGGAGCGTTGTGGAGGGCCTTCGAGGGTCGTGGAGGGTCGTGGATGGTCATGGAGGGTTGTAGAGGGTTATAGAGGGTTGGTTAAGCATTGTGAAGGGTTGTGGGGCGTGTGGTCTTCGGGTTTTGGTTGTTGTTATGGAGGGCTGTGGGTTGTTGAACTTTGTCCCGAAGTGTGCAGCCCTTCCCAAGACCTTTTGTACCTGCCGGCCTTGCTGTGCAGCACAACACCCACCCAAAAGACGCTTGCGGAGGCCTCCAAACCTGCGTACCAAAGTGCCCTGGCGGGCTCCGGTAAGAAGAAGGCCATCACGACGGAAATCCTGGATTGCCCCCCCTTCTACTACGCCGAGGACTACCATCAGCAGTACTTGTCCAAGCCCGGGTCCCGCCCCTACTGCTCTGCGATGCCCACCGGCGTCAGTCTGCCTCCGTTTTCGGAGTGGGCGCCAAAGGACCTTGCAGGGGAGGCCCCCAAGCTGCCTGATGAGTACTGGGCGAAGCACGGCCCACGGCCCGGATGCGTCATCCGGGAGCCGAACCAGCCCATCCAGTTCCCATAGAGTGCCCCAACATGGCTAGGGACCCGCTCAGCCCTGTGAGGGAGCGTCGTTGGTCACTCGCCGATGCGAATCCCAATGGGGCTGCGAGACTGCTGGGCTGTTTTTGGCGGCGCGGTGCCCCTGCTGCGACCGACGGGGCATACATCCAGAGAGTTGTAGCCACTCCACTGCTACCTCTACCCAGGTTGGTGGCCTTACCACAATAGTTGAAGGGGCAAAGGGAAGGATCGATGGTTTTCGGTCCGCTTTTTGAGTGTCCGGGCCGTCAAGGAGGGAATTTGCAGGTGTGTGCAGCTGCGGGTATCCCACACTCCGCCACTATATCATGGCACAGGCAGCTGCGGTTGACCCCCCGACACACGCTTTGGACAAAAGGGAGTCACACCCCTTGTGAACCAGCTTTCAGCCCCCGATCACAGTGCTGTTTGTGCATAGAAAACAAGTCGGGCTCCAGGAGCACCCTGGATCCAGTGCTCTTGGCACATGCTTTCGTGGTGACAACAGCACCGCAGGAGACCATCAATGGCCGCTGGGGCCTTGTGTGCGAACAAACAAAAACTGCACGTCAGGCCCATGTGTTGGGTGGTCAATTCTACCCAATGCATATGTATGATTTTCGCCCCCAAAGTAGTGAAGCACTGTGGGTTGAAGGCAGCACAATCTGAACCACAAGCGACGATGGGCTGCCGCTCATCGGCACCTTGCATCGTCATTACAGCCAAGTCGAATGGGAGGTGGTGTGGGTCGCAGGGTTTGCGTTTGCCTTCCCAGTCCCCACCGTATTTGATGGCCTGTGGGATAAGACGTGCCGCTTAGGCAGCGTTTGAGATGGTACTCGGCTGGCCCTGGTCTGCAGTACGTCACTCAGCAGCCGTCATCTCGATAAATTTGCACAGCGGACGGGAGAGGGGCCGCCTCCCTTCGTGCAGCGGCATGTTGTACCAGTCATGACAGGCCATGCGCCCACCCTGGTGCTCATCTTCGGCAAGGGTTGGATAGTATCTGAGCGGAGTCTGCCGCTGAAATTGATTGCGCATTTTCTCATGCGATTTGTCGCATTGAATTGCAGCCCATCGTGTTGCACCTGGCATACTTGGCAGAGCACATTGCGGCACATGACAGGGGCTACAGATCTCATGGCAGTGCCGGTGAAAAGGGGTTGTGCACAGAGGCGCGGCTGCACGATCCAATGTGATTGCCATGTGCCATTGGCTATGGCGATCATGGTAAGTGGGAACAGCCGTAGCTACCCCGTGTGTGATGGACTGTAAGAATATCGCTGAGTGTTGCAGGGCCTCGGGCTGTGTTCCTCCCGGGCCCTTGAATTCGAGGCGGAATGAGAGATTTCCCGTTGGAAACAAGCTGCACTCTTGTGCTCTCTGTGACATTGCAGGTTTTTTAAGGCAAGGTTTGTTCTGAGAGAGCCCAAGGCCTGAGACTCTTCCGTTAAGGTGGGCACTGTGCGCACACTGTGCAACCACTCCTCCAAGGGACTCAATCATCACAAGAGCAGTGCTCAGATGTACCCGCTTCTGCACCATTGCCAAGATGGGCTCAATTAGGGAAATGGGGGCTGATGGGAGAATCTTCAGATTGTTTTGGCACCATGGGAAACATGGGGATACATGGGGGACAGGACAGGGGCAGCTGCCATGTCCACATGTTGTTTCTCGATTTCCCTGTAGTTTTCCTCGAAAGTCTTCACCATTGGACAACCCCCCCCCCCCCTGTGCAGGTGCCAAGAAAAACCGCTCGATTTTCTCACCATTTCATTTTATACATTTTCTCCATTTGTCCAATGTACACCATACTGTCAGCACTCGCAACGAGCAATGCCTTTTTCAGACAGCCGGCCCAATGGCACATTGGAAAGCGACTGTGTCCCCATGCGGTTGGCACAAAGTGGTGCCAAGTGCGTGGTGGCATCCCACCCGGAACATTCTTGGCTCTTGCTGTGGTATGCCGGTGGTCCTTGGAGCAAGTGACTTTGACAGTAAATGAGAGGCTCCAGGGCCGACAAGAGGCACAGCAGGGCAATGTGGTCTTTGATGATGAGGTCAATCATGTGTCACAAAAGGATATTTGAATCGATCCAAAACCCAATATACACGTCACACCATGACAATATGTTCATCGGGGCGAAACAAGGCCAAAACTGCTATATATTGTACAAACATGGACATGCACGAAATAAGTAAATTTTGTGCGGACCAATGACAGGGCAATGGGCTCCAAACACCTTGTTAGGCTTGAGGGTACAAAACCGTGATTACCCCCATTTTAGGCCCGTGGAAGGCGGGTGTAAAGCCCTACTTTTTTCATTCTTTCTTCGCTGCTTTGCCGACTTAATTGGAAAAATGTGTTTACGATATTTGCATTGGGCATTTTATGGTTGTTTCTTCTGCTACGAATTCGTTCCCAAGAATATTTACCATTTTATTTCAGGGATTGATTTTTCCGTGTGCAATTTCAAATTGAAAATGATGCTTTGTCACTTCGCTCACACCGATGAAATGGAGTCCATATTTGGAAAGGGAAAAGGCGATTTGTGTTTTTGTTTATGTGTCCAAAACCTGCACACACATGATTTCACAAAAAGATCGGCGTTAGGCCAATGGCGATTTCGGCGTTAGGCAATGCAGTGGATGAGAGAGATAGCCTGTCTATGAAACACCGCAGCACAAATCAAAGCGTATTACAACGAACAAAATGCCCACTGGGTTCGTCGCACTATTAAGCGATGTAGCGATGTCAGAAGGCCCTCAACTACAAGCCGGATCATTTTGAAACGGATACAGCCGAGCTTGAGGACGTCTCCAAATCCATCCGCGGAGTCTTCTCTGCTTCCGGCTTGATGAGACCACGTAAGGAGGGCCGTCAAAAATTTGCAGACGGGAAACGAATCGACCTCGTAAGGCAAATCATCAATTCATATGTGTGTTTCCGGTATGATAATTATAGTACTGCCCGTTCTCAAAAAACCCCGCTTTGGACCATAACCACTGTTTAAATGCAACGGATTTCTTTCAAAATTTTGCAATTTTCTTCCGAACTTTTTCCTGATCTCATTGAACTTTTGAAGAGATCTCTTGTCACAGGAAATCATCTGAACACTTTCAGAAAGACCGCTTTAAGGGTCTTCTCTAGCACCATACATGCAGGGGGTAAGTACCGTCCTCGAATTGACCGTGTGCAACACCATGTTGCCTCGGCACCGGAAGCCAATCGGCATCCGTCTGGTGAATGCCTACATTAACACCGGGCTACTTGATACTTTTAAAGCCTCTTGAGATATCACCGTTGGGCAGGCAGGAGCGGTGCATTTGTGTCGGATATTAATATATCTCGGCGCACTACACAATTGCTCTACGGGAAAACTACCACTAACCTGAATGTTCATTCTTTTTGTACCCCTAACGTTACTCCGAATTTCGGAGTATAGCACCTGTGCAAGTACGTGTGCCAAACGGTACACGGGGTATACCGCCCCGAAATCTGCTGCCCTCATGGCCAATCCTACTTCAACAATGATGACACAGTACCCAAAGCTCAAGTATCAGGATGGCGTCAGAAGGGTGTTGAGATGGCCTGTTGTTGAGGGAAAGACGTCAAGATGCGTCTAGAGGCGTCATAAAAATGTGAAGATAGCGTCACAATGCGGTTGGAGAGCCTCACGGTGGCGTTGGGAGGGCGTTTCTATTATTAGTGAACGCGTGGGCTGGTGTCCGAGTGAAGTCGGTTGAACGTATGATATATGCCATATTCGTGGCATTGAAAAACCTATTGTCTTTCCTACAAATGGCAACCAACGCCGGAAGCGGGGTGAGCCATGATCACAGAGAATTAGCGAGTCGCAGCGCTCGGTGGTAGCGAAGATTTGCCGTCGACGCGAATGTCCCAAGACTCTGTGGTGAGCCGGAGCCCAAAGGAGACTTGTGAAGGATGGGGCTGGGGCACCGTCCGCCTACACCTCAGCAGTCCAGCCTACAACCTACCGCACTACACAATCGGCGGCAGCGAGGCTGATCCATGGCAGTTTGCCAGCGGCTCGCAAGTTGGTGCTCAGCGGCCGGCTAGCTCTACGCTACAGCGGAGGAGGACGCAAGGGCCTTTGTGGTGATCTGAGCCCGAATGCACAACCCGTCAAAGCGGCCCTTGTCCTTGTGGCACCCCGAACGAGGCCGTCCCTTGAAGTCTACATGCCGGCTGCTGCTCAAGCTGGTCTTGGCCGTAGTCTTGGGTTGGACTTGGGCTCTGCGTGTTGGCCTTGAGTGAACTCGCACTTGCACTTGAGCGTGAACTTATGGCAAGGAAATTACCCATTTCCCCGAGAGCAGCCGCCTAAGCAGAGAAGGGAGGCGAGGGACCGTTATTATGGAAACAACGTTACGGCACCTACGGCGGTATCTATTCACCGATTTAAGGTACGAAACTTTTTTGAAACGTCTCTACACGTTTCGGCCTGCGCAATTTGCCCAATCTTTTTTTGTGCTATTTAGCTTTCATCTAAGCTATTGAGAAAACTTTTTTCACGTGTTTTAGGAATTTTGTCACTCTCATTCTCGCGCTGCGAGCCTACAATTTAAATTTCATACTATTAAATGAGATTTCCAAAAACGGCAAATTGACAATCCTTGCGGACCTACCATTCTTCCTTGTGTTTCTCTCTAGGCTCCATAACCGCAGTTCCATTCAATTGGCGCTGGCATGAATACAAATTCAACAACCAACAATATCAAATGACGGTCTAAGTCGCGAACCTTTACCTTTTTCATCGTCAGCGCATTCGAACAAAGAATGCTGTAAGTGGGTACCGCCTTTTCTGATTGTTCACAATCACTTAGGCATGGAAAAGTGGTAAACTTTTTCGCAAAAGACAAAACAAAAAGGCCAATGAAAATGCACGAAGCAAATCAGTCGAATTGCTTTGTATATTTTTGGTCAACATTTTCTTGACAGGTAAAATATGGAAGAAGAAAAAAAGCGCTGCAGCATAATTGAACGGTGGCCGGGTGCAAACAAGAGTGACTTTATCATGCAAGGTTGCAAGGCTTTGCAATCAAAATTGAAAGATATAGATAATTTCGCTTGTTTTCCAAGAATGTCATTCCTCTCATAACGGCTTGAAAATTGTCAAAATAGGCCATCGTTTTTGTGCTATGATTGTGAATAACAAGGTAAATGTTTGGGATTTTTGCGTAAGCTACATCCAAACTAAGGTAATTTGGCTTGATTACTCACTTTGGAATCTGAACCTCACAATACACAACAAAATGCAGGCAATTGAAGTCAATCACCCTGATCCTGCTTAGGCATGGCAGGGCCTCGGAACGGATTTGAGAAAAAGGCATGGTTTACCTTTGGTTCCATTGGAAAGTCTGACAAAAATGCCACAAAAAAAGTAAGAAGACAAAGTAGAGAAGACAATAAAAGCAAAAAACCAGGGTTTTTACAGCATAATACGAACAAAAATAGCCATCTCAAATAAAACAATGCTTAGTTTATCAAAATTACGCGACTCTTTTAAGGCATGAGACCATTCAAAAATGGGGGCAGTTGGGTTAAATAAGACACAACTCGATTTTCTCCTTTTCAAAAACAAGGGTATTTGGTTGATATTACCTGCCCCAAAATGGTCCACCTTTCCGAAGAAAAATGTACCTCCTTTGGTAGCGTAAGGATCAGCGGACTCATGCAACCATGCACCCTATATCAATGTTTACAATCAGTCACGCAACTTACATGTACTAGCATTCATTGGTCACTACGGCATATACAGGGGGAAGCAAAACTTCAAATGAAGCCAAAATCAGAAATCCGCGTTGCGAAACAACTTTTTGTATTCAAATTCAGAAAACTGCATCTGGTTTTTGTATCAGAATCCCGAAACTTGCCCACTGAAGCCATCGCCGCCACTGCCGCATCGGCGATTTTCCGACTTTTGATTTCAACGATTTCTCCAAACTTTTGAAGAGTTGTAAACTGAAACTTTTAGAGTCATTCATTTCTGATAAAATCCAACCATCTATCATCTTAGTTTCTGTTCCGGTGTGATTTTTTCGTGCCGATCTGGCACTAAAAAATCGCACCGGAGGAGAAACTGAAATGACGGACAGGTGGCTTTTGTACACAATTAACGATCTGCAACGTTTCAGCTTTTAGATCCCCAGGATTTTTGAGAAATCGTCAAAACAAAAGTCTCCGATGCGGCAGTGCTGGCGTGAGCACAAAATACGAATACGGCAAAATCGGAAAAGGCTAGGCGACAAACGGTGTAGAAAAACAAAAAGGGTAATTACGAATTTCGAGTTTTTCGGAATTTTACCCTTTCAACTTTTTACTCCTTCCTGTATTGAACAGCAAGAAATCGCAATGTGGCCCATTCCGCTTTGGAATTTTCCCCAACCAAAGGAGCTGCGGTGAATGTTGTTGTTGATGCACCACCTCAATCTTGGAGCTACCAGGTCCGGAGCAAATAAGAATATATCAACCATTAGCTGCCTCATAACACTTAGTGCCCATATCATCAAACTACTAAGCGCAGCGCGTGCCTACGGTCTATGACCATCTGCGTTCTGCTCTCATCTCTCCACACGCTTCTGACGTTGAGACTTCCAACTCGGAGAGTGAAGACCTTTCTGAGATCGTCCGAAAGGTTCATCAGAATGCTGAAATGTAAAGCACGACGTCAGTTGGGGCTCCACAGGCGGTTAATATTGATGTACAGTCACGTACCTTCGTCGGCGCGGAACCTTTTGGTTCTATACAAGATGGAGAAAGATTTAGATTCGTATACAAACCTCTGCAAATCCGCCAGCCTCGGAAACGCGCAACCACAACGCCTAGCCTTTCTTTCCTCGTAAAACAAAACTTGCCTTTCGGGCGGTCATTACAAAGCCACGGCGGTGCCACTGCCAGCCAGTCCCTCCACTCAGTAATGTTTGGGGCCAGTCGCGGTTAAGCGACATAAAACCACGCTCTTTATTGCATTGCATAGAGAAGCTTTGGCGTTCGCCGTCCACATTTTCGTTCTCTAAAGACTCGGGCAACATTGTTCAGGTCGCTCAGTGGATTGCTCTAACGGCCACCAGTACGGTTGCAGCAAACTTCGACTTGTTAAACATTACTTTTCTTGAAACCAAGTGTGTACTCAGTGTCCCAAAAGCGTTTACACCTTCAGAGGTGGCATATGTTTCGGAATGACATAGAGTGTGTACTTTTGCCTCAGATGATTGTGCATCATTGTAGCGAATTTGGATGTGTGCTATATTGTGTTATGTTGTCTACTTTGGGGCCCTATAATTGAGACTGGGTGTGCCTGGAGCAACCATATGTTTGTGTAGGTTGTAAAAACAGTTCAAGAAGCCTTGGCTTGTGAAGTTGATGTAGAATTCATTTGATTTGGTGGACATAGGAGTACTCCGCCCTGTAGGGAGGGCTTGTTTGCATGTCAGCCTCCGGTGGCCCCAACAGATTTTACAAAACCTATGGCTTCATACCTAGGAAAATTTTTCAACACCTGTGCACTGCAGCACCACACATAGAATACACAATTAAAAGAAACTGAAACAAAGAGCGAGTGTTCCACTCCGTGACGGCCATGCTAGCAAAAGCATGCAATGTCGGCCTTGTTCATGGCATCGACGATCTTTACTATCCATAAAGGCAACTCAACAGCAGCCATAGTTTCGGTCGCATATGATTTCTTCATCCCCATGTTGCATTTATGCCCACCTTGTCACTCTTGAACAAAAAAAACCTATTAGCGGAATCCGTGTGGATTCAACTCCCCCGCCCCGCACACCCACAGCCGAAAAAAAACATTTCTAACGCCACGGCTCTCGCCCAAAATACACCCGGCAACGCCCAACCTGACAACCCTCACGGCCCCACTATGCAAAACGACGCCCGGAGACTCACCCCACCAAAATGATGGCAACAGAGGACCCCTACACAATTGTGGTAGCTATGTACATAGGCACACGGGGTGAAACGCGGCATAAGAAAGTCTCTACAAAACCTCATCAACAACTTGGACAGGGAAACACCAAAAAAACTGCCAATTGAGGCGACGAGCGGGCTAGATGGAGCACAATAGCGTGCATCGTCTTACTGACCGACACCCTGCACTCCCATGGGCTACACCACCCTCACCTCGTCATACCCCTAAATTAGCCCCGTGTCAGTGCCTACCAGAGGCCCTACAGCAGGTATCATTGCAGAACACACAACTATGGGACATTGCTCCCAGCCCTAACCGCAACCACATCACCTCCCCGCCGCCCACCACTACCCCGCTCCCACACAAAGACCAATGCACATAAACCTACACCACGGACACACACCTGCCTAGGTCCACAATGACCCCCGCGAACCACACACGGCCACACCACGCACACCGCCCCCTGCCGACAGCTAACCCATTTGAAACCCTAGCACACCCCAGCCGACACCTTTGGAAGCCGCGATGTAGAGACAGCACGCCAATAATAAACAATCACCATCCGACAATCAGCCATGACAGCCGACGCACCACATCGTGCCAAACCGTGCCGCGCCACGCCCGCCGGCCCAACCGCCCACCAGTACATAGACGGAGCTGCCTAAGAACATGGACGTAGGAAGCCACCGTTCCCCATCCAGACCCTTCTGACCACACCCAACCCACATACACCACGAGCAACGGACACATGCCCAGCCAAGCCACAAGAGACACACAGGCAACGGCATCATCCCGCGGGCCACCCACCACGCAACAGTGGCCCTATCCCGGACCACCCTCAGCCCTGCAGCTCATCGAACCAATGTCGCGCCAGCCAAGCCATAGAACCAACGGCTGCCACAGACCCACAGAAAAGCCCCACGCACGCACCACAACGCTACATTTGCCCCGGCCCCTGCCGGGGCAGCACCAACACACAAACACCGCCCACCCGATGGCACCAGCCAGACCCAGATGCCAGCCCCCGGGGGCACGCAAAACGGCACACGCATGCACACACAATGCACGCCCAGAACACGTGACCCAGCACTCTCCGCGACACCGACCCCACACCACACACAGTGCCTCTCCCCGACCAACCCCGCACCCAACCACGGGCGCACCGCAACACCTAGTCACCGCCAAGCACGCCGCGGAACAGGGAAAGTAGTGAGAGACAATTTGCCAACACTGTACAGCCAAAGAAAGATGCAAAAATGGACACCATTGGTGATTTTTGGGTAAAATTCCATGGTGGGGGGGGGGCTCAATTGGTCAGGTGTGGACCCGCCACTTAGCTCCAGCCGCGCCTGCCTCACGACCTTCATCGCCATCTCAGTTCCATGATTGTCCGTGTCACGCAGACAGTGCTTTGCAGTTCGTCCCGTCCCTCGTCCCTGGATGGGGTAAGAGTCGGGCTGCTTCTACAGGGTTCAGGGCATTGTCCCCTTCGGACTGAGTTTGGGGCGTAGCGTTTGTTGTGTCCCATTTTGGCTCCCATCGTCGCACTGGCATGCTCGCTTGCGCTGGCCCCTCTCGGCCACACACCTGTGTTTCCGGGTCACCTGGTCGTGGGGGGTGGGGCGGTCAGAGGTCACCCTTGTGGGCCACTGCCACCGGCCCTGGGCTATTTAGGTCCTTAGGATTTAAAAACCCCAGTGGGTACTGGCTTTTTGGAGGTCAACATACAGCCATACAGTGGGTCGGAAGGCTGGGCGGCGCCGAGGCGCCTGCATGTGTGGTGTGTGTGTTTGCGTGTGCAGTTGTTCCCTGTGCCAAGTTCCAGCACTTCTCAGAAGGCGGCCGCTCAAGTGGCAGCGCACCCGGCGTTTGCCGTGAGGGAGGTGGTTGGAGTCCCGGGATCGGTGGTTCCCCACCGATCCCTTGGAATACCGGACGGGACCTCCTGTCGACCTGTTCGAGTACAGGTGGCGGCGCGCACTGCTGCAGGTGTGTGTGGTTCCTGCGTGTCACTTTTTGGGGGTTGGGGCAAAACTGACGAGACCTGCACCCGATCCACCGGTACCGGTGGTGGCGCGGGTTGCTGTAGGGGGGGGTGGTTCCCACGACGCAGACTAGAGAGCTCTACGTGCAGGGAACCCAAGAGCACCAGCTCCCGGGTTCGAACCCCCGCACTGGACGACTGAAGACTACCGCTCTCACTACTGGGCCGTGCCGGTCTCTTGCCCTGTTTGGGGTTTGTGACGCTCTTGGAGTCTGAACCTATGGGGGTGTGGGCTTGCGTGCATTATGGCGTGCCAAACAAAGGGCGGCTAGGGTCCGGTGTTCCACACCGTGAGCCCTCCGTGCTGCACGTAATAGTGGAGGCCGTTGCTGGTGATCTGGGTGCCAGTCAGGCCTCATCACAGCTGCCTGGGGGGGAGGGGGGGGCTGACGAGGTGAAGAGTTCCTGCCTGACGTCACGCATTGGTGTTTGCCGTGGTGAGCAGGAGACCGCCCGCGACCTCCATCCAGAGGCCGGGTCAGTACAGCCTGGTGAGTGGCGTGGTCTCTTGGAGGCTGGGGTGCAGTCCTCGACTTCCAGCAGTGGAGTAACTCCCTGTCTGCGGGGGGTCGGGGGGGGTGTGCCACGAGGAGGCGGGCTGGCCGCCCGCTCCTCCGGAGAAAACATGGGTTGCTCATCCAGGTCGGACTCGTCTTCCTGATCCTGTGTCTGCCCTTCCTGCTGTGGGCGCCGGGCCGAGGTGACATACCCTCGGAGGAGGGGGGATTTGCGGCGGCCCATGTCAGCCAGTGTGTCTGCGTGTGTGTTCCCTACAATGCCAACGTGTGAGGGAACATGCAGCCAGCGTACCGCTGCCCCTGCCTGCTCAATTTCCCCAAGGAGTTGCTCCCACAGGTCCACGTTGCCCAGCGGCCCCCGCGAACCTTGCCAGTCGTGGCGCCGCCATTTGCTGGCTTTGCCTGTGGCCCCCATGACCACTAGTTTTGAATCAGAGCAGATCAGTGTGCGCTTGTGCTGTGTCCTATGGCGAATGGCATGTATGGCCGCGAGGAGCTCTCCCCTGTTATTTGTTTGTTTCTGAGTGATGGGGATGCACTGTGCCATGTCCCGGTGATCCCCGAAATATACCCCAAACCCTCCCACCATTCCCGCCTCCGGATGGACCTCCGACGAGCCGTCGGGGTAGATGGCTTCCCATCCCTCCGCTACATACTCATCAATGACTTTCTGATGCGCCTCCGCCATCGCTGGACCATACATGTCTTTTTTGCGTTTCCTGGGCCGCGGGTTGCGGAGCCTCGGGGGGGATGGGTGGGGCTGGCTGAGCCTGGGGTGCTGCAGGTTTCCTGTTTCCTTGAGGGATGCGATTGCTCGGTGCATGTCCCGCACTTCGGGCGTGGGGAGGCTTGGAGCTGCGTGCTCGTACCATCGCGCAAGAATGCACAGCCACTGTGTGAGGAATATGTCCCATGTTCGGGGGGTGTCTCGGAATTTGACCGCATTGCGCAGGTTCCAGGATGCCATAACCGCGGTCCACATGATCAGCCCTAGCGGGCTCTGGAGGGACAGAACTGGCATGTCCCACAGGAGGACCTCTGGGTCTGTTTCCGTGGTATCCTCGAATATCGCTGGCCCCATGCATTGTTCCGCAATGTGATACGCAGGGGGGAGGAACCGGCACTCCAGAAGCGCATGTCGCATGTCTTCTGGTTTGCCATCCACCAGGCAGTGTGTGTGCTGAGGGAGCCAGTTGGCGAGTCTGGTCCCCACTGGGAGTTTTTTCCACAGTGCGGTCTGTATGAAAGAGTGGTGTTTGGGCGGGATCGATAGCTTGGTCCAGGCCTGCCAGGTTTCCGGTGTTTGACGGGGGTCCGGGCGTTCCTGACGCATCAGGTACCTGAGCATGGCCTTTGTATTCCAACCCCCCCAGAATATGGCCGATGTTTCTTGTGGTGGTGTCATCTGTGGTCGGGGCCAGGCCTGTCCCACCTGGGCCTTGTACCTCGGGGCCCATGTGGGCGGCAGTCTCTCCTGCAGGTCCGGTGTGCACTGTCCAATGCCCGTGATCCCTGCCCTGATGAGTTTTGGTGAAAAATATGTGTTGTTATTTGTGTCCCTGAAAAGTACCGAATGCCAGCAGCTCAGCCGTGGTGCCTGGTCTGTGTTGGGGGGGAGTATCGGGGCCAGTTTCCGTAGCAGGGAGAAGGCTTTTGCTGAGGTGCCCAAAAAGGGGTAGGTGTTCCAGGGGATGGGACGCAGCTGTAGCCATGGGAGGTCACCCAGCTCCGCCTGTACCCGGAAACGTTTGGCCCAACCATTGAAATGCTGTGCAGAAATGGGGGAGAGCTTACTAGTGTCGTGCCGGGACATCACAAAGTGTGTGGCGTGTTGCCACAGCAAGAAGAGGCTGGGTTTCGGGAGGAGTGCTCCCCCCAGCTTCGGGGGTAGCTGCAGTATGGGTAGGGTGAGGCCCCAGCTGCTGAGTCTTAGGGCCACACAGTACACATTCGCCAGCTTGCTGCATACATCCTCTGTGGGGAAGTAGGCCCTCGCCGGGTAGATCATCAATGGGAGTATCCACTCCTGGAGCAGGTGTACTCGTTCTGGCATCGTCAGGGGCAGCGTTGCTGCAAACTGCGCATGCGCCAATGCACGGGATAAATGGGGCGCAAACGCTTCATCAGGGGTGACGTCCCCAAAGAAGTTTCCCCAGGTACTTCACCTTGCTTTGCACCGGAATGCCTGTGTTTTCGAGTTTGGTTTTCTGCCTGTCCGTCCAAAAGCCACCCAACAAGAAGGCCGATTTATCCAAGTTGATCCGCAATCCTACAAACTTAGCGTACCGCCGTAGCGTGCACATGATGTCTGGTATGAGGGGGCAAACCAGAGCAGGGGAGACGGGGATGTACAGCAGGAGATCATCAGCGTAGAACAGGACTCTTATGCTAGGGGACACTGCCTGGAGCATGGGGACCAGCACCGAGCAGACCATGGCGAACAATGCTGGGGAGAGTGGGTCTCCCTGTCGGACCCCTGATTCTGGTGTGACTTGCACTTCGCGCACTACGCCTTTGCCCACTCCAAAGACAAAGGGGGAAGTCAGCATGTTCATGATGAGCGCGATCATCTGTGGGGGGAGGCCCAGGTGGGTGAAGAAGGCATTAAATAAATTATGATGGACAGAGTCAAACGCTTTGGAGAAATCGATGGAGAGAAAAAGACCATAATCCATTGCGGTCCAGGCCGCCCGCGCCTCCCAGATGTGCTCAAAAATGAATCGCCCTTTCATGAAGCCTTTTTGCTCAGGGGGGGTGGCATACAAAACCAGGTCCTGCAGCATGAGGTATAGGGTCATCGATACCCACTTAAACAGCACACTTTGGTGGCACAATGGGCGGAGTTGTGTGACCGAAATGGAGCCCTTTTGCTTAGGGATTGGGTTCAGGATAGCGAGTGCCCACTCCTCAGTGATTTTCCCTGTGGTAAGGAAAAGTGCCCCGGGGAGGGCCATCAGGATTTCTGCCGTGACTCCGTCCAAGCCAGGGGCCGACCCTGGTTTCATTTTTTCCAGTGCTGTGAGCACCAGTTCCTGTGTGAGTGGCTTAAGGAGCAGAGTTGCTGTTCCTTTTAGCTGTGGGCGAAGAGGTAGCGAGCGCAGAAACTGGGCGCACTCCTCGACGGTGTGTTCCCCTTTGGCCATTACCCCAGACCAGAACTGTTTCAGTTCCTCCGCAATCTGTGTGGGTTCAGTGAACGTGTGCCCTGCCTTGTTGCGGAGCGCGGTAAGCTTCCGCTTGCTTTGCAGTTCCCTGGTGAGCCGTGCAATTTCTATCCGCCGTTGCTGTTTGCTCTGTGGTTCCTCCGGCTGTGTGTTGAGCGCTGACCGTAGTTTGGAGAGCACAATCCCTTCCGTCTTGTGCTGGGTGGCCTGTTTTGCCTGTGCTGCTAGCATCGCATATGCCTGCCGTGGCGTGGCTGGCGTCAGTCCTTGGTGCTGCAAAAAGTGTGCCGCCTCAGGGGGGGTGTAATCGACAGTGCTTGCCTGCAGCATTGCAATGACCTCACTCAATCCCTTGGGGTTCACCTGTTTTTCAAAGGTATACGCTGTGGTTCTGATAGTGCGGAGTGCCTGTGCCCACCAATCATCCCCTTGATCCGTGAGACCCCTGAGCCGCTGGACGAGGCCCGCTGTGGTATCGTCGCACTGTAGGAAGGACGTGGGGATTCTTTGCCTGCGCTGGACCGTGGTGGGGGTGGGGGGGGCCAGGGTCGAAACCACCGCTCGGTGATCTCCGCTGCCAATTTTTCTCGCGTAGCATCGTACGATCGAGGCTGACATGTGCCTGGACACATGGACTTTGTCAATCCTTCTGCGATGGGGGGTGTCATCCTGCTCAGTGTGGAATCCCCACGTCCACCCTTTAGGTCTTCGCGGGTCGTTGTGGTCCATAGCCGGGCCATGTACTTCCTGCCTCGTGTCACACAGACTCAGTGCTGGGATGGTGCTGAGTTCCTCTGCTCGTGCTCTGGCTGCGGAAGGGAGGTTGTCGTGCTCAGAGATATATTCAGAGTCATCACCCGGGCCGATGACCGAGTTGTGGTCTGCGAGGAGGAGTATGTGTTGTGAGAAGGGGAAGACTGTCATTGCTTCTTTCAACCGTAACCATTGTGATTTTCTTTTGTCTGGCTTATCACTGAAATGGGCCGAGACCACCGTATACACGAGGCCTTCTGGGCTCAGCAAGTTAGTTAGGAGCAGGCTTGGGGAGATGGAGGCCGATGCGACCTCTGTCCAATCTTTTTGCCAAATTAGTGCCACCCCCCCCCTGGTGTGGGGGGGGGATAGCTGGGCCCTACAGCCATAGCCATGCTGTCTAGCAAGGTCTGTGAGGCTAGTGGAGCGGGCCTCCAATTGCGCTGATCCCATTTGTAGGTGCGGTTGTTGCATCGCAAAGACCTGCATCTGCAAATCCTTCATGTGACGCAGCACCACTTTAACCCTGGGTACGATAAAGAAGGTCCCTACCAGGACCGGCCCCTGCTGTACCCCTTCCACCATTGCCCGTCACTCCCATGGTCTTGCTTCTCACCAGGCTCTGCATGACCTTGCCCTATCCTGCACAATTTCCCACAAAAAATAGAAAAAGGCTCCTTCACACAGATCCCTGCAAAAACCAAATCCCAAGTACAATCCAATTCCAATCAATCCACACTGAGGGCTTTCCTTTCAGTACGCCGGTTGTCTCACGGTGCACACGGAGACCCGGGCGTTGGGCATGTAGAAGAATTGCACCAAAAAGGAAGCCCTGAAATTGGCATATGAACACATATCAGGCAAAGTTGGGGAAAGATGGAAAAATACACAATCACAGCCATAGACCCCTCATTCCCTGGACTCAGGACCTTCCCTTGACTTGCCAACATGATGCCCTGAACCAAGTCAAATAAGATGGCTAAATGCCATGTGTCAAAAGTCGCTACATAAACCCCAAAAATGTGTTCCCTCCCAAGCCTCTAAATCCTAGCCCAATAGGGAAGGTGGTGTGTCATGGCCTAGAGTGGCACTCAGGACCATGCCCCACCCTGACATAACCTTGGTTGGACTTGGAGTCGATTGGGCTTGGAGAGGTGCCCCATGAAGGTGACCTCACAACAGGGCAAAATCAGGCAAATCACACCATTATGCCCAAAAATCAATTATATACTCAAAAATGCATACGGCAAATATTCAAATGCTCCATGCATGTGTCAAACCGGAGAGTAGTATACAAGGGTCATATAGACCAAAGGTCCATGCCCAAGAATATCCCATTATTGGCTCCGAAACCCCTCCGGTTATGTACATGACATGCTTCACAAGTCAACTCATGAATTTGAGATCTAATTTTGTGAGGCCTCGTGTGCCACGCCAAAGTGACCACGTAATCCCGCATATGGTGAGATGCAACACCGAAGCATATGCCAACATATAAGCAACATACCATAGTTCACGGATCTCTAGGCACTTTACTGTTAGCCGACCAGTTGAGCACATAAAATGCACAAATGAGCACAAAATGAGGTCAAAAACATGCAAATAATGCCAAATTCAAGATAATTACAATAGTATATAACTTCGCTCACCCATGGTATCAACATATGATTCAAAAAACCATTGCTTGGGACCATTTGCAAACAATCCCCCCACTTGGATCCCCACATGGACGCATAGGACCACCTTCGAACCTCCTCCCAACACGCACCATGAAAATGGGAAAATTGATAGTGGCACTTGTGGGTCGCTCTGTAAGCCCTCCCACATGCACTATATGAGCGGCAGACTTAGTCTAGCGCTTTGGAGCTCATCATTGGGACATGGGCGAAGCACTTGCCACGTATGACTCCATATATCCTCCTACAAACGGAGATATATAATATGGGCGTGAGCATATCGAAGCACATACCATGCATATCACACATACCCTCAAAACGTGGCTCCCACCATGGTATGCCATGACCCTCCATGGACATAACTTCAGGTTAAAAATACGTAGGAACCCAAGGAAAGTTTCTATGCAACACCAACACTCATGCGGTACATTTGAAGGTCCTAGAGGTATATATCACTTTCTACCCTCTTGACCATTATCCCTTGCTCCACCGGGCATGTGTACACATCCAAGGCGTTTGAGGCTTCCTGAATTAAGTTGAGACCAAGGCGGTTCCAACCCAATTCTCGAAATTGGTATTCCTCGCCGTGAGCCGGAGATATGATTCTTCAAAGTGGCCTCACGAATCCATTTTGTTTCGACTATATCTCCAAGAAAAATGAGGGAAACAACAAAAGGAAGGTTGATTCGTGATCGGGGAAAAATGTACGACCACTCGAGATTCATCATATCAAGTGCGGCGACCTCGAAGTCGAAAATCCGATTCTGAAAGTCTGAAAAAATCGGATTCATTTTGCGAGTGTATAACATGAAAATTGCGGAAGCAACGAACCCGTTACTGATGAAATCTGACCCTTCATCGGGGTTTCCGCCGAAATATCTGTAAATAACAGTTAATCAATCGGTTACCGCAAAATCGCGAGCCAACTGACAGTCGCCGATACATTGACAATCAGAACGGAAGGCTGAAAAATTACGGAAACATTATGACAAAAAAACCCTGTTGATTCCTGATATTCTGATATATAGATCTCCGCTGGCGGCGCCTCGGTATTGAATATGGCCGCTCATAGCTGGAATGGCCAAACCTATCACACTATCACATCAGGTTAGGTCAGGTGGATGGGAGAGTATGATACCAGCCAATGGCGGCTTGCCGGCACATAGATACACACCCCAAGTGACCCAAAGATTGCAAAGGGGGTCCGAACCGGCTTCACCCCCCTTCTCAGAGCGTTGTATCCGCTCGGAAGTCATTGAAGAGAGGACGGGAGGACCCCAATGGGCTCCAAACCCCCCCCCTATGTCCCAAGGACACATGGAGGCCCCACAAACGTGGTAGGCGACCCCCATGCCCCAAGGGAGGGGTGAGGACACTCATAATCGGTGCCCTACGCCATATCCGGTCTCCTCTTGATCTACAACATGGACCAAGGGGATCAAAGATAGAGAAACGTCGTCGGTCGACCTAAATAAGTATACCACAATGAAATGTATACGTGGAGATCGAGTGATGGGGGTATATGGCCAATCAAGGCCCAAAAATCCCCGGATGAACGCTCTCACCCGTCTCCCAAGCACAAAAACAAACAAAAATGCCAAGGGGGATCCATCACGGTGCTACTGCAGCCACCAAATGGACCAACACGTCCTTGACATCCAAAGAAATGTTCTTTTTCTTCAGATACTCCACCCAGACCGTGGTGTACCTCGGCACAAAGCTGCTCGGAGGCTCCCACAAATCCCTGGATGCAGCGAATCCCTTCCAACGACCTTGTAAAGCCTCCCCCCAGGCGTCCCCGGGTCTGGCTTGTCCGTCAGGATCCTCTCGGCGGTGAAGTCGTCGTCCTCACCCTCGTCGTCCGAGTTCAGATCTCCGGCGGTGAACTCGAAGGTGACGGGACGTCCGCTGCGGTCTGGTGCTCGGGGACGAAGCTGGGTATGGTCGCGGTCCAGGATCTTGTTATCCCCCACGCGAACCGCATACAGATCCTGCCCGACCTTCCGCACGATTACCCCCGGCACATACCAAGACGCCTGCCGATGCCTGGACAGGACATCCTTGTGGTGCCGCTCCACCCATACGGTGTCCTGGAGAGCATATTTCTGGACTTTTCCCTGCTTGAAGTACTTGGCCCTCTTCTCATGCTCCTCCTGAAGTGCTTTGCACACCTTGGCCGCCGTGTCGTCCGCCTCAGCCATCATAGCGTTCGCATCCCGGGCCACTTTGCCATGGTTCATCCACGGGAGAGTGCGTGACACTCGATCCCGTAGGAACAGGATACGAAGGGGCGACAGTCCAGTGGGCCCCGGAAGGTCATGGTACGCCTGGAGTACTCTCCACAGCAAATTATACCAGTTCCGGCCCGGTTCGTCAATGTGCAGCTGGCGGAACTTCTAGAACATCTGCCGCCCGGCCACCTCAGCCCGGCCATTCGACCAGCTGTGGTACGCCACGGTCTTGGCGTGCCGAATCCCCATCTGCTTGCACATCGTCATGAACCACGTCCCCACGAATTGACTGCCCCGATCGCTGCAGATGACAGCTGGGACATCAAAAATTGTCAGCCAATGCCTGATCATGGCGTTGGCGACGGTCTTGGCCTGCAGACCCACTCCATGCTTGTCCCTCTTGTCCTTCTTCTTGGACTTCTTGCCCGGGACTGCCACGATATACCCGCTGTGCCTGTCCACCGCCAGGATGACACAATCATAGGTCTCTCCTTCCACGGTGACCTCTGGCATGGCGAACACATCCATGGCCACGGACCGCATAGGGGCCTCCGGTTCAGCCGTATACACCGGGTTGCCCGCCGTGGAGTGGTTGGGGCTCTTCGTGGCCCGACACACGGCGCAGTCGCTGCAGTACTTGTCCAGGATGGCGTAGTACCCCGCTGGGAACTTGAAGCGCCACTCCAGGTCCTGCTGCACCTTCCTGCGCACACAGGAGGTCACCGCAGTTACGGGGGTCCACCTGGTGCGGCTGCCCCCGACACCGCTCGACGACCCCCGGGGGCCCAGGGCCCTGGGCCCCGCCCCAGACTGGGAGCTGTGGCGCGACGCGTGGGCCGCGTGGCTCCCCCGCCTCCCCTCCCAATGCCGGTGGATGGCCGCAGGCCCCCGGCCGTGCGGGGCTGACGCCACAGCCGGCCCCCCACCCCCTCCCCCCCTCCCCCCCGCAAAGCACCACACGGCACTGCCCACGGCACGGCACTGATGCACCAGGAGGTAGTCGGAAGGGCGCGCCTGCCACCACGCATGCCTACCAGGGTAACAGTGATGGCAGACTCCGATGGGTCCCCCCAGCGGGACGACCGCCACCACCGCCGTTCCCGCTCCCGCTCCCCCGTCTCCTCCCCGGAGTGGACGGGGGAGACCCTCGCGGAGCGCGAGGAGCGGAGGCTGGCGGAGGCGGCGGTGCTGGTCGGGCCGCCGCCGCCGGCCCGGGAGCCTGGGCCAGCCGAGGCGACCGCCCCCGCCGCCCAAGCAGCCAGCCCCGCCGCCCCGCCCCGCCCAGACACGCAGGAGGCGGAGACCGCAGCGAGCCACGCCGCGGCCCCGACCGCGGCCCCCGGCACGCCGCCGACACGGGGGGCAGCCCCGGCGCAGGAACCGGGCGCATCGCTGAGGGCTGCCGCAGCCGCAGAGGAGAGCAAGAAGGGCGCGCGAGGGGTTGCGACCGCGCGGGCCACGGGCGCCTCGTCGGCGGCCGCCACGGCAGCGAAGGAGAGCGGGGAGGGCGCGCGAGGGGCTGCGGCCGCGACCCCGGCGGGCCGCGACACCACCACGGCCGGCCGCGCCGCGACCTCCAGCGCGCCGCGAACGCGGGGGACGGACCCCGCGCGGGCCGCGGGCGCCCCGCCGGCGGCCGCCGCGGCAGCAGAGGAGAGGTTTGAGGTTTGAGGTTTGATTTTGCGGGTACTAGACGCTTTTCGGCCCCGGGGGGCCACCTGGTCGGGCCAGGTGATATCCTCCCCACCGGGTCCTAGTGGGGGGCCCTCCAAGACGCACCTCCTGCCTGGTGGCGGAGTCCCCCGGGTTCACAGAGCTCGGAGCCCCGTCCTTCCCCGGCGTCCCCGTTTCGCCACTCCCCGGTCAGTGCACCAATTCGCAGCCGTGGCCGCGGGCGCTTACCCACTGCGTCGCCGCCCTAATGCGTGGTCGCCCGGGGCACCGGCGCCGCCGGGCCCGTGCTACTGGCTTGTCGCCAGTGGGACCCCCTTGGGCTGGCGCGGAGGCTGCCTAGCCTAGGGGTTGGGGCGTGGCGCTGTGCGCCACTACTGCCTTGGCGGGTGCAGTGTCCCGTCTGTGTGTGCGCGGCGCTCGCGGCCGGTTCGGGGGGGTTCGGGCCGGTACCTGGTGTTGTGTCTCCCCTTCTTCCCCCTTCCCGCCCCGCGTATCCCGCGTTGCGTGTGGCGGGCCGTCCCGTCCGGGTGTCCCTTATCCTCGCTCGCTGGTACGCCATTCCATGTGGTCTGTGCGTTCCGCGCGCTCGGTCCGGTTGCCCTTCTGGTGGTCCCCGCGTGTCCTTTTCGTGTGTGTGCGCTCGCGCTCTCGCGGTGTCCGCTCCCCGCTGGGTGGTGTGGCGCGCGCATCTCGCGTGGTCCCGGCACTGGGCGCTGGTAGGGCCGTTCCATGTGGTCCGTGCCCCTCCGCGTGTCCTGCCCCGGTCCCGTGCTCCGTCTGGCGTGCTTGGGGGGGGGCGGTCCGGTCCCGGTTCCCTCCTACTTGGCTTGGGGTTGCGGGGGCGGCGGCTGGGCGTCCCCGGGGGGGTGCCTTCGTCCGTTGCGTGGGGCGTTCTGGGTCTTGCGTTCCTCTTCCCTCCTCCGCCCGTCCACTAGGTGGGCTGTCGGGGTCTGCGTTGCGGGCGTGCGGTTGTGGGGGCCCCGCTCTGTTCTTGCGGGGGGGGAGAGAGGTGTCGTCTTGGTGTCCAGGCGCCGGCCCGCCGGATTCTCATGACGAGCCTGATGCGCACGGAGCTTCGCCCTGCGGGATGCGTGGGGGGGTTGGGGTGACCGTGGCTGGAGTGGTGCTCCAATGTCCCGGTTCATGGCCCAGCAGAGCAGCCCTACCGCGGGCTTACTCTTAGCACAGGGGGAGGGGGTTGCGGGCGCGTTTGTTCTGTGACGCGGGTGCCGGTGTATCTCTGAAGGCAGCCGCCCCGGAGGTAGCGCACCAGGCGCGCGCCGCGAAGGAGCTGGTTCGAACCCCGGGATCGGTGGTCTCCCACCGATCCCTTCGAATACCGGGCGAGGCCTCCCATCGACCTGTTTGAGTACAGGTGACGGTGCGCACTGCTGCAGGGGTGGGTGGCTCCCATGTCTTTTGTTTTTCTTGGGTGGGGGGTAAAAGGAACGAGACCTCCACCAGATCCACCGGTATCGGTGGTGGCGCGAGTTGCTGGAGGGGGGGGTGGTTCCCACGTCGCCAACTAGAGAGCTCTAGGTGCAGGGATCCCAGGAGCACCAACGCCCGGGATCGAACCCCCGCACTGGACGATTGAAGACCGACGCTCTCACTACTGGGCCGCGGGAGTCTCTTACGCCACTGAGGGGTGTCGTCGGCTATGAATCCAGTCCTGAGGGTGGGGCTGTGCGCTGTGAAGCGTGTTGCGCGTGCCGGGAGGCCCCAGTCCACGCGCACGGGGTCGGGACAGGGGGGGAGGGGGCTGGGTGGGGTGCGTTGGATCGCCGACTGACGTGCACAGGGGTAAGAGGCGGGCAGTAGCACCACCGGGTCGCCGACTGACTGTAGGGCGGGGGGTCGCTCTGCCTCTTTCCGTCCCTCTGCCTTCCCTGGGCAGGCAACAAAGCGGGCGTCACTGGCGTTGCGCTGTTCATGGGGGGCGTGGCCCCCCATACCACTCCGGAGCTGTGGCGCGACGCGTGGGCCGTGTGGCTCCCCCGCCTCCCCTCCCAATGCCGGTGGATGGCCGCAGGCCCCCGGCCGTGCGGGGCTGACGCCACAGCCGGCCCCCCACCCCCTCCCCCCCTCCCCCCCGCAAAGCACCACACGGCACTGCCCACGGCACGGCACTGATGCACCAGGAGGTAGTCGGAAGGGCGCGCCTGCCACCACGCATGCCTACCAGGGTAACAGTGATGGCAGACTCCGATGGGTCCCCCCAGCGGGACGACCGCCACCACCGCCGTTCCCGCTCCCGCTCCCCCGTCTCCTCCCCGGAGTGGACGGGGGAGACCCTCGCGGAGCGCGAGGAGCGGAGGCTGGCGGAGGCGGCGGTGCTGGTCTGGCCGCCGCCGCCGGCCCGGGAGCCTGGGCCAGCCGAGGCGACCGCCCCCGCCGCCCAAGCAGCCAGCCCCGCCGCCCCGCCCCGCCCAGACACGCAGGAGGCGGAGACCGCCGCGAGCCACGCCGCGGCCCCGACCGCGGCCCCCGGCACGCCGCCGACACGGGGGGCAGCCCCGGCGCAGGAACCGGGCGCATCGCCGAGGGCTGCCGCAGCCGCAGAGGAGAGCAAGAAGGGCGCGCGAGGGGTTGCGACCGCGCGGGCCACGGGCGCCTCGTCGGCGGCCGCCACGGCAGCGAAGGAGAGCGGGGAGGGCGCGCGAGGGGCTGCGGCCGCGACCCCGGCGGGCCGCGACACCACCACGGCCGGCCGCGCCGCGACCTCCAGCGCGCCGCGAACGCGGGGGACGGACCCCGCGCGGGCCGCGGGCGCCCCGCCGGCGGCCGCCGCGGCAGCAGAGGAGAACGAGGAGGGCGTGCGAGGGGTTGCGACCGCGGCCACGGGCGCCTCGTCGGCGGCCGCCACGGCGGCGAAGGAGATCGAGGAGGGCGCGGGAGGGGCTGCGGCCGCGACCCCGGCGGGCCGCGACACCGCCTCGGCCGGCCACGCCGCGGCCCCCAGCACGCCGCGCAAGCGGGGGAAGAACCCCGCACGGGCCGCGGACGCCTCGCCGGCGGCCGCCGCAGCAGCAGCAACGGGCAGGGAGAGCGCGAAGTACCGCGCCCACGCCAACCCCACCCACACCCACACCAGCCCCCCCAAGCCGTTCCCCCCCAAGCCCTTCCCCCCGGGGCGGGAGCGGCACGTCCGCCCCCCGACGCGCGAGCGCTCGCCGCCGGGCGTCACGCTGCCGCAGCTGCAAAGGCAGCGGGACGCCCGGCGAGTGGTCCAGGAAGGGCGCAGCAGCGGGGGGGAGCAGAGCGGACGGCGCGACTCGGGGCAGGGGTTAGGGAAGGGGCTAGGGCGCGGGAAGGGCGCGCAGGGGCGCGGGCAGGGAGCCCAGGTGCAGGGGGCAGGGCGAGGGGAGGTGGGAGAGCGAGCGGGCCAGGGCGTGGGGGACGGGAGGCGGGACCCGCGACACGGGCAGGGGGCTGGAAAGGGGCCCAAGGGCAAGGGCAAGGGCGCCGCGGGCCCCAAGGGACAGGCGGGACGGGGCATGG
The DNA here is from genome assembly GCA_964036045.1 of Eutreptiella sp. 'Long Island Sound 2002'. NCBI lineage: Eukaryota > Euglenozoa > Euglenophyceae > Eutreptiales > Eutreptiaceae > Eutreptiella > Eutreptiella sp. 'Long Island Sound 2002'. Next base: position 16,783,506 of record OZ038384.1, on the reverse strand, counting down.
GAGCCCAGGGGGGAGGACGGGGCGAAGGGAGGGGGGCAGAGGGCAGAGGGCGGGGCGCCCCCGCAGCCGGACGTGCAGCCGGTGAGGTGCATCCCCCCCGGCATCCAACAGATGCCGGCACACCACACCCACCACCACCACCACCACCACCACCACCACCTCAACAAACATCGACCCTGACGCCGGCAAGCTCATCCCCCCCCAACCCCCACGACACCAGCACCATCAAGCCCCCCCCGCGCCGAGGGCGGAGCCGGCGCGGATGGCCTCGGCGGAGGAGGGACGGGGCGCGGCATCGGCGCCGCAGGCACAGGGGCAGCGAGGGGGGCCGGCACGGGGGGCAGAGGAGGGCCGGCCATGGGACCGGGACTGGGGCGCGGTCCCGGACCCTCTGGGGGAGGAGACCCTCCCCCTGGTGGGGGAGGTGTACGGGTGGTTGTGCTGGGCCAACCAGGGGACCTCAAGGAGGTCGAGGAATCGGCCCTTCGATGCCGTGCTCCTCCGGAGGGACGGAGGAAACCGAGAGGTACCCCCGGGGGGGTGGGCAGCCCCAGAGGACCATCAGAGGGTCCTCAGGTCAGTGATCCGGGCGGCGTGGCCCGACAGGGAGCCGACGTGGCCGGCCTTCCTGGAAGGGGGAGCGGTGCTCCGCATCACGGATGCGGACGCCAACAACTGGCTCCCCCGGGCTTTGCGCAGCGCCCTCGCCCACTGGCGCTACCGCCGGCACAACCCGCCGCCGCCGCAGCCCCAGCCCCCACACAAGCGGCGGCGCAGGTGAAGGCCCAGACGGCGGGTACGGGAGAGTTGAGGGGGGGGGCTGGGCCCCCCGGCCCACGCCCCCCCCACGGCACGGCACGACGCAAGAGGGCGCGCCACCTCCCGCGGGAGGGAGTGCGGAGACGACGAGCGCGGGGGGGAACCTGCTGCCCCGCAGCCCGCTAACAACTGACCGCTAACCCTCACGGCCACCCCCGGCCGGCCGGCGCCGCACGACAACGGCCGGGGGATGAGGGGCCCCAGCGAGGGCCTGCGCGAGAATCCGGCTCTCAGTAGAGGGGGGCGGGGGAAGGGCGCGACCCCCCAGCCGATGGCTGGCCCCCGGGGCCAGGACTGCCATGCCACCCCCCCCCCCCCGGCCGACAGGAGGCATCACCAGGGGACCAAAGGGCCCCCCCCACTCCCCCCCCCCCCCTCCCACACAGGCCCGAGAGCGGGCGGGGGGGCGGCCCCCCCACCCCCCCCCCCCACGCACCCACCTCAGCTGGGGAGCCACAGGCGCGGCCCTCCGCCCCCCCAGGGCCGGGGGGGCGCCCCCCCCCTCAGGAGGAACGGCGACGCGGTAAGGGCAACGGCGGCTGGACCTGCTCCCGCGAACCCACACTGGCGTGCAGGAGCAAAGCGCACAACGGAACAGGAAGGAGGCCGCGCCCCACATGACCCTCCCGTAACCACAGCCCACTCCGAGGTGACAGAGGGGGGGCTCAGGTCAGCTGGGGCCCCCGGGGGAGCAGTCCACGGGCCGCCCCTCACCCCCCCCCACCCCGGGGCGGCACTTCAGCCCCGACCGCACGCGCGCGCCGGAAGGGAGCGCGCCGGCGACACGGAGAGGGCCGGAAAGGAGTACCGCAGGCCGCCGCCCGGAGCGAGAACAGGGAGGCCGCGGCGCGACACCCCCCCCCCCCCGCCCCCCCACCAGCCCGCCGGCCGCGGGGGCCCCGGCCCCCACCCCCCGAGGCAGGGGGGATGGGCCCCCCCCGCCCGAGAGGGGAGCCGGAGTGTGACCCGCCCCCCCGCCCCAGCCGCCGGCTCACATGGGGGCCGCGAAGAACAAGCGGGCCCACGCCTGCGCACCGGGACGCCGCACAGATCGTACCCAGAGAAGCCGGGTGGGCACGAACCGGAGTGGTATGGGGGGCCACGCCCCCTATGGACAGCACACAAGCGGCGGCGCAGGTGATGGCCCAGACGGCGGATGCGCGAGAGTGGGGGGAGGAGCCCGGCCCCCCGACCCACGCCCCCCCCATGGTACGGCACGACGCATGAGAGCGTGCCACCTCCCGCGGGAGGGAGTACGGAGACAACGAGGGCGGGAGAGAACCTGCTGCCCCGCAGCCCGCTAACCACTGACCGCTAACCCTCACGGCCGCCCCCGGCCTGCCAGCGCTGCGCGACAACGGCCGGGGGGATGAGGGGCCCCAGCGAGGGCCTGCACGAGGATCCGACCCTAGGTAGAGGGGGGCGGGGGAAGGGCGCGACCCCCCAGCCGATGGCTGGCCCCCGGGGCCAGGACTGCCATGCCGCCCCCCCCCCCCGGCCGTCAGGAGGCATCGCCAGGGGACCAGAGGGCCCCCCACACTCCCCCCCCCCCCCCGCACCCCCCCCAGCTGGGGAGCCACGGGCGCGGCCCTCCGCCCCCCAGGAGCCGGGGGGGCGACGCGGTGGGGGGAGCGGCCGCTGGACCTGCTCCCGCGAGCCCACACTGGCGTGCCGGGGCAACGCGCACAACGGAACAGTATGGAGGCCGCGCCCCACATGACCCTCCCGTGACCACAGCCCACTCAGGGAGGGCAGAGGGGGGGTTCAGGTCTGCAAGGGCCCCAGGGGGAGCGGTCCGCGGACCGCCCCTCACCCCCCCCACCCCGGGGCAGCACTTCGGCCCCGACCGCATGCACACGCCGGAAGGGAGCGCGCCGGCGACACGAAGGGGGCCAGGATTGAGTACTGCAGGGCGCCGCCCAGAAGGGGAGCAGGGAGGCCGCGGCGCGACACCCCCCCCCCCGCCCCCCCACCGGCCCGCGGGCCGCTGGGGCCCCGGCCCCCACCCCCCGAGGCAGGGGGGATGGTCCCCCCCCCGCCCGAGAGAGGAGCCGGAGCGCGACCCGCCCCCCCGCCCCAGCCGCCGGCCCCCATGGGGGCCGCGAAGAACAAGCGAGCCCGCGCCTACGCGCCAGGACGCCGCACAGATCGTACCCAGAGAACCCTGGTGAGCACGAACCGGAGTGGTAGGGGGGGCCACGCCCCCCATGGACAGCGCAACGCCAGTGACACCCGCTTTGTTGCCTGCCCAGGGAAGGCAGAGGGATGGAATGAGGCAGAGCGACCCCCCGCCCTACAGGCCCCCCCCCGGCCGCACAACTGGGGGGTACGGCGCACGCCCCCCCCTCCCCCCAGCCCGCCCCCCAGCACATGAACACCACGGACCCGCCCCGCGGCGCGCAGCCCCCACAGGGCGTGCCGGCCGAGGGGACAGAGCAGGGCCCCCACACCCGCACGCCCGCGCCCACAACACGTGGATCGCGGGCCCCGGCAGCCCACCCAGTGGGCGGGCAGTCGGGGGAGGGGGAGCGCATGACCTCAGACGCCCCTCGCAACGGTAGAAGGCACCCCCCCGGGGACGCCCTGCCGCCACCCCCACAACCCCAAGCCAAGTAGGGGGGAACCGGGACCGGACCGCCCCCCCCCAAGCACGCCAGACGGAGCAAGGGACCGGAACAGGACACGCGGAGGGGCACGGACCATGTGGAACGGCCCTACCAGCGCCCAGTGCCGGGACCACGCGAGGTGCGCACGCCACACCACCCAGGGGGGGGGGGGGCGGACACCGCGAGAGCGCGAGCGCACACACACGAAAGGGACACGCGGGGACTACCAGAAGGGCAACCGGACCGAGCGCGCGGAACGCACAGACCACGTGGAATGGCGTACCAGCGAGCGAGGGTAAGGGACACCCGGACGGGACGGCCCGCCACACGCAGCGCCGAACACGCGGGGCGGGGAGGGGGAAAAGAGAGAGACACAACACCAGGTACCGGCCCGAACCCCCCGAACCGGCCGCGAGCGCCGCGCACACACAGACGGCGCACTGCACCCGCCAAGGCAGTAGTGGCGCACAGCGCCACGCCCCAACCCCTAGGCTAGGCAGCCTCCGCGCCAGCCCAAGGGGGTCCCACTGGCGACAAGCCAGTAGCACGGGCCCGGCGGCGCCGGCGCCCCGGGCGACCACGCATTAGGGCGGCGACGCAGTGGGTAAGCGCCCGCAGCCACGGCTGCGAATTGATGCACTAACCGGGGAGTGGCGAAACGGGGAAGCCGGGGAAGGACGGGGCTCCGAGCTCTGTGAACCCGGGGGACTCCGCCACCAGGCAGGAGGTGCGTCTTGGAGGGCCCCCCACTAGGACCCGGTGGGGAGGATATCACCTGGCCCGACCAGGAGGCCCCTCGGGGCCGAAAGGCGTCTACTACCCGCAAATTCAAACCTCAAACCTCAAACCCCAGGTCCTGCTGCATCTTGTCCCGACCAGGATGCATGAGCTGGGCGTTATGCCAGTGATCAATGAGCTCCTCCATTCGGTTCTCTGGGACCAATAGCTTGTCCTTGAGGAACACGTAGCATTTTATGAGGTACCGGAATCCCGTAACTGAACCGTCCAAAAACTGCCGCGATCGCGATTTACGGCCCGCCGCATCCCAATTTTGCCGAGGCTTTGGTGATTTGTGCAAAATCTGTGCGCATCTGCCCCGATTTAGATAGCGCAATCGCTAAAATACGACGTTATCTAGTTGCTGTATTGAAATCACGTCGATTGCATTACCGGATGTCCAGATAAACCCAAAATACGACCATTTTTGCCCATTTTGGCCACTTTTGGGCCTTAAACGGTCATTTCGATGATGTCCTTGTGGTGTCACGAGATTTCAAATTGATCAAGTTTGTCCCTAGTGCCCTCTGAGACTAGGCAAGCAATGATTTGTGCCCGTGCCTGCCCTTTACCCAAGATAATAATCCGGAGGGTGCCAAAAAACGCCCAAAACAGCTATATTTGCAGTTTTGAACACATAAATGTTGATTAAAGTGATACGGCCGTGCTTTCGTGTGATTTCAAATTGATCACGTTTGTCCCCTGTCCTACGTGAGGCTTGGCAAGCAACAATTTGTGACCGTGCATGCCCTTTACTCAAGGTTATGGCCCGGAGGGTGCCAAAAAAGGCCCCAAACAGCTATATTTGCACTTTTGAACACAATAATGTTGATTAAAGTGATACTGTCGCGCTTTCGTGTGATTTTAAATTGATAAAATGTGTCCCTAGTGCTAGGTGAGGCTAGGCGAGCAATGATTTGTGCCCGTGCATGCCCTTTACCCAAGATAATATTCCGGAGGGTGCCAAAAAAGGCCCCAAACAGCTATATTTGCACTTTTGAACACATAAATGTTGATTAAAGTGATACGGTCGTGCTTTCGTGTGATTTCAAATTGATCACGTTTGTCCCCTGTCCTACGTGAGGCTTGGCAAGCAACAATTAGTGACCGTGCATGCCCTTTACTCAAGGGTATGGCCCGGAGGGTGCCAAAAAAGGCCCCAAACAGCTATATTTGCACTTTTGAACACAATAAAGTTGATTAAAGTGATACGGTCGCGCGTTCGTGTGATTTCAAATTGATGAAATGTGTCCCTAGTGCTAGGTCAGGCTTGGCAAGCAATGATTTGTGCCCGTGCATGCCCTTTACTCAAGGTTGCGGTCCGGATGGTGCAAAAGAAGGCCCAAAACAGCTATATTTGCACTTTTAAACACAATAATGTTGATTAAAGTGATACGGTCGCGCTTCCGTGTGATTTCAAGTTGATGAAATGTGTCCCGAGTGCTAGGTGAGGCTGAGCAAGCAACAATTTGTGACCCTGCATGCTCTTTACCCAAGGTTAGGGCCCGGAGGGTGCCAAAAAAGGCCCAAAACAGCTACATTTGCACTCTTTTCCTAAAGTTTTTCCAAGATTTTTCCAAAATTTTGGAAAAGTTTGGGAAAAATTTTTGAAAAAATTTTGGAAAAAATTTTGGAAAAGATTATCCCCATCCTCGGTCAAGCCCTCAGGCCATTCGTCGTCCGACGGGGCGCTCACGGCATTCCAGGGCCTGCTCCAGTGCTCGGATGCCGCGTAGTCATCCGACCAGTCCTCTGTGAGCACCGACCTGACTAGCTCTACAGGGGCCACCATCCATTGCTCGAGGGTTTCCTCTCGATTAGCTTGGACTCGGGCGCCCCGGAACTTGGCCAGGTCCGTACGGTTTGCCATCACCACAAAGCACTTGACCCCCTCTTGCTCCATGGCCTTCTCCATCTCGATGATGCGTTTGGCCTCCTCGGTCTCCTCGGCGTCCCCATGGCTGGATATGTCCATCCATGCCTTGCCTGCGGGGTAGGCCCATGGACTGAGGCAATCCGCCACAGTGTTGTCCTTCCCCTGGACGTACACGACGCTGAGGTCGAACTTGGCGAACATCTCATGCCATCGGGCCCTTCTTGCCGCCGGTCCCGAGGGGGTGTTGACGTGCTCCTTGTGCCAGCTCTGCAAGGACTGATGGTCCGTACAAACCACCACCGGTTGCAATCCGATGTGGCCATAACACTTCCTGAGCGCACAAACAATGGCGTACATCTCCTTCTCCCTCGCGGTCCAGGTTCGGCGTTGGCCCTCGGCCAGGATCCGGCTCCAAAACGCGACGGGTACGTGTGACCCGTCGTCCCGGATCTGCTCGAGGACTGCCCCTACAGCATAGTCCGAGGCGTCCGTCCGTAGCACGAATCCCTTGTCCGGGTCCACCAGGAATAGCCCCTGCTGCCCCAGGAGTCGCTCCTTCAGGCGGCTGAACGCATCTTCGGCCTCAGGGGTGCACGCAAGCTTCTTCTTGCTGCCCTTCCGGCCATCGAACTTGCCCACCTGCAGCATCTTGTGCAGCGGCCCCAATAGTTCTGCATACATCCGGACATAGCCCGAAAAGTAGTTGCAGAACCCCATGAAGGATCGGAGTTCGCTGATGGTCTGGGGCTTCTCCCAGTGGTGCAGGGACGCCAGCTTCCCAGGCATGGGACGGCGTTGCCCTTGACCAACCACGTGACCCGCGAACTCCACTTCCTTCACGAAGAGTGAGCCTTTGGTGGGCTTGCACACCATGTTGTGCTTGTCCAGCTCGCTGAGCACTCGGCGCAGATCCTTCTCATGCGCTTTGATGAGCTCGTCCTCAGTCATGTCCTCCGTGCCGGACCCCATGATGATGTCATCCACAAAGGGGTCGGCACAGTCCCGGACAGGACCGAGTAGATCCTCCATCATGCGCTGGAAAGCGGCGTTGCCATTCTTGGCGCCCATAGGCACCACTTTCCACTGCATGGGCCCCAGCGGCGTCAACATCGCTGTGCAGGGCCTGGAGTCCGGGTGTAGCGGCATCTGGTGATAGCCATGTTTCAGGTCTAACACCGTAAAGATCCGCTTTTTCTGTTGCTTTTGGAGGATGGTGTCGATCAGAGGAAGCGAGTACGAGTCGTGCTCGGTTTGCTCGTTCAAACCCCTGTAATCCACCACCAACCTCCGCTCGCCCTTCTCCTTCTTGGGCACGGTAAGGGCTGGGCTGGCCCACTCACTGTCGGAGGGTTCGATCCAGCCCCGCTCAATAAACTCGGCCAACAACTTCTTCATGGCCTCAGCCTGATCGCCCTGAAGTTGGTACTCCCGATGACGATAGATCTTGGGGTTCGGCTTCAGCTTGATCCTCGCTGTGCCAAACCTCCCACGATCTGGAGGGTTCTTGTTGGCGACGCCGCTGAATAGCCGCGGATAGGCATTGATCAGCCTCTCCTTCAGCTCGGCGACCTTCGGGTTCTCCTGGACCTCTTCAGCCGCTTGCTTCGGTATCGATACAACCGACCGCACTGTGGTATAGGCCTCTTCCGGGTCCGAGTCCGACTTCTCCTCGTCCGATATGCCGTCTTCATCGTCGTGTGGCGCGCATCCCACCGATAATCTTCGGAAATTTGCGGCATCGGCCTGGTTCTTGTCGCTATCGGCCCCCATTCTCGGGAAATCCCACGTCGGCGGGTCCGACCCGACCGGACCATCATATTGGTCCGCGATGTGATCCATGACCCTCGCCACGAACTCATCCTTCTCGTACTTGCCGGTGACCAACATCTTGTCATCCCACCAATGCGGAGATGTGACCATGGCCCGCCCCTTCTTGGCTGCCACACGGTCGTGCATCCCCATCCGCATGTAGTTGACGACGTGGTCCATCTCGGAGTAGGACAGGATGTCAATGCCATCAATTGGCTGATCCGTCCCCTCCTTGGGCTGAAACATGACCCACATGGGCACCGCCTCCACTCTACGGATGAATGCTTCCTCACCCGTGGGCTGGGCTTGCGCCCCATCCACCAGCAAATCCTTGGTACCCCACGCTTGACCCGGGGAGGGCATTGATACACCCTTGGCGTCAATGAACAGCTCCTCCTCTGGCCCGAATGACATCTCGTTCAGGGTGATGGAGTCCAGCGTCGACTTGAGACCCTCCAGCGGACATGGGGTGGATCCTATGCCGGTTATGACCAGGATCCCCTTCGCCCTATCCGCGACGATCTTCTCCACCGTACATCTGGTATTGTCCAGGGAGCCATGCCAATACATGGGCCCCCAGTCCTTCAAACCCCAATGCCTGTGCCAGGCTGAGTATCCTCGATGCCAATGCCTCCTACACTTCCGCAAAAGTGGGGCATCCCGGGAAGCGAAGACGTCCGTCTCGGGCGCTTCGGCTCCCAGCGTCTGGATCATCCTGGCATACACCTGCGGCGCCATACCATACTCCGTGAGCTGAACTCCGCGGTCTCCTCTGGACTTGGCACCCACAGCTTGCACCGCTAGGACGATCCGATCCTCTTCCTCAGCATTCCATACGGATGATCCGCATGCATAGTCCGTGGACAGCCATGTGAGGCATTCATCATCCTCCCGGACCAGCGTTGCACGATGGGGAAGGGCTCCAATGGCGTTTGCCACCATGAAGTCATACCCCATGATCATATCCCAATCTGTAATGTCGGCCACATAGAAGTTCCCGGATAGAGTGCTTCTCTTCGCCAAATCAGGGCGGTTCAAGCGCTCATGCTCCCAGCATTCCATACTGATAGTGGCCTCATGGGTGCAACCATCCATAATCTCTCCATTGGCCAGCTTCAGGCGTACCGGTCTACGGCTGGGCTGCAGGGATTCCTCCTTGAACAACCCTCTCCGGACCAGGCTCACCTGGGCACCCGTATCCACCAAAACATCCACCACCAACTCCTCTTGTCCGCACCGTACACGCACCTTCAAGTGCAACTGCCGCTCGTCACCATGCGGTGTATGGACGACTCTCACGGCATGCAACTCTAGCACATCCGGGTGCATCAGGACTTCGAGGGTATGGTCACGGATGGTGTAGATCTTGGGCTGGTCCTGCCCGTCCACGGGGCTCTCTGTGGTCCCTCCTTCCTTCTTGCCACGTCCCTTGCCCACATAAACTTCCCTTGGCAGGGCGCTCCAGGGGTTGGGAGTGCCGAACCTCAGTGGTTTTGGCTCTTCTGGGGCCATCTTTGGCACCCGACGTGCCTTCGCTTTCTCTGGGATTCCACTGATTTTCGGAGGAGAGACCTCCGAGGTCCCACTCCCGTGGGGGCTCCTCTAGACATGGCCTGCCGCAGCTCCCTCCTGCTGCGATCCGCTCAGACTTTGTCCACCACGTTGCTGGGCTTTGAGTTCCTCCAACGTCCTCAACATGTCCCCAGAAACCTCCTCGATCGACCTCACGCGTCGGTCTGGACCGGGTCCTCCACCATAGCCTTTTCCTCCGCCTTTCCCTTGGCCCTTTCCTTGGCCTTTTCCGCCGTCTCCGCCCTTTGCCTTCCAATCGGCAATTCGTTGCTCCTTGGGCTTCTTGTCGGGATGGGCGGCGAAGTAGGTCTTCTTGTCCTCCTCATATACCTTACAATGCCGGTGGTCATGTGCATGGTTGTTCCCCATGCCGTAGCAGACCCAGCAACCGGTGTGCTGCGATCTGTACTCGCGGAACGAGAGCGGCGGGTTCCCGATCCTCCGCGGTTCTCTGCGGTTCTTGGTCCTGGGGTCCAGGCGGTTCCACCTGGACCTGTCCTGCCCATTCTCCTTCATGTTGTGCGCTACGAACGCGAAGAAGTGGGCTTCTTCATGATCCTCTGGGGTGGTCGCGGTCCAGAGATCTTGGCCGCTTCCACTCCCTTCCTCCGCGGTGCCGACTGTGTCCCCCTTGACCTCTCGCTGGTGGCGATCTTCTCGATGACCTCGATGTCTTTGGCCTTGTCGATCCTGCACGTGGGCCTCGTTCTTGGCGTTGAGGTTCAGCTCCACCGTGATGTACTTCACGATCTCGTCCAGGCTCATGCGGGCGAAGATGACCTGCATCCTCAGCGGCTCTCCACGCCTCCACTCCACGTTGTTGAGGCGCATCAGCCTCTGCCCCATGGTGTCGCCGAATACCTCCACGTAGACGGCGTTCTTCAACCCCAACGTTCGGCTGGGCTCACCGAGGTTTCGCCGGAAAAACTCCATTATTCCGGCGTGGGTGTCCTCCGATGCCATGATCCGTACGGCCACGCGCTTCTTTGCTCTCTTCTTCTCCTCGTCCTCCACTCGCCTCTTCCAGTGGCCGGGGAGGACGTCCTTCAGCAGGTGTCGGATCTCGCTGGCCTCATTCCAGTCCTCCACCAGCTTGAGGCTTCTTCGGTACTTTGGGATGTACCGATTCCATTCCCGGACCCTCAGCTCCCCGCGCTCCAGCGGCAGCGGAATGGACCACAAATCCTCCAACTTCTGGTTGGGGGCGTCCACTCGCTCCTCGTCCTCCAGCCACTGGAGGCAGGCCTGCTCCGTCTGGATCACTCCCTCGTGGATCTGATCCCTGAGCTCCTCCTTCAGGTCCTGCGCCAGCCTGTGTGGGAATGTCTGACATACCCACTTGTCCCTTGGCGCTCCCTTCATCTCGCCGACGACCTCCTCGGCAAAGTCCTCCCAATCCAGGATGAAATCATCCAAGTTCGAGGGGTTGCCATCGTAATAGGGGATTTTGATTCCGCTGAGGTCGTCAATCCTGATGGCGTCTCCGACGTCCGCAGCCACCACTCCACCGAGACGCGTACCACCTGTGGCCGGGGGGTGAGAGTACACTCCCCGTACATCCCTCTCCTCCATGGAGTGCGGTCCAGTTGGGCCTGAACCCATGGGGTTTGGAATGCGGGAAGGACTTGCTCCACCGGCTGTCCATATCCCCGTAGTGGGGTCCTTCACCCACAGGTTTCCGCCTGGATGGCCTTGACCATGTCCGTCGGTGCTTCCCATGGTTCGCCCCTGCATGGTCTTGCTCTGGATCTCCTCTTCCGCATAGACTGCATGGGCAGTCGTAGTGGTTGGTGGATCCTGGGCGGCATGGGACATCTGTACCGTCAGGCTCTTCAGGTCCGTGGTTGCGCGCCCTTCCCGCATGGACCCAGCCGGTGCCGTTTGCTCCCCGAGCATTATGGATTCGCTGAACATGGGTACAAACGGCAGCGCACCCGGGTCAACACGCGGAGGCGCGTAAGGTGCCTCTGCCCATGGGTTTCTCCATGGCGCTCCTGAGGGTCTTAACCCGCTCCACCAGCTCTGCCGCTGCCGGCTTTGCCGGGAGCTCCGGACCCGAGGCGAGGGGTTGTAACTCCTCTAGCCTTTTCAGGCATCCCGACATGTCCTCCACCAGGTGGAGGAGGCTGTCCACCACCCGCTGCTGCTTCTGCAGGGCCAGCTCCCGATTCTCCCGGTACCGGTCCTGTTCCGCTCGCAGCTCCGCCATGTCTCTCTCCGCTGCCGACTGGTCATCCAGGATCCCCGCGACGTCCTCCTCTAGACCGTCCTTCGCGTTGTCGAGGCGGTCGAGGTGCTGCACGATGGCGTCCATCCCCATCTTTGGGTACTTGCCGATGAGGAAGGATACGTGCTCGCAGTGGCACTCAACGTGCTTTCCGCCTGATCCGGCGCATCCCACGGTTCCCGGCGCCTCGGACTCCTCCGCCATGGGTGTGTCGCCCCTGCTATCCCGCGTTGGCTCCGTGTGCCGGGCCACAGGCGCCGTTCTGGCTCTGGCAGGCCTCTCCAACGCCTCGGCGTCATGCTCCAGGCTGGGTTCTGGGGCCGTGTTCTGTAGCAGGCCAGAGCACAACACCAATCCTTCAAATCAGGGACGCAGTTCTGATTTTGTCGTAAGACCTTTCATAGTCCCTGAATAACATGATAATAAAACAATCATGATATCTCGATAATTGTAACATACAAACACACACAATCTGAGCGTCTTTCATTTATCTACATTACGTAATGCGCAGCACTATGCGACAATCTGAAGTGCGCGCGTGTGACTGCCGCACTCCCCTCCCAAGCTCAATGATACCCTTGTACCATTGGGCTGAGCCACAATTTGTTTGTTATATAAAAGAGTGGCAGTCACACCCAAAAGCTTTGATACCCAAAACACAACTGATATTGTCTTTTCATGCAAAAAAAATTTTTTTCATGTTGCATGTTTGTATACCACCGGTTCCACTGTTTTCTTGTAATGGGTGTCTTTGGTGATGGGGATCCGATGCTGAAAAATCTCAGAAGTCTATTTTACAAAATTCAGTGGGGCTCCAGGCAAGTGCTTGCACATACAAATGCAAATCTCTGTGCATCACAACGCAATGTCTTCAAACAAACAGACATGAATGCTAATATACAAAGCCCATTCACTGAAGTCATATATGAGTTAGATTACTTCTGAGATTCGTTCTCTGGATCCTTCATTTGTCTTTATTGATGCTGATTGGACTCCTGAGCAGAAGTCACAATGGTTGGCCTCAAATGCAAAAAGGCGTGGAACCGGAAGAAAATGGTGGCATACCATGGCAACGTCATTTTGACTTTGTTGACTTGTTGAACTCTTGTGATTCTTGGATGGACCTGAAAAATAGGCAAGGAGGAGGAAGCAAGCTGGTGTAACCTTTATTAGGGCCCTGCCCATTCTTTGGGTGGCCCACCCTCTTTATTTGGTCACCGATACATTACATAATGCAGTGCTGGTGTGCTGCAAACCCATACTGGCATATTGCCATGCAGAACACAAACACACACCCTGACGCAACCCTTGCGCTGTGTGTGTCGTTCACTACTGTTTCAGTGAGACCCACGCACCTGATCTAATGGATCAGTCACAACTCCACTTCCAAGATCCTCAATACACTGGTACACACACACAGCAGAGCGCACGCACTCAAACACCGTGGATGTGCATACACACGCGTGAGCGCAAGCACTCGAACGCTAGGAGCGCACTCCCGTGCATATATGCCAGAAATTCAAATTCCAGTCAGACTCATCAAAAGCGCCAAAAACAAGGCAAAGGTGCATGTTCCTGCAACCTTTAGAGCACAAAACAGTGCTCGTCTGACCAAAACTGGTCGCTGAGACAAAAGTCACTTTTACATTCAGCTCATTTCAGCGAGATTCAGGCCGAAAATGGCCAAACTTGCAACAAGCGCGAACCAACACACGCCACAACGGAGAACCTTTAGAAAAATTTTTTATATCACCCTCAAGTCGACGCCTTTTCCTTTCGTCGTCGTCCTCGGATTCGAAGTCCTCGTGTCCGCGGTTGTGTTGTCCCACTGGCACTCGTGGATCCCCGCGTCGGCCTGCTCTTCCGTGTCGCCACTCGTGGATCTCAGCGGCGTCGCTTCGTGCGCGCCGGCCTGCGTTTGCGCAAACTCCAAACCTTCGGGACGACTTGGGCACTCTTTCGTGGACGCCGCCTGGTTTTTGCTGTCATCTTCGTGCTGACGCTGAACTCTTTCGTCAGCGCTGCACCCAGCGTCGTTCGTCAGCGCTGTTGTCTGAGCGCAACCCAGCGCTCGTAACACACGAAGTCCTCGAACGCTGCAGCTCTTTTCTTCCCAGGGCCTTGACGTTCTTGGCCCACCCAACACTGGCGGCAAACCCAAATCCAGCGCTGGATCATACGCGTTGCCTAGCGCTACAGCCTGACACATCCTCAGGAAGGCCCCTTCATGATATTCACGTTCACGAACGGAAGTTGCATACCAAGACTCTTCTGTCCCCAACTCCTGCAGCACGTTGCGAAGCTTTCGCTGGTGTTCACCGTCGAGCATTCTGCCGCGTCCGCTGCTTCGGTAACGTTAACCCTCAACTTGTCCTCTTCGGCGGGTTGTAGCACTGCCCTGTGCATATATGCGGTGAAAGGGGGAAAAAATTTGTTCCCGAACTTCGGACGTAAATGCAGATCTCTGCGTCCTGCTCTGCTGCTTTAAACTTCTCCACAGCGGCCACAATACTTCGCAACCTCAATCTCAACGATGTCCGAAAATTTTCCCAGTTAGGACAAAATTGTAGCAGGCCAGAGCACAACACCAATCCTTCAAATCAGGGACGCAGTTCTGATTTTGTCCTAAGACCTTTCATAGTCCCTGAATAACATGATAATAAAACAATCATGATATCTCGATAATTGTAACATACAAACACACACAATCTGAGCGTCTTTCATTTATCTACATTACGTAATGCGCAGCACTATGCGACAATCTGAAGTGCGCGCGTGTGACCGCCGTGTGTTCGCCCTTGTGGGCGGTCTGGCCATCTCCTCCGACTCCGGAGGTTAAGCTGTCAGATAGCCCTCGGAGTGCCCCTCGGAGTCTGCAGCTGACCACAGCCTGACCGGGCTGGGATCCGTCTCCATCACCCTGGCTTCCGCGGCGGGTTTTGGGGACCCGCGCTTCCGGTAACGCCGAGCTCTGATGTTGCTGCCAGTCTCCTCCAACTCCTCCGCAGCGGAGCGGAGGTTGCAAGCCTTGCGGCATTGCCTTTCACACATGGAGGCCAGGTTCTCCATGTCTAGCCCATGTCCTGCAAGGGCTCTCCGTTCTGAGCATCTTCGCTCTTCTCGGGCTTCCCAGTTCGGCGTGAACTCGACGGACTCCACGATCTGCACCCGGGGCGTCCTTGGGCAGGGCTCATGAGGGCCCAACCCCCCGGTGCGGCGGTAGGGGGCAGGTACTCCTCTGCTACGATAAAGAAGGTCCCTACCAGGACCGGCCCCTGCTGTACCCCTTCCACCAATGCCCGTCACTCCCATGGTCTTGCTTCTCACCAGGCTCTGCATGACCTTGCCCTATCCTGCACGATTTCCCACAAAAAATAGAAAAAGGCTCCTTCACACAGATCCCTGCAATAACCAAATCCCAAGTACAATCCAATTCCAATCAATCCACACTGAGGGCTTTCCTTTCAGTACGCCGGTTGTCTCACGGTGCACACGGAGACCCGGGCGTTGGGCATGTAGAAGAATTGCACCAAAAAGGAAGCCCTGAAATTGGCATATGAACACATATCAGGCAAAGTTGGGGAAAGATGGAAACATACACAATCACAGCCATAGACCCCTCATTCCCTGTACTCAGGACCTTCCCTTGACTTGCCAACATGATGCCCTGAACCAAGTCAAATAAGATGGCTAAATGCCATGTGTCAAAAGTCGCTACATAAACCCCAAAAATGTGTTCCCTCCCAAGCCTCTAAATCCTAGCCCAATAGGGGAGGTGGCGTGTCATGGCCTAGAGTGGCACTCAGGACCATGCCCTACCCTGAGATAACCTTGGTTGGACTTGGAGTCGATTGGGCTTGGAGAGGTGCCCCATGAAGATGACCTCACAACAGGGCAAAATCAGGCAAATCACACCATTATGCCCAAAAATCAATTATATACTCAAAAATGCATACGGCAAATATTCAAATGCTCCATGCATGTGTCAAACCGGAAAGTAGTATACAAGGGTCATATAGACCAAAGGTCCATGCCCAAGAATATCCCATCATTGGCTCCGAAACCCCTCCGGTTATGTACATGACATGCTTCACAAGTCAGCTCATGAATTTGAGACCTAATTTTGTGAGGCCTCGTGTGCCAAGCCAAAGTGACCACGTAATCCGGCATATGGTGAGGTGCAACACCGAAGCATATGCCAACATATAAGCAACATACCATAGTTCACGGATCTCTAGGCACTTTACTGTTAGCCGACCAGTTGAGCACATAAAATGCAAAAATGAGCATAAAATGAGGTCAAAAACATGCAAATAATGCCAAATTCAAGATAATTACAATAGTATATAACTTCGCTCACCCATGGTATCAACATATGATTCAAAACACAATGGCTTGGGACCATTTGCAAACAATCCCCCCACTTGGATCCCCACATGGACGCATAGGGACACCTTCGAACCTCCTCCCAACACGCACCATGAGAATGGGAAAATTGATAGTGGCGCTTGTGGGTCGCTCCGTAAGCCCTCCCACATGCACTATATGAGCGGTAGACTTAGTCTAGCGCTATGGAGCTCACCATTGGGACATGGGCGAAGCCCTTGCCACGTATGACTCCATATATCTTCCTACAAACGGAGATATATAACATGGGCGTGAGCATATCGAAGCACATACCATGCATATAACACATACCCTCAAAAAGTGGCTCCCACCATGGTATGCCATGACCCTCCATGGACATAACTACACGTTAAAAATACGTAGGAACCCAAGGAAAGTTTCTATGCAACACCAACACTCATGCGGTACATTTGAAAGTCGCATTAAAATATTCGGTTGCACGGTCCAAGAGGTATATATCACTTTCTACCCTCTTGACCATTATCCCTTGCTACAGCGGGCATGTGTACACATCCAAGGCGTTTGATGCTTCCTAAATTAAGTTGAGACCAAGGCGGTTCCAACCCAATTCTCGAAATTGGTATTCCTCCCCGTGAGCCGGAGATATGATTCTTCAAAGTGGCCTCACGAATCCATTTTGTTTCGACTATATCTCCAAGAAAAATGAGGGAGACAACAAATAGAAGGTTGATTCGTGATCGGGGAAAAATGTAGGACCACTCGAGATTCATCATATCAAGTGCGGCGATCTCGAAGTCGAAAATCCGATTCTGAAAGTCTGAAAAAATCGGATTAATTCTGCGACCGTATAATATGAAAATTGCGGAAGCAACGAACCCGTTACTGATGAAATCTGACCCTTCATCGGGGTTTCCGCCAAAATATTTGTAAATAACAGTTAACCAATCGGTTACCGCAAAATCGCGAGCCAACTGACAGTCGCCGATACATTGACAATCAGAACGGAAGGCTGAAAAGTTACGGAAACATTATGATAAAAAAAACCCCGTTGATTCCTGATATTCTAATATATAAATCTCAGCCGGCGGCGCCTCGGTATTGAATATGGCCGCTCATAGCTGGAATGGCCAAACCTATCACACTATCACATCAGGTTAGGTCAGGTGGATGGGAGAGTATGATATCAGCCAATGGCGGCTTGCCGGCACATAGATACACACCCCAAGTGTTCCAAAGATGGCCACGGGGGTCCGAACCGGCTTCAACGATGCGTGAGCCGCCCTGCTGATCAGCATGCGCTCCGTTGACGTTGATGGTGTCCAACGGGAACGTTTGTGGTTGTGTTGTGGCATTAGAAGTTGTCATCGTTACCATTGCGTGGCCGTTTACCTTTGACACTGTCAATGTCCAAAGCCATCATGCTTGATCCTGAAGACTGGGAGGGGGGGTTCTGCGACACCAGGGCCTGTAGGTAGCTGAGGTTCTGTTGTGTGAGCGGAACGTGTCCTTGGTAGAGGGGGTGGGGGGGTTGTACCTGCGGGGGATATTCGGCAGCACCTGTACTGCCTGCATGGGGTTCGGTTGTACTTGCACTTGAGGGGAGGGGACGAGGGAGTTTGGATTCCGACGGAGAGTCTGTGCCGGAGTCATTGGCCCTGCCTGCTGGGCCTGCTGTGGTTCGTTCTTATCCCTTTCACGCCATGACTGCCAGCTGGTTTCCCAGTCAGAATAAGAGCGGATCGTGGCCACACGTTGGGAACCCCCGTGGTCGGTCAGGGTCAGCACTGCCCCCGCCAACCCTTTGACTCCCGGTGCCCGCCACTCCAATTCGGCTGCCGGATGTTGCCCATCGACCACCTCAATCTTTCAATGCACACCTGGGTGTCTTCAACTGGGATGGAGCGGCTGGCCAGCGCGTGTTTTACTACCGCCAGAATTTCGTTGGGGGCCAGATACTCTGGTATATCCACTAGAACCACGTGATCTTCTTGTGCTTTGGAACCTTTGGTGGACCAGGATGTAGACGTGCGGATGCTGGCAGCCGACGATGACGATCCTCTGTGGTCCCAATACCCGTCTTTGGCTCCTTCGGTTTTGAATGCGTATCCGAGCTCCTTGAGCTGCGGTAGGCTCTTTTCCACAAATACCTGCGCATCCGCCTTGGTCCTGAACCCGAGGCGTATTTTGTTGGTGTTTGTGTACTGTGCCTGCGGCCTGTGCTGAAGCTGGTCCGTGATCTTGCACAAATGGAAATTGAGCACTGCCCAAAATTTTGTGAGGGCTTCGTGTGTCTGTGCCTTCTTGACAATCCAGACTTCCGCAATACATTCGCAATCATTCAGGTCACCAGAGTATGTCTTGAAGGGGACGCGGGCGTAGTTTTCCTTGCTGTAGTACTTTGACTCTGTTTGGTCGATTTTGTCCTGTGGCACCAGAGCTTGTTGGAAGATGACCCAGCTGGTCTGGGTTGGATGTGGTCCCGGTGAGATTGCGGTCAGGCCTGTGTCCAGACCCAATTCAGCCACCATCTCATTCAGGAATTTGTTGTTGATACATATAGCCAACTTATCCACCTGCTTCGCAATGGGGGCAAACAGTTTTAGTGGGTCTTTACCCGGAGGGAGAAGCTGGACGATGCGTGGTGTGGGGGCGGTGGCGAAGGGGTTGTTACGTACTCCCTGCGGCGCTTCCACTATCCATGCGTGGAGATGTGAGCCACCTTTTTCACAGATGGGTCTGTTTAGCAACGAGATTGATTCCGGTTTGAACGGGAGCTTTTCCCGAAGCAGATCCGTACCTTCAGCCAGGCGTAACTCCCTGCCTGTGAAGACTATCATCTTGAGAGAGACATCCGTGTATTGAGCCACCACTTGTTTGAACAGAGCAATGCCCTCTAACAGGGCTGAGCTGCGCACTGCAACCACCAGGTTGAAGGTGGTGTCTTTGCACCATATGATTTTGGGGAGGATGGGATCTTTGAGTTTGAGGACCGTGTCGAGCTTGTATTGGGCTGCTGAGACGTCCTCGTTTTCGAAATATTTGTGGTCTGAGAAAATTGCTGTCGTGTGTTCCGACGCTACAGAACTGGCGATGGCCACTTGCGTGGACTCGTATGCCATCAGGGCTCCCTCTTCCGCCCATTCGTGGGCTTTTTTGAACTCTGCAATGAGATCCGCGGCACTTGCTGCCTCTGGCATCTCAGCTGTTCACCTATGGCTATCAGCAATGCAAGCAATCTGGAGTGGGGAGGACCCGTGAAACCCCGGTGATGTGGCCCAAGACCGGGTTTTAGTGCACCAACGCGGGTTGTGACTCAGTCCAAGTCGACGCCGATGTGCAGGTACTCTACACTCTCGGTGAAGATGTCCTGAAGCAAAGCGAAGAGGAGGTCCTGCTGCTCTGCAGGACCCACAAACTCGTATATCAGGGTCGGTACCCTTAGGCGATACCAGACGAGGGGAAGTGGCACCCGGCGCACTCTCAGTCCCTGTCGGCAGGTCGAGGCTTCAATTTGCAAGGGGCAGGTCCCCGAGGCGTCCATGCATGAAGAGCATCGAAAAAAAATAGACACTCGAAAAAAAATAGACACTCAGAAAGTGTGGGGGGGGGGGGATGATTCTTCGTTCCGGAATGGGGAGCCAGAGGCGGGGGGAGGGGGAGCAACCTGTGGGGGTGGGGGGTACTGGGGTACTCTTCCCATGTTGTTGCATAATATGCACACTGCAAGGGGCAGTTCACTAGCTCAGAAGCAAACAAGAGGCCTTTGCTCATAGTGCTATCGGAGGGCCGCGGCTACAACTTGCCCACGGCTACCGTCATCAGGCAAAGCTCCCATTACACCGACGGGCTCTGCATGGCTGCAGGACCCCTGGACAGAGGTGGTTGTTTTAGAGGGGTTAGTATTTGGCGAGTGCTGCCAAGCATGCCAAGGATCTCTAGGGTCACCTTCGCGTTTGCAATCACCTGCATAATCTCCTTATATCTTCTCACTACCATTGCATCATTCTTCAAGGGCACTACTGCCTGCATTGCATTCGTCAAAATCGTTAAAATCCACAAGTGGCCTTAATGCATTAGTAGATGCCAAGTGATGTGGCACCGCTATTCTGCAGCACCCCAATATTTGGACCATGGTTGGGAGCATCACATCCAAAAAGATCACACCCACCTCCAACAATTAGCCAGAGGCCCCTAAAGGCCTCCTATAGGCCTAGATGGTCAAGCACCAATTGTTCATGTGTTTCAGCCCAATGTGTACCTTGGCGGGGTAGTACATCTTTCAAAAACTCGTGAATTTACATAAAGCCAATGCATGGACTGTGTGCACAGCCCGCTCAACACACATCAAAACACCCTTTGCACAACCCCCTTGTACATAAATTCCCATGACATAGATGGCATCAACAACAACCGATCTGGTTCTACATGTGGTCCAGCCGAGCACAATCTGAGTCGCAAAGAAATACCCCAACAGACTCGAACACGTGAGCGGAAACAGTGAAGCCTCAGAATTAATTTCATGAAGCAGACTGATATGATAAATGCAACCAATCAACAGGACAGCGTGAATGCACACGAAAAATGCAGTTCTCAGGTCACTGAAATTGTTTACTGAGCTCGGTTGTGCTTTGTTCTGCCCAACCTTACCAGTCACCCTGGTGAAGGTCTGGTAACGCTTTGTGGCCCTGCAACAAGCCCCCCCCCCCGCCTTGTGCAAGCTGCAGCAAAGGCACTAAAAAGAGCAGAAACTGCACCTCATGCAGTTGAGACAAGCAGCAGACTATGCACAGCACCTGAGCATAAGAGTGTCACAACACTGGTATGGCTTGCTGTATAAAAATAACAAATGCACACCATGTTCCAGCAAGATTGTTTTTGACAAGAAAGCACCTCAACATGCATATGTAAAGCAGGAATTAGGCATCCAAATGCTCCAAATCAAAGCCCAGAACCAATCTCTATCACATTGGAAATGCTTGTACATGCTCATGCACCTTGACTTGGCCCTTGGGTGCTGATTTAGGTGCAGAGTTTCAGGCTTGAGGGCAGGCTTTGGAGCAGATTTGGGAACAGCAATCAACGCAGGGATGCAAGACCCCTGGTTAAATACAATGACTGTTGCAAAAAGCATGCCCCCAACCCCAAATGATACCTCAACAAAAAAAAAACAGAAAACCGCATCCCGTGTGAATTCGACAGGCCATGGCTTGCGCAAGCAAAGGGGGTGCTGGAGACCACTGCCAGGCCTGGCAGAGAATGGACAGCCTGAAGCCGCTTTCCAAAAGAGCTTGTTCAGAGGACAGTAAATGTCTTGCCCACCCCTTCCCCCCTACACACATGCCGGGAACGCCAGGTGTACAGCCCACTGTCAACGGCACCCAGCAACATCGACAGCCGCCCACACAAACAGGCGAGCACTGTGCAACCAACACACCACGTGTGCCCTCGATTTTGCAGGAGAACACAACCGTACTTGCAGGTCACTCAACAAGTAGTGGGTGACAAGCTTGTGCCTCACGTTGTACACATGCCACCTGTTTCAAAGGACTTAGAACAAATCGAAAAAATAGGTGACGAACAGAACAAAATAACGTCCATTGATGGACTGTGCCATGCCTAGACTTGAGGTGGCTAAAGGGGTGTCTTTGTCTGGCGCGCTCGGCGCACTGCTTTTTACCAAATGCCCGGGAGTGACGTCTGGACTATGCTGGGGTAAAAGCCAGGGATGCAACACCATCAGCCAATGGAGCGCATGTATGGACGGCGTGCACAAGGCCTAGCAATAGGAAACAAGGCCTAGCAATAGGAAACAGCATGAGTAATCTGAAATGCACGCGCATTCTGAGGGCCTAGATCAAAACCTCTGGAAGTATGGGTGTAGGGTGTAGACAGGGTGGCGCAAAATGGCCACAACTTTGCTCAGCATGCGCCCAGCGGACTACGCTTGCCCATAATCCCAAATGAGACAAAACACCCTTCCACAGTCGCATTAGTGCCGCATAATTTTGCAACTTGTGGCCAGTCCACCAGCCTACAGCTCACCCATCACCCGTCTTTACCCTTGGAACCTGGGTGAAAGGTAGTATTGTTCATAAATATTCGTTTTTATCAAAAAGGAACGCATTTTGCTTTCACTAGGCTGCCCATAGGCCATTGAGGTGCCAAAAAGGGGAATTTGGGTGGGCCCGATCCAGTTGAGTTTTTTCCCGGGGGGGGGGGGGTCACCGTTGGCCAATTTGGGTGTTTTTTGGTCTAGGCAAAAAAACGTTTTTGCGTTCATAAAATTGTTCATAATTCTCTTCATAAAACAGCATGCATTTTATGAACACTTCTATGAACAGACCGAGCGGTTTATGAACGCGTTTTATGAATGCGCTTATGAACGCCCCCAGAAAAACATCCAATGCTAGTCAAAATGCAAGCAAATACAAGGCATCTCGCTCACTTTGTTGCTTGTCCATCACTGGCCATCATTGGCCACCTATCACAGCCCTTGGCCCTACACAGCCGGGCTGGGGCCAGGGTTTTGGACCTCCCAAAGGGGGGGCCCCCTCGGGGGCTATGGGAGGCGCCTTGGCTTTGTCGCCCTCCACCTTACCTTGCTTTTTTTTTGGGGGGGGGTCCCTCCGCCTCGATCTTGGCTCGTCCTAGGGCTAGGCCTCAGGGTTGGCTGCACGCTTAGCCTGCAGGTTAGGCACGGGGTCGGGTTGAGGGTTGAGCGTGGCGGATTGAGCTTTGTGTTTGTGTTTGGACTTGGACTGCTTTTTGCCTGCCTGTTGTGCATCCCAGTGCGTCTTTGCGCGTGGGATGCAAAAATCAAGTGTCTCTCTACACGAAATAGGTCCATTTCACCAGGGTGCTCAACCCACACCAGGTTAGGGTGGCCCCCAACCATCGAGGTAATGACCCTTGGGTACACCCCATCCCCATACTGGACAAACACTTGTTCACTCAAAATGGGGTCCGGCTTGACATTGCCCTCCAAAGAGCAAAGAGCCCCTGCCCCCCCTTCTTCTTCTTCTTCCCCTTGGGCTTTGAGAGGGCTTGGTCGGTGTCCGTCAAGTCCTCCGAGCTAGACTCGAAGGACTTTCGTTTGGGGTGGGGTTGCTTGCGGGGGAGTTGCTTGGCTAGGGTTTGGGTATGGTTTTGGGTTCGGGTTTGGGTTTGGGTTTGGGTTCGGGTGAGGAGACAATATCAACCCTCATGCTCCCCAAGAGAACATCCTCATCCCCGCATCCAACCCAACACAAACCCCCCTAGCCCGCAACCAACACTTCGTGTTGGTCAACCACGTGTCGTTCATCCGCCGACTGCGCTCCCACTCTTTGAGCCCCAACAACATTGCAACGCCCCATCATGGGTTCAGCAGCATGGGCTAGTGGAGGGCCGACAATGCCATCATTCCCTCTGTAGACTGCAACCTATAGCGAATGCAGACACGCAGCGCATCCGCAAGGCTGACTTCAACATCCAACACATGCAGATAAGAATAGGGGGTACCATTCATAAAACGCGTTCATAAACGAGTTCGGAAAACGTGTTCATCATTCACAAAAAGGAAGCGGTGGTAGCACTGCTTTATGAGTGCGGACTTATGAACGGTTTATGAACGCACATACTTGAAACTCGTGTTCGGGCCTGACAATCCCCATGGCGCCCAGGGCAATGCGCAGGTTGGCGGCAGCGGTGGGCCATGGCGCCCGGGGATACCCGGCAAGTGGGTGTTGGTTGCCTAGGAGCTGCTCTGGGTAGCAACACCCACTTTGTCCGCAAGTGAGCATGAGCCCAGCGATGGCACCCTCGCACGACGATTCCTGCCCCGGGTCGTACACCTATTGGGGGAGTCAGGATGACCCCCCATTGGGGCACACACTCTAGTTTCCACCCCGTCTGCTACAACTTAACCCACCCCAAACCCTCCCACTGAAAAAAAAATAGCTTTCAATGAGCCCCCCACCACCACCAAAAGGCCACACGGGTCCACAAAGATGCAACCTTTGGTGAGGTCGCCCGCTGCCATCGGCTCGAGACTAGGGGAAAGGGGCTTCAGTGGCTTCCACATCCAACTGCCCTAGCTATGGGTGCACCCACCCCCTCCCCACAGTTGCATGTCTTGTACCGCAGAAGGCAGCAGAAGATGCACTTTGGTGTCAAATGGACACCAGGGCATCCAGGGAGTAGCACAACTCGAGCGCGGCTTGGAGCTAGGGAACGGTCAACACCTTTCGGGTTGGCTGTCAACAAACCTCAGGTGTGCCCCTCCGTTCTTTTCACCCGGCCTTCCAAAATAGCAAGCGGGAAGTAGGCACCGCATCCCCACCCCCGCCCCCTCGTCCAAGGACCTCCCCCTCCTCCTCCTTCTCGCCCGCATGCTTCCTCTAGCTCTCCCTCTCCTCCTTCTTTGTCCTCTTCCTCTCCCTCTCCCCCTTGGGAGCTCTCTAAGCTGTTGCTTGGGAGGCAGGGTGAGTACCAAGTGGTGTTGGGGGTTGTGGTGGTTGAGCTTTTGCTGCTGCTACAACTTGAACTTGAGCTTGACGTGGCGCTAGGGTGGGCAAAACTGTGGCCAAGAGCAGATCCAGCCAAATTCCGGGAAAAAATTCATGTTCATAAAGTGTTCACAATTTGCGTTCATAAACTGAGCGCTCAGAAATGCGTTCATAAATGAGTGGCGGCATTTTATGAACCAAGTTTTCATTTCATGAACATGTTTTTATGAACGGGTTTATGAACAACCGAGCGGCAAAACACAAATCAACACATACCACCATCCGGAGGGTCTCTTTCTATTGATCGGCCAGGGGCTCTTTCAGTGCATCGAAATCAATGGATTGGTGATGACAAAAAGGGCTATGGGGCCGGAACGATGCTTTGGGTGGGGGTTCTGTGTGGGGTGCATGCAGAAGAGTCATGCAGCGGTGCAATGGGCCGTGTGTGGCGTGCAATAGAGCAAAAGTAGCACATTAAACGTGAGGAACCACCACTCCCAAACCTACTACCCCCCCCCCCCCTTGTCTAAGCTACGCCAAAGTACCAAATTAATACGGTCCCTACGCCTACTGTAGCTTAGACACGGGCGTAGCTTGCGCGCGACATATACAACTACCGACACACACGTAAATGAGCGCATAGTATGAGTGCACCTCAACCTCCACTGCAAGAAGGGGGAATATAATCCACAAATACCCCCAAAATCAGAGTTATGTGGGTTCAAGTGGGCAAACACTCACAACAAATGTGTACATGACCCTATGTACCTGGCAAATTCGTCAAACCCATGTCTTATGTGGTTGCACTAAATTTGGTACCGAATTAAAATTAGGTACCAAATTAATACGGTCCCTACGCCTACTGTAGCTTAGACAAGGGCGTAGCTTAGACAAGGGGGGGGGGGGTACAACACCATGGCCTAACGTTGCACAGCAGTCAACCCCCCCCCTCGAGCACTATGCTCATTGTACCGCGCTAAAATGTAATTGGTGCTTTCCACCACATCCCCAAAAACGGATGCTAAGCCTACCTCTTGGGAATCTGGGTACTCCATCATGGTGTCGCGGTGCTGCTCTAGCAAGAGCAAATCGTGGGAGCCGGAATCCCCGCTACATTGCTCATGGAAGGGGGTTGCAATAGGGGCAAAGTGGGGACAGGGCACAACTAGCAAGAGGGAGTACAGGGTGCGCAAAAGTGTGCGGAGGCCAACAATGGCCTGTCGCATGTCATCCTCGGGGGTGTGGGCCAACAAGGAGCCAATTTGCACCACGCCAAGAAAAGGTTGTGCCCCCCCTCCCCGTTTGGTGCGAGTGATGACCCCAGCTTCACTCCCGTCCGCAACTAGTACAATATCTTTTGAACCTCCACTCCAATCGCACGTGGATGCATTTGTATGTGGGCCTCAAGGAACGCCATGAAAAGGCGACCAATGGCCATGCAACAATGGAAAATACAAAGGAATACTAGTCTCCGCTCAAGAGCACCACCCCTGTGCAGCCAGCCGAATTCAAACTTTTGCCAGTCTGCACGTACCGTTCATGGTTCGCACCGTCCAAAGCGGTTGTGCAACGCACGTTCACTCAGTTCCAAGCTTTGGCTGCATTGCCCCACACAGCCTCATTAAAAATGCTCCCCACTTGAGGAGCCACAATGATCCCCAATAGTTGCCGCAGCCATGGTTGGTCTCCACCTAGGAGAACCACAGCAGCCACGCAACGGTCGCACCAATAAAACGTTGTGCAGTCGACAATGGACATGTCAGGGTGTGGCGTTTATAAAAGAGTGTTCATAAAATGCGTTCATCATTCATAAAACGGCAGTGCAGTGATTTATGAATGCAATTTTCATTTCCTGAACACTCGAATTATGAACACGGCTGCTGATCGAAAATTGTGGTGCAAAGCTGAAGGACTTGGGCCCAAATTTGCCCCAGTGCGGCCATGTCCTTGTCCCTGGTCAAAGCCATGCCCACAACCCACAGGTCGGCAGGCGTTCTCCCCTTCAAACCATGGCTCAAGAGGCCAATGGATAGCTTTGACCAATTGCCCCCTACACACGGGTATCTGTATCCCGAAACAATGAAGGTGAGGGGATGCGACCAGTCAATGCAATTGCGCCAGGGCGGATGAGATTGCACATATTGTGCCCGTGACCGTAGTGGCAAACAACGGCGTGGCACGGGTGGATCAACGCATTGCACCGGGGGGGACAACGCAAGGGGAGCCAACAATGTCTTCCACGTCACATCGAAGAGAGAGAGAGAGTGCCTTTGTTCAATGAGCATAGACCTTGGGCTTAAAGGCTTTGTCTTTATCCTTGTGTCCCATTGGAAGCACGTGGAAAAGAGCGTTTGGCACCGACAGAGCCAGAGGCTCCACCGCCGCCCATGGGTATGTTTGCTTAGTGGTTGCCCTGCCATGCTCTCTGTTGCCAGGCATCAGCGGCGGGTTCGGCTACATTAGGCTGCTTCCATGTGGCATCGAATTGGCAGCACGTGGGGACGGGCTGGTGGAAGGGCAAGCTTGTTTGGGCGGTGCGCCTCTGCCCGTTTGGCAATGTACCCGGAGAGACTAGAAAGCTGGACCGCGGTGCCCCCAGCTCCAAAAGCGATCAAATTGGGTGTTGGGAAGAGTGCCTTTGCATATGTCGAAATGGCCTACAGCTTGTTTTTCTGGAGCACTAGGACCTAGGTGCACTCCATGGCCTCCAAGAACCAGGCCTTGATGAGGGGAGACGACGCCATCCATTGGGCCAGTAGGTCAGCACACTTGCTGTCCCAAAGGGAAGTGGCACTACTTCGAAGTGGCACCACTCAGCCGAACAAGTGTCATCATGTTCGGCTCTAAGAAAGCGGAATGCGGGTACAACTCAACAAAAGATTGTGGGCAGAAGAGTGTTCATAAAACTGTCCACAACTCACCGGTTCATTTATGAACCGTTCATAAATGAATTATGAATGATGAACGATGTTACTTTTCACCTAGGTACCAAGAGTAGGGATCTTGTCTGAGCATCTGCCTGCTTTAGTCAGTGTCTGATGCGAATTGAGCCAGTCCTTTGAATCTCCATACCTGCTCTATGTGTTCATCAGATTTGAATCACTAACATCTACACCAACCACATCAGTCTCAAACACATATTCCTGTATGCCTGTGTGTCTCCACCATCATTGACCACTGCATTCCGGGAGCTGCCTTCTATGAGCCCTGCTATCGGGAGGTGGAACCTGCAGATGAGTTGTGCAATGCGCATGGGCCCTAGGGTTTGATTTTGTTGGGAGCTCACCGGAGGAGGCAGGGCTAACAAAATTTGTTGCAGTATTCGGACTACATGGGGTTAAGGATGGAGATGTTAGGTCGACGATGTGATGTGCCGTGTGCACGACACACACGACAGACGAAATAGTGTTTTATTGACACGGGACACGAGGACCCTTCCAACCTCCTGCTCCATCCCCCCCAATCTCCTGGATGGGGCAGACGGGATAAAAATGTGGATGAAGGTGCAGAGCCAGATGTGCTGGGGCATGGGCGTGGGGACGGAGATGGCGATGAGAATGGGGATGAGGATTGGGATGCGGATGGCTGGTTGCGGGTAAGGGGCATGAAGATGTGGAGCAGAATGGGATGGGCAGGTGATTTCAGTGCATCAGACGTCCCACTTTTGCCAGTTTATCCATCGAAACTGCATCAAATCCCCTGCAGTTTCCAGCCACACGTGAAAAGGTATCCCCATGTCGCGGTGTCCCAGGTCCCTGATACGCTCCCGCTCCCGTGCCTCAGGGAAGCCACTCGATCCCCTTTGTAGGCGTATTCCGAGTCCAAAACCACAACACTGAACATCAAAACCCCTGCAATTACATCATGCCTTGGGCCGCAAGGGAGTCCAACAACGGGACCAAGCTCTCCATGCTCTCGCCTCGGTTGACCCTTGTGGATGCGATCCTGGCGGCGGTGTGCACAGTTGGGTGCAACCCCTCCTTTGTTGCAACTGCCGCCAGGTGAGCTACCAGTTGTTCACGCTCCGCTGTCATCGAAGTAAGGTGAGCAACGGCTTGTGCTCGAAGCTCAGGATTCGTCCCAACAAAATTTACCATGGCTGTTTCAACATTTGCCTCAGTGCATTCAATGCGCAGTGGCTGCTCTTGGCTGTCAGCATCGCCATCTCGATGACGCTTGGGCATAATGGCAAGAGATGCAGTCGCAAAGAAGGAGACTAAGAAAGTAGTGTTAACAGGTTCAGGGCCATCACACAAGATCAATGCTCAAACTAAAAGGTGCACACTGCATTCTTGACGGAACTCCTGAGAATTCTCCGTCACTTTCCCTTCTGCATAACCACTCATCTCACCTCCTGTTGCCTCTCTACTGCGTGCATGACAGACGGCATGTGCCTTGACATACACAACCGACACCATGCAAACAGTCCACTTGAGCTCTGTCCCCTTATTACCACCCTTGACCAAATGCAGCAACTGTTCATCCATTGGGTATGTCTCGAAACGGTACAACATGGCACTAAATGTATGTGCGCCCTGAGTTGTTGTGAATATTGCATCATTACATCTTTGCATGTAGCTCAGGGGATGTACCAAGGCTTCCATTCGAATCATGCTCAAACTGCGAGGTTCAACATTCCTACTCTCCTACATCGCTGCAATAACCATGAGTTCGTAGTTCATGTGTGGGCCTTGCAGTAGCCCCTAGCACACTGATTCACAGCTTCCTAACCGTAGGAACAATACTCCATCCCTCCTGCATATGGACATATGGGCTTCATATGGCTGGTTATGCCGGAGTCAGTGGGTCAGTGAGGCTGACCCCCCAGAAGCCTGCCGCCGGCGCCGTCGTCTACACGCTCAGCGGCGGGCATCGAACCTACGCTCCCCGGGACGAGGCACCCGTGCACTTCCAGTATGCTACGCTGACGATGTGCAATATAACCGCCACTCAACCCACCACTACACTCTGCCCGGTACATATGGCCGGCAGAAATGAGCCCACCACCGCCGCAAACCAAGAACAGCAGCTATTTATGCTGCTTGCCGCGCCGGCGCCGTCGCCTCCACGGTTCGCGACGGCGCGTGAGGACGTCGAAGCGCGACGCGGGGCCGGGCCCCCGTGCACTTTCAGGTATGCTCGCCCTATACTTATCCACCGCCAAAACCAAAAAAAACCACCTCCACTTGGAAGATCGGGGGATTCAGGACGTTCAGTGCCACTCTACCCTCCTTGGGGTTCGAACCCACCTCTGCGGGACGGAAGAGGGGCATGCTGCCCACTGTACTACGACAAGATACAACAACTGGGCACGGTGCCTCTTTCACACACTGCCCGTCTACTGTCTCGATGTAACACCAAAACACTGGCTACGGCGCTCGACACGCCGTGCGGACCACCACTGATGGCCGGCCCGCTGCCTCCGCGTGGTCCCGTAGGAACTGGCGCCGTCGGGGGTGTGCCAGCCGGCCCTGGTTGGCCAGCTCATCTGCACGCTCATTCCCCGCCACCCCAATATGACTATACACATGGCGCCAGAGGGTGGGGGCTACTCTCGCATCCACCTCTGCCTGAAGCTGGAGCCATAGGTCAGAGTTCAAAAAAGGACGACCCTGCAACCTCCATCGCCGGAGGTTCTTCAGGATACCATCATACACATACTTGCTGTCTGTTACGACCCGCAGTGCCTGCCCCCTCGGAACCACCCGGAGCGCCGCAATGCACGCGGACAGCTCCGCCCTGTTTACCGTCTGCACCTCCCCTTCAAGGTCAGGGGATGTATGTGCATAGGGCACGCACAGCATGCACACTGCACCTACCTGCCAGAGCTTGTACCAAGAGCTCTGTCGAAAACCGCCCCTCTCTACAAAGAGCTGATTTTTGGCATCAGAAGGGCCCATCTTACACCCAAAACAAGATTAGTTGGACCTCATAAGGATGGTGCTCAGCTTCCATATCTCTCCATTTCGAATTTTGACCCCGTTCCATTTTTTGGGACTTTGGGGGTCTGAGATCAGGTAAAATTCTGCACGCTGAGGGCACAGTGCCTACTGTGCACCTTGAGGGTAGGTGCTCCACTGCTCCCCACGGTTTGTCTGCGAAGTGCGATGTGCAGCATGTTTTCAGCGTTGGGCACAGAGGTAGCAGAACCAAGTTGTCTTGTTGATAGTGACTTGGAGTAAACTGGATTGCAGCAAACTGTGCATTGGCCGGACTCTACTGCCGAGCTCTCACTGCCCATGGACAATAGGACATCACCAATGCCCAGGTCAGTCCACAGCTTTGATAGCTCTGACTTCCACTGTGTGTGGCCGCTGATCACTTTCATTCTCTATGACCTATCCCACATGACCTGCAGTTGCAAAAAGTTTCAAAGCCAACCTCAGTTGCTAAGTGGTGGGGGGGGGGGGGGGGGGCGTCATTACACCCAAGACAAAAACCAGTCACCCCCCCCCCAGCATCCTGTAAAATGTGGTTTGAGGGGTGGTTGTCCGCAAAGACGCCTTACGTTGGTGTGGGAGACTTGGAGGCATCACGAGCCATACAACAGAGACCAATGTGGTTTCTTGTGGAGGTACTTGGATGTGTGATGGACGTGGTCTCATGCAAAGAAATTCCACACTGTGCAAGTGGTTGATGATGGGGCACCTGAGTAATGCCATCTCATGCCAATTATGTGTGTTGCTTGTGTACTGCAAGTGCATGGGGACCACGGGCGGGGGAGGAGCGACTCCTCGGCTCTGGACGCCAACTACCCCCCCCAACTAACTGTTGGCCGGAGGCCCCTAGGGGCCATGAGGCAACGGATACTGGGCTCGCATACGCCCCCGTGTCACAGGCGCATGGTCATAACCACATTGTTCAGTGTTTTTCTCGCTGCACTGCAGCGCAGACCAGTTCTGTACCACACCAGGTGGTTGCTGACTGTGCTTTGGCTTTGGTCATCTGGACCCCCTAGGGGGGGGGGGGGCTAGGGAGGGGGGGTTCTAGGAGGGGCGATGGGGGGGGGTCTGGGGGGGGCTTTTGCCCGGGGGGGGGGGGGTCCGGGAGGGTTTGGGGGGGGGTCCCCCCCAAGGCCAAGCGTTGGTCCATCAAAAGCACCCCTTACCTCCCCTTGCCCTCCCTCTAACCATACCATCAGGGTTGGGGTTAGGGTTAGGGTTAGGGTCACCGAGCTCGTGGAACCAGTCTTGGTTTTATAACTCTTTTTAGTGTCTAGGGTGGACCTACCAGTTCTGCCTGCCCCACCCCTCCCCCTGGACAAAGCAATCAGGACAGATGCACTATTCCACGGACAGCCAAAACAGGCGCCGGAGTATTCGTTGCTGAGAATCGGCATGCACCGACGCCCGCAGCGCATTAATCTGAGACCTAGCTACGTTGCTGTCTGAACCCACACGAATTCTTTCAAAACCACGATAGGATGCCACCTTAATAACGATGTACAGCGCATACAGCTCCGCCTGCTGCAGGGAGTCCACCCAGGGCGGACACACCTCCGATCGATAGTAATCCCCCCCCCCCAACAATTCCCAGTCGAAAAACTTTGCCCTCTGGAGCCGCATCCACGAACACCTCCCAGGCCCCTCGTCCACCAGGCCCTGGAGGGTCACACCGCTGAGGGACACAAGAAAACAGGAGCACTGTCGCCACCCCTTTGCAGACCCCCCTCCCAAACACCCCTTTCCCACTCTGCAAACCTCGATATGCGCCCGCCAGGAAGGCGCCCAGACCCGCATTGGGCCTGCTCAGCCAGCACAGTTTACCCAGGAGGCGTTCCATAACCTTTGAGGGCAGGCGCCCCCTGCCCACCCCCCTGACCCACGCCCTGAAAGCACCGACCAAGGCACCCACCGCATTGCTGATTGTCCCAGCTTTGGTGTCAATGTGCTTACCAATAAAACCGAGGCGCTCAGTTGGTTCCGGCTCGGACTTGGCCCCCACAATAAAACCCGCACGTCTCAGCCTTCGAATGCAGTCCCTCACAGCCCCCCTCAGCCGACTCTTGCTCCTGCACGACAGTAAAATGTCGTCCAGATACACCCAACCCCGCACACCACGTCTCGACAAGGCCCCCCGGATAACAGAGGATACCAGCTTCTGACATATCACAGGGCTATAGGCCCATCCGAAAGGCAGCCTTGCATATCGAAAACGCCTACCCGACCGCCCCCCCACCACAAAAACACTGCGCCATGCGGTGGGGAGGCGGATGCTCCAGTAAGCATTCTGCAGGTCCAGTTTAGCCAAAAAAACACGGCACCCGCCTCCCCCCACACGCCGAGGGCGCGCACGTCCCATCCAGTGGCGGATGGCCTCCAGCCCAGGGAGTCTGAACTTTGGGGGCTTCCGGGGGTCGCTTGCGTTGACTCCCCGCGCATCAAGAATGGCTCGGCATTTTAGTGCATTCTTCCACGTAAGGAACATTTTGGCCGTCTCGGGTCGCTTTGTTCTGCGCAGTCCCTTAGTCTCAGTTCTGAGGGATTCCAGCATTGCATCCACAGGCCCCGGTCTCCCCCCCTGTGACTTTTCAACCCCCGCACTGTCCTCCCTCAACTGCCTCCGGTACACCCCCAGAAGGTCACGAGGGACCAGGCTGTTCCAGATCTTATCCGACACTGTCACACACCCCGCTTCCCCCACCCCCCGAGCAGCCATTTCCTCGGTAACCACCCCCTCCTCGTCACTACTACTGTAGTACCCATCGTCCTCCTCGTCTAAGTCCCCCTCCCCAACTTTTGTCAACACACTGCACAGCGTATCCAGACCCTCCTCTCCACACTCAAGTCTGAGCACTGCCTCACCCATCCCCGTAATGAGGTTACGCACCATCTCTTGCCTGTGCACCTTGACGCCCCGCATTTCGCTTATCGCCCTCGCCGCATCTCGCAACTGTCCTCGCAGCACTCGCACTCGGGGACACTGTCCTTCCTCGTTTGCGTGCATTCTCACCCCCCTCAGGCGATCCCCCAGCAAGTCGGGAAGCTTCCCCGGCCGCGAAGGCGATTTCCCGGCGTATCCATGACGGCCAGAAAGAGAGTGTGGAGCCCTGCTTTGTGCAGTATCCTGGCTCTCCCCCCGCCCCCCCCCACATGGGCCATGGGATTTTTCCCGAGCGGGCAAACTTCCACCTAGGGGGGGCCTCGGTATACATCTGCGCGACTTTCGCTGACTTCCACCCCCCCCACAGCATGATTGTTGTGAGCGGCGCCCCCATTTTCCGAAGTTGTGCTGCCCCCATCCTACGGAAACTGTGCCACCGGACAGTTTTCTTCTCCTCCCCCCTCTCCAGCAGGCTGACCAACGTCTTCCCCAGCGCTTCCCTGGACTCGTGCCACGCCCCCCTGTCGGGGTGGAACCCCTTGAGTGCCCTGAGTTTCGCCAGGAACTGTAACCATTCTCGCACCCAGGGCCCCACTTCCTGTCGCTGGACCCCCCTCCTGGACTTTGTTCCAAAAAACCGCACTCCTTCATCTTCCTGCCCCACCCCACCCCCCGCCTCGGAACCCCACAGGCAGTGTCCCACCGACACGCACGCCAGCGCCACCGCCTCCCATTCTGCAAAGCTGGAGGCAGCCGCACACAGCCTGCACAGGTCCTCCAGTTGCGCCCACTCCTTCGCCTCCGCCCGCAGCTCTTTGCACCGCCGCTGTTCGATAGACATAACCAGGTACCAATCAGACTTCCGCACCACCGGGGCAAGCCACTCCATTTTTTCGGCCAGCCTCGCCGCAGCCAGAACGATTTTTGCGGCGCTCTCTGACAGGTCGCCCTGC
Organism: Eutreptiella sp. 'Long Island Sound 2002'; assembly: GCA_964036045.1. NCBI lineage: Eukaryota > Euglenozoa > Euglenophyceae > Eutreptiales > Eutreptiaceae > Eutreptiella > Eutreptiella sp. 'Long Island Sound 2002'. The sequence continues at coordinate 16,749,190 of OZ038384.1, read as the reverse complement.
ACAACCTGCATGAGCCTGGCCTCCAGTATACCCCGAGCACCGTCGCCTGGTCGCATCCGCTCCAGCCTGGCCAGTCGCCTGAGCTGCCGCAGATACCCGTCGAGGGTACCATCCTGCAGGCCCCGCACTGTCGTGGCATCAAACGCCGTCCCGTACTAGTCAGCCATCGCCGCCTCGAGTCTGTCGCGCGCGGTCGCCCACGGCCACTCGCGCTTGCACTCCTCGTCCCCCCGCGTGCCTCCTGCAGCCCCGTCTCCATCGTCATGGCTCCGCAGTCACTTCCTTCGGCCTTTACACCCGTGCTTCTCCCTGTCAAACCACCAATGGTGGCCACCACACTCCGGGCATGCCGTTTTTGGAGGGTTTTCGCAATTAACCCAGTCTCCTGTTTTCTTGCTGCGGAAGTGGCGCTTTCCGTCTATCCACTTGAACTCCGGCTGACTCGTGCTCCCCTGCGTGCCACCTCTGCTTTTGCGCTTTGAGTGGCGCCCCGATGAGCTGGAGCTTGCCGAGGATGATGTATCGGACGCACTGTCGCTGCTACTGTCCGTGGACGACGAATCCGAGTCGGAGGACCTGCGCCTCCCTTTTCCCCTCCGAGATGATCGGCGCTCCTTCATCTCCTTCTTTTTCTCCTTTCGCCTCTGTTTTTTGGCCTTCTTCTTGTTCCTCTTTTTGACCTCCTTTATTTTTGCCTTGACCGCGTCCTTACCCGACTTGTCGCAATCAAGGAGCAATTGCCAGACATCGTCAATGATCGTGGACACCTCTGTCGCAGTCTCAGACTCCTCGGCCTCCATTAACCTCTCAACCAGGCGGCACAGTTTGACCGTCCACCGCGGGGCCCCGGGCCTCTTTCTCATCCACCTGGCATTTTTGAAGCTGGGCTCCTTGTACGTCAGTTCGTCCTCCTCGTCCTCCTCAGCCGCGGCCGGCCCCCCACCTCCTTCGCGCTCACCGGCTCCGGCGCCCGCCTCCTCGTCCAGAGCCATACCACTGTTGGTCTCGGGCTTTGCGTTCTTCCCCTGAGAGTGTCTCTCACCCTTGATCCCCACTCCTCCTCTCCTGCTCGCCGATTTTCCAGGCGGCTTGGCGATTAAGTCGCAGACAGCGAACCCGACGGCCGCCTCTTCCGCGGACAGGCTGAACGCAGTCACCTCTACTCCCCAGGCAAGTGTCAGCCCATACAGCAGCGCGTCGACGTACCGCTGCGGATCAGGGGATTGAAACGAGATCCCCAGCGTCTCATGGAAGGTCCTGGCCAGCTTCACCGCACTCCAGCTGACTCCGTCCCGAGACCATCCTGCCACGCCCGCCACCAGCACCTCTGTACGATGCTGAAGCGGGATCATACGGGCCATCCAGGGCGTCTGAATCAGGTGGGCCCATGCTGTTGACTTCGCCGCGGGGTCCCCGTCTTTTAGACGTCTCCAGTCCCAAGCCCCATCATTTTTGGCCGAGCCCATTGGATGACCCGATGTACCCCCGCCTTTAAATTATAAAAAGGCTAAGGAGGGGAGGAGGGAGGAGGGGAAGCAGGACAGGGGGGGGGGGGTGCTGGGGGCCCGGCGGCAGAATTTTCGTTACCCCGCGGCGCTATACTAACTGCAGGTTTAGCAGCAGCAAGCAAGCAGCAAGCAAGCAGCAAGCAGCACGCGCGAAATGAGAAAAAATCAGAACTCCGTCGTGGTGCTTCAGATTCGGGTGAAATTTTGGTGGATGATACCTATGGGTGTGAAGTACAATCACACAAAGTTTGAGCGAGAAACTCGACGGTGGCGGCGGGGAACGGGATTCGCAAGTGGCGGACCTCAGTTTCAAAAACTGCAGTTTAGGGCCAAAAACAGCCATTTTTGGGCCAAAAAAGCCCTAGAACACATTCAAAACGCCCAAACGAAGGGAAACGGCGGGTACACTGCACGTGCGGCTTGACTTCCCCGTGTCAACGAGCTCTTTGCGGCCCTCTAACTCCATGATATGTCCCGGAAACGGCCCAAAAAGGCCCCCAGAAGCTCCAAATGCCTACAGCCACAAACCAAGAATAGGCCATATCTTTGGCTACGTGGCTCAAAATGCGATTCCGAGGGCACCTACTCCACCCGCAACCCCACACTTTTTGTGGTTTCCACCCCCTCAGAATTGCCCAAACGGACGCCTAGACCCCCATACCTAGGCCCACTAGGCTGCGGCAAGCTGCAAGCTCAAGCCCAAACAGGTGGGTGCCCAAATGGGTCAACAGGGTCCAGTAGGGGCAAAAAGATGACTTTTCTCAAAAATGATCCTAGACCATGTGCGACGCTGAAACAAGTGTTTTTGGACCGTTCTAAGCTTGTGGTGGCCCATTTTGGTCCTCCGAAAATCCCAAAATGCCTTGAAAATGGGCTGTTTTGGGACCAAAAATGGGTCAAAAATGGGTCCAAAACGCATTTTTCCAAACCTCATCCTAGACCATTTGGGGTGCACAAACGGGTGAAATGAGCCCATTTTGAGCCCTTTTTGGGGCATTTTGGCCCCTCAGAAGTCCAAAAACCCTTGAAAGTGAGCCTCGTGGTGATGGGGTTCACTTGCAAGCTGATTTCACTTTGTCAAGAGCCATCAATGTGTGAATCATTCTTGATGTCCCTCACTAGTCATAGCTGATGTTCCCTCCCCCACCAGCTCGGTCCCAATATTCAGTCTTGATTAGGGTTCAGGTCACCGAGCTGGTGGAACCAGTCTTGGTTTTATAACCCTTTTTAGTGTCTAGGGTGGACCTACCAGGTTTAGCAGCAGCAAGCAGCAGCACGCGCGAAATGGGTTAAAATCAGATTTCCGTCGTGGTGCTTCAGATTCGGGTGAAATTTTGGTGGATGATACCTATGGGTGTGAAGTACAATCACACAAAGTTTGAGCAAGAAACTCAACGGTGGCGGCCGGGAACGGGATTCGCAAGTGGCGGACCTCAGTTTCAGAAACTGCAGTTTAGGGCCAAAAACAGATATTTTTGGGCCAAAAATGCCCTGGAACACATTCAAAACGGCCAAACGAAGGGAAACGGTGGGTACACTTCACGTGCCGCTTGACTTCCCCGTGTCAACGAGCTCTTTGCGGCCCTCTAACTCCATGATATGCCGCGGAAGCGGCCCAAAAAGACTGCCTACAGCCACAAACCAAGAATAGGCCATATCTTTGGCTACGTGGCTCAAAATGCGATTCCGAGGGCACCTACTCCACCCGCAACCCCCCACTTTTTGTGGTTTCCACCCCTCAGAATTGCCCAAACGGACGCCTAGACCCCAATACCTAGGCCCACTAGGCTGCGGCAAGCTGCAAGCTCAAGCCCAAACAGTTGGGTACCCAAATGGGTCAACAGGGTCCGAAAGGGGTAAAAATATGACTTTCCGCAAAAATGATCCTAGACCATGTGCGACGCTAAAACAAGTGTTTTTGGACTGTTTTGAGCTTGTGGTGGCCCATTTGGGTCCTCCAAAAATCCCAAAATGCCTTGAAAATGGGCTGTTTTGGGACCAAAAATGGGTCAAAAATGGGTCAAAAACACATTTTTCCAAAACTCATCGTAGACCATTTGGGGTGCACAAAAGGGTGAAATGAGCCCATTTTGAGCCCATTTTGGGGCATTTTGGCCCCTGAGAAGTCCAAAAAGCCTTCAAAGTGGGCCTCGTGGTGATGGGGTTCACTTGCAGGCTGATTTCACTTTGTCAAGAGCCATCAATGTGTGAATCATTCTTGATGTCCCTCACCATTCATATCTAATGTTCCCTCCCCCACCAGCTCGGTCCCAATATTCAGTCTTGATTAGGGCTGGGGCTAGGCTTGGGGCTAGGGGTAGGGGTGGGGGTGGGGTAGGGGTAGGACTAGGCTGAGGGTTGGTGTGGGTGTTAGGGTCAGGGTTGGATTTAAGGATAGTGCTGGGGTGCAAATTGGACAAAATTTTCCTTTGGGCGGCTTTGGTGCCTGTGGAGCGTCGGGCGCCTTTGGCGCCCATGGGCTCCTCAAGGCAGCACCTCTGGCAACTAACTGTTGGCCGGAGGCCCCTAGGGAGGGGGGGCGGGGGCAGGGGTAGTTGGCGTCCTGGGACCCGTAGAGTACCCCCCCCCCCCCCGTGATGGGGACATGCATTGGACTATTGTTGAGGCTGGGGCAGATTGGCACAAAATTCACATTCGCATGTGAATGCCAATGTGCATGCAATATTCAACCTGCAACAGGTTGCATTTTGCATCGCATTGGTTCCCCCGTGCGTGTGTGTGCGCCGCGCATCAAAGCAGGAGACAGGCATGTGCACCCTCCACCGTAAGACACTCTCCATCCCAAGACACATAGCTTCTTCGGTGCTACTCACACTTCTTCTTCTTCGGTGCTACTCACAGAACAGTCACTGGAGCACAGGCTCCTGAAGACAGTTCGACTGGAATGCAGACCCGTGACAATCACGGAAATAGAGGGCGGGTTGGGTGGGTGGCACTAGAGCAGTGCACCTCAGTCACAGAAAAACTTATCTACAACAGGGAGGGAGACGCTCCCAGTGGAGTCAATCAGGCACACACACACGCACTCCGGGCGGAACTTCCATTCCTACGGAACTACAGTTCCCCCGTGCGTGTGTGTGCGCCGCGCATCAAAGCAGGAGACAGGCATGTGCACCCTCCACCGTAAGACACTCTCCATCCCAAGACACATTGCTTCTTCGGTGCTACTCACAGAGGCCCGCGAGCGAATGCGAGCCTTGCACCTGCTCTCATGGAGCCACCCTGGGAGTGGGGACGGACTGTCGTAGGCTGTCAAACGGCAGGTCTGACTCCCCCCAGGCCACCCGACGCTGCTCGCAAAGGCTCAGCATGGAGGCCCGGGAAAGCATATCATGCTTCCGGCTCAGAGGGTCAGCGGGGTTCACCGCTGAAGGAAGTCGAATGACAGTCACTTGCAGGCCACTCCACGCCCGCAGCCAGAAAATGCGCCGCAACAGGCGCAGCTGTACAGGGCAATCAGTGGACGCCCGTAGGGGGGCGGACTGGATCCGGACCGCCTCATTGTCGATACCCACAGCCACAGAGCGCTGCCGGCGCCCACTGCAGCCTTGAGAGCTCCATAAACGCCAAAAAGCTCCAAAATGATACACAAAAAGATTACACACCAAATTGTACCCGTGGAATAGATTTATGTTGTCATGTGCCATTCGGGACCATGTGTCGTTGGGAGTGGTTGTCTGAGGCCGGTTATGCCCCCTACTGCAGCCAGCAGTGACCTGATACAGAACCACAAGGGGGCAGGATGCATGCCTGTTTCAGGTGTAATTGAAAGGAAAAAGGGGTGGGTCTGGGCTGTATGGTTGTATGGCACATGCAAGCGACAGGCTGTGTTTCCTGGGTGGGGGCAGCCTCATTTAGGGCATGGCAAGGAAGGCATGGTGGGAAGAATGGATTCATAGACCAACGACTTCAAATCACCTGGAGCACAAACACGCACACCTGTGATGCCTACAGGGTCCAGCACCCAACCACGCAACTTGGACAGGAAACCCACAAAAGAACACCACACACCTGGGGCCTCCACTGTGAAGGTCCCGGATGATATGACACAGCACGTCCGACTACCACGTAACACAAGTTGCTGACACTTCGTGCCTCCACTGTCAAAATCAATAAATTGAGCACCCAGTTTCGAAACCAGGATCCATCTGCTGCAACGGGCCCATTTCCAGGGCAATAACAATGTGGTTACGCCCCCTCCCACTTGTACACTGGATGCATCATTCACAAACATTCTCTGGTCGGTTTGTACAACCTCTTGTTGAATAATTGCGTTGAATCATTCATGTGGCGAAACAATACGGGATTTATTTCGGACACGTTGAATCGCGTCGAGCTTGCGAACCCCAAACAATCCTCAAACACCCCAAACCTGACGCCAGTGCCGCCCCTTGTGGTGCATGTACTGGCTGTGTGTGCTGCAGGTACAATGGCCTGCAACGTGCGCCGCACTCACATACCACAGCAAACCTGGAGACATATTTGAAAACGGTTTACCACAGCAGCGAACCGCTTTCGCCTGGCCTCAGTGGTGCCTGGGTTCGTCACTTCTGCGGCTGATGCACATTCCGCAGGGTGCTCCAGCCCCCACCACCTGACCATTAGAGACACAGATGCATTCACTGCATGCTCAAGCAGAACCATGCATATCGCCTCTGCAGTTCCTGCGCCCTTAGGGACTGTGGGAGAGATGGCATGAGGTTGAGGGGGGACAAACTCATTTCTCAAAACGGAGGCTTGGGAAAGGCGGCACAGACGGCACCACTGTGGCAGAATCGCCAGGATGGTCGTCAACGGCACCCAAAAATATTTCATGGAAAAATTGCATGCAGTGTCCAGGTGGAATCTTGGCTTCGAGGTCAGAAATCAACACAGAAAACGCAAACAGTGCCCATGGAAGAACCGAGTTCCTTGTATGGACAGGAAATGCACACGGATCCATGTGCAGTGCCTGACAATTTTCATAAGCACTCAAACCGCTCGCAGCGACCCCGAACGAGATCGCCCTGGCGTGGCCCATGCACAGCACCACTCAGAGCCTGGCTCATGGGCTGAGCGGCAGAATCCGATTCACACATCAGATTTCTTGGTCTCGTCCGTTGGCCATGCCATTTGTCACCATGAGCGTTATGAAGGGGGAACAATGTGAACCATCAAGGTGAAGGCAATGAGGAAGGAGAGTGGGGGTGCCCAAAAGGGTGGGGAAATCGGTCAGCCAGAACATCCGGCTCGGAGTGCTCCTGATTTTCTTCTTCACGGGGACATGCGGCCTGCCCCGTCTACCACATGTGAGGTGTCTGTGTGCGGTACTCTGAGAATGTGAGGGGTGCATAAATGCTGAGTAGGGTTGCCGGTTGGTACTTGCGGTTTGCACTTGTGTTTTGTGGAGAGGGGGGTTGGCTATTATTCCATCCGGCCCTTGACCTCAAGCAAAGTACTGAAAAGATTCGGGAGGCCAGAAACGCAGGCAGTCTGGAGAGAAGGGACTGTAAAACATTTGATTGAGAGTGGCACACGCAAATAAAGAACAATCCAAAACGACAGAGCGTGTCACACATCAGGGGACGAAACAAATCGCAAATCCGGGCGAATGGGCAGTAATGTGAAAGAAGGGGGTGGGGGTGGGGGGCTGCGATTTCATCTTATCCAAAACTGCAGCAACTTCGCATGGAAGACTGTGCGAAAATCGGGTCTCTTGAAGCAGAGCATACAAGATGGTGACAGCAGCAGCCGTCGGTAAGAACCAATGTGCCACTCTCTTTGGAGTTAGCGTCGGATGCTGCCTCAAATCTTCAGCCCTGCTTCCTGTTGCTTTTTGCTTTTTGTTTTTGTTTTGTCTGCCGTTTATTGATGCGTCAGTTTCTTACTCAAACGGCCTGACCAGACTAGTAGCTGGTGGGTATCCCTCTGGTGTAGCATACACAACAAATGTTATGGGGTAACATGGGATGAATGCCAAGATTTTTGAGATATCCTCGCAGTACCGCGGGGCATCGTTTCGGCACTGGATGTCGCGAAGGAGAGAGATGTGCAGCTTGAAGATGTTTGCCCTGATTCAGCCAGATTTGTAGCAGGCCTTCGGGATGGCACTTGCAGTCGTTTGGAATTTGCACATTTTGCAAATGCACGCCCCGGAGGATCACAAAGGAGAAACAGTGTTTACACATCCAATGGAGGAGGCACCGACCAGACAGCGTACACCAATAGCTCTATCACATTAAGGACGGCAGCCATGCACAAATTTGCGAGATTGGCTCGCCATGGATGTGGTGCAAGGGGCAGTACAGCCCTACTTAGTCAGTCCCTGCTGCGATGCTGGACACTGACATCCGATGCGAGATATGCGCAGGGCTATGGATCAGACATGTACACAGGGCTGTGGATCAGAATCTGGTTTTACAGCAACTGGACAGTTCGGTGCGTGAGCTTCGCGTGCAGTGCCAGAGGTTCTGACAAGCGCTGGATCTGGTTAGGGTTAGTGAAGCCCTGCAGGGCATGGGTGCAATGGAGGGGGAGATGGGTTGGGGGTTTGACACCCCATCGGTGAGCACCGCCCTGCCCCCGGAGGCATGGCGTCGTGAGGGATCGAAACATGGCTGAAGCAGTGACCTTGACAATGTAGCAGAGGGCTTTTGCAGGACAAACCCACTGAAGTCGTCTTCCACAGGCGCATGCGCGCCCTTTTGAACGGGTCGGAACACGGAGCGCGTGACACCGCCCGAGACATGCTCGAGGCAACATCTGGGACACGTATAGTACAGGGGTATATATTGAGGAAGACTAATTGCGGTCTCATGTCGCCTACCCTCTGTCTTCTGCATGGACGCAGACAAAGTGGACTTGTGACGACTACTCACTATCCTCTGAAGAGAACAAGTCCTACATTCGGATTTGCCGACCATCTGTACTTGACGGGTGTTGTGCTGCATATCCCATTCAGTATATCATTACACACATCGCAGGGCCTGCCATTGTCAAAGGAGCAACGGACACAGTTGTGGCGATTTGTCTGGAGGTGTGCGCTGAGAGTGGCGACCAGCATGCAGACTCTGCGGCTTGCGGGAAGCAGTTCTGAGATGAAAGCAGCGGCATAGGGGGCGGCTGGTGGGGCAGACAGGTTTGGGTGATGGGGCCAATGATGTTGCGCACAGCTGCACCTTCATGCCACAATGCCCGATGAGGATTATGCGATGCAATCTGATTTTTACCCGACGTCACATCCATGCCACGGGGGGGTGACCACAACCGGTCCTGATGCGACCCACCCCCCAACTATCTTTCAAAACTCGGGGGGGGGGGCAGCTGGGGGGGGGGGTCCAGCCGGGGGTTCCTCCCGGGGGTCGGGGGGGGGGGGTGTTCCTGCCGGGGGTCGGGGGGGGGGTCTGGCCGGGGGTCATGGGGGTGTCCACCCAGGGGTGAGGGGGGGGGGGTTTAGGGTTAGGGTCACCGAGCTGGTGGAACCAGTCTTGGTTTTATAACCCTTTTTAGTGTCTAGGGTGGACCTACTAGGTTTAGCAGCAGCAGCAAGCAAGCAGCAGCAGCAAGCAAGCAAGCAGCACGCGCGAAATGGGTAAAAATCAGAACTCCGTCGTGGTGCTTCAAATTCGGCTGAAATTTTGGTGGATGATACCTATGGGTGTGAAGTACAATCACACAAAGTTTGAGCAAGAAACTCAACGGTGGCGGCCGGGAACGGGATTCCCAAGTCACGGAGCTCAATTTCAAAAACTGCAGTTTAGGGCCAAAAATAGCCAATTTTGGGCCAAAAAAGCCGTGGAACACATTCAAAACGGCCAAACGAAGGGAAACGGCGGGTACACTGCACGTGCGGCTTGACTTCCCCGTGTCAACGAGCTCTTTGCGGCCCTCTAACTCCATGATATGTCCCCGAAACGGCCCAAAAAGGCCCCGAAAGCTCCAAATGCCGACAGCCACAAACCAAGAACAGGCCATATCTTTGGCTACATGGCTCAAAATGCGATTCCGAGGGCACCTACTCCACCAACAACCCCCCACTTTTTGTGGTTTCAACCCCTCAGAATTGCCCAAACGGACGCCTAGACCCCAATACCTAGGCCCACTAGGCTGCGGCAAGCTGCAAGCTCAAGCCCAAACAGGTGGGTGCCCAAATGGGTCAACAGGGTCCAGTAGGGGCAAAAAGATGACTTTTCTAAAAAATGGTCCTAGACCATGTGCAACGCTAAAACAAGTGTTTTTGGACCGTTTTGAGCTTGTGGCGGCCCAGTTTGGTCCTCCAAAAATCCCAAAATGCCTTGAAAGTGGGCTGTGTTGTGACCAAAAATGGGTCAAAAATGGCTCAAAAACGCATTTTTCCAAACCTCATCCTAGACCATTTGGGGTGCACAAACGGGTGAAATGAGCCATTTTGAGCCTATTTGGGGGCATTTTGGCCCCTTAGAAGTCCAAAAAGCCTTCAAAGTGGGCCTTGTGGTGATGGGGTTCACTTGCAGGCTGATTTCACTTTGTCAAGAGCCATCAATGTGTGAATCATTCTTGATGTCCCTCACCAGTCATAGCTGATGTTCCCTCCCCCACCAGCTCGGTCCCAATATTCAGTCTTGATTAGGGTTAAGGTCACCGAGCTGGTGGAACCAGTCTTGGTTTTATAACCCTTTTTAGGGTCTAGGGTGGACCTACCAGGTTTAGCAGCAGCAACAAGCAGCAAGCAGCAACAAGCAGCAAGCAGCACGCGCGAAATGGGGAAAAATCAGACATCCGTCGTGGTGCTTCACATTCGGCTGAAATTTTGGTGGATGATACCTATGGGTGTGAGGGACAACCACACAAAGTTTGAGCCAGAAACTCAACGGTGGCGGCCGGGAATGGGTGTCGCAAGTGGCGGACCTCAGTTTCAAAAACTGCAATTTAGGGCCAAAAACAGCCATTTTTGGGCCAAAAGAGCCCTAGAACCCATTCAAAACGGCCAAGGAAAGGGAAAGGGTGGGTGCACTCCATGTGCGGCTTGACTTTCTTGTGTCAACGAGCCATTTGCGGCCCTCTGACTCCACCATATGTCCCGGAAACGGCCCAAAAAGGCCCCCACAAGCCCCAAATTTTGTGCAGATTGGCTGGCGACAGCCACAAACCAAGAATAGGCCATATCTTTGGCTACATGGCTCAAAACGCGATTCCGAGGGCACCTAATCCACCCGCAACCCCCCTCGTTTTGTGGTTTCCACCCCTCAAAATTGCCCAAATGGACGCCTAGACCCCCGTACCCAAGCCCAGTAGGCTGCGGCAAGCCGCAAGCTCAAGCCCAAACAGGTGGGTGCCCAAATGGGTCAATAGGGTCCAATAGGGGCAGAAAAATGACTTTTCTCAAAAATGATCCTAGACCATGTGCGACGCTAAGACAAGTGTTTTTGGACTGTTTTGAGCTTGGGGTGGCCCATTTTGGTCCTCCGAAAATCCCAAAATGCCTTGAAGATGCGCTGTTTTGGCACCAAAAATGGGTCAAAAATGGGTCAAAAACGCATTTTTCCAAAACTCATCCTAGACCATTTGGGGTGCACAAACGGGTGAAATGAGCCTATTTTGAGCCCATTTTGGGGCATTTTGGCCCCTCACAAGTCCACAAAAGCCTTGAAAGTGGGCCTTGTGGTGAAGGGGATCACTTGCAAGCTGATTCCACCCTGTCAACGGCCTTCAATGTGTAACTCATTGGTGTCCCTCACCATTCATATCTAATGTTCCCTCCCCCACCAGCTCGGTCCCAATATTCAGTCTTGATTAAGGTCACCGAGCTGGTGGAACCAGTCTTGGTTTTATAACCCTTTTTAGTGTCTAGGGTGGACCTACTAGGTTTAGCAGCAGCAACAAGCAAGCAGCAGCAGCAAGCAAGCAAGCAGCACGCGCGAAATGGGTAAAAATCAGAACTCCGTCGTGGTGCTTCAAATTCGGCTGAAATTTTGGTGGATGATACCTATGGGTGTGAAGTACAATCACACAAAGTTTGAGCAAGAAACTCAACGGTGGCGGCCGGGAACGGGATTCCCAAGTCACGGAGCTCAATTTCAAAAACTGCAGTTTAGGGCCAAAAATAGCCAATTTTGGGCCAAAAAAGCCGTGGAACACATTCAAAACGGCCAAACGAAGGGAAACGGCGGGTACACTGCACGTGCGGCTTGACTTCCCCGTGTCAACGAGCTCTTTGCGGCCCTCTAACTCCATGATATGTCCCCGAAACGGCCCAAAAAGGCCCCGAAAGCTCCAAATGCCGACAGCCACAAACCAAGAACAGGCCATATCTTTGGCTACATGGCTCAAAATGCGATTCCGAGGGCACCTACTCCACCAACAACCCCCCACTTTTTGTGGTTTCAACCCCTCAGAATTGCCCAAACGGACGCCTAGACCCCAATACCTAGGCCCACTAGGCTGCGGCAAGCTGCAAGCTCAAGCCCAAACAGGTGGGTGCCCAAATGGGTCAACAGGGTCCAGTAGGGGCAAAAAGATGACTTTTCTAAAAAATGGTCCTAGACCATGTGCAACGCTAAAACAAGTGTTTTTGGACCGTTTTGAGCTTGTGGCGGCCCAGTTTGGTCCTCCAAAAATCCCAAAATGCCTTGAAAGTGGGCTGTGTTGTGACCAAAAATGGGTCAAAAATGGCTCAAAAACGCATTTTTCCAAACCTCATCCTAGACCATTTGGGGTGCACAAAAGGGTGAAATGAGCCATTTTGAGCCTATTTGGGGGCATTTTGGCCCCTTAGAAGTCCAAAAAGCCTTCAAAGTGGGCCTTGTGGTGATGGGGTTCACTTGCAGGCTGATTTCACTTTGTCAAGAGCCATCAATGTGTGAATCATTCTTGATGTCCCTCACCAGTCATAGCTGATGTTCCCTCCCCCACCAGCTCGGTCCCAATATTCAGTCTTGATTAGGGTTAAGGTCACCGAGCTGGTGGAACCAGTCTTGGTTTTATAACCCTTTTTAGGGTCTAGGGTGGACCTACCAGGTTTAGCAGCAGCAACAAGCAGCAAGCAGCAACAAGCAGCAAGCAGCACGCGCGAAATGGGGAAAAATCAGACATCCGTCGTGGTGCTTCACATTCGGCTGAAATTTTGGTGGATGATACCTATGGGTGTGAGGGACAACCACACAAAGTTTGAGCCAGAAACTCAACGGTGGCGGCCGGGAATGGGTGTCGCAAGTGGCGGACCTCAGTTTCAAAAACTGCAATTTAGGGCCAAAAACAGCCATTTTTGGGCCAAAAGAGCCCTAGAACCCATTCAAAACGGCCAAGGAAAGGGAAAGGGTGGGTGCACTCCATGTGCGGCTTGACTTTCTTGTGTCAACGAGCCATTTGCGGCCCTCTGACTCCACCATATGTCCCGGAAACGGCCCAAAAAGGCCCCCACAAGCCCCAAATTTTGTGCAGATTGGCTGGCGACAGCCACAAACCAAGAATAGGCCATATCTTTGGCTACATGGCTCAAAACGCGATTCCGAGGGCACCTAATCCACCCGCAACCCCCCTCGTTTTGTGGTTTCCACCCCTCAAAATTGCCCAAATGGACGCCTAGACCCCCGTACCCAAGCCCAGTAGGCTGCGGCAAGCCGCAAGCTCAAGCCCAAACAGGTGGGTGCCCAAATGGGTCGATAGGGTCCAATAGGGGCAGAAAAATGACTTTTCTCAAAAATGATCCTAGACCATGTGCGACGCTAAGACAAGTGTTTTTGGACTGTTTTGAGCTTGGGGTGGCCCATTTTGGTCCTCCGAAAATCCCAAAATGCCTTGAAGATGCGCTGTTTTGGCACCAAAAATGGGTCAAAAATGGGTCAAAAACGCATTTTTCCAAAACTCATCCTAGACCATTTGGGGTGCACAAACGGGTGAAATGAGCCTATTTTGAGCCCATTTTGGGGCATTTTGGCCCCTCACAAGTCCACAAAAGCCTTGAAAGTGGGCCTTGTGGTGAAGGGGATCACTTGCAAGCTGATTCCACCCTGTCAACGGCCTTCAATGTGTAACTCATTGGTGTCCCTCACCATTCATATCTAATGTTCCCTCCCCCACCAGCTCGGTCCCAATATTCAGTCTTGATTAAGGTCACCGAGCTGGTGGAACCAGTCTTGGTTTTATAACCCTTTTTAGTGTCTAGGGTGGACCTACTAGGTTTAGCAGCAGCAGCAAGCAAGCAGCAGCAGCAAGCAAGCAAGCAGCACGCGCGAAATGGGTAAAAATCAGAACTCCGTCGTGGTGCTTCAAATTCGGCTGAAATTTTGGTGGATGATACCTATGGGTGTGAAGTACAATCACACAAAGTTTGAGCAAGAAACTCAACGGTGGCGGCCGGGAACGGGATTCCCAAGTCACGGAGCTCAATTTCAAAAACTGCAGTTTAGGGCCAAAAATAGCCATTTTTGGGCCAAAAAAGCCGTGGAACACATTCAAAACGGCCAAACGAAGGGAAACGGCGGGTACACTGCACGTGCGGCTTGACTTCCCCGTGTCAACGAGCTCTTTGCGGCCCTCTAACTCCATGATATGTCCCCGAAACGGCCCAAAAAGGCCCCCAGAAGCTCCAAATGCCTACAGCCACAAACCAAGAACAGGCCATATCTTTGGCTACATGGCTCAAAATGCGATTCCGAGGGCACCTACTCCACCAACAACCCCCCACTTTTTGTGGTTTCAACCCCTCAGAATTGCCCAAACGGACGCCTAGACCCCAATACCTAGGCCCACTAGGCTGCGGCAAGCTGCAAGCTCAAGCCCAAACAGGTGGGTGCCCAAATGGGTCAACAGGGTCCAGTAGGGGCAAAAAGATGACTTTTCTAAAAAATGGTCCTAGACCATGTGCAACGCTAAAACAAGTGTTTTTGGACCGTTTTGAGCTTGTGGCGGCCCAGTTTGGTCCTCCAAAAATCCCAAAATGCCTTGAAAGTGGGCTGTGTTGTGACCAAAAATGGGTCAAAAATGGCTCAAAAACGCATTTTTCCAAACCTCATCCTAGACCATTTGGGGTGCACAAACGGGTGAAATGAGCCATTTTGAGCCTATTTGGGGGCATTTTGGCCCCTTAGAAGTCCAAAAAGCCTTCAAAGTGGGCCTTGTGGTGATGGGGTTCACTTGCAGGCTGATTTCACTTTGTCAAGAGCCATCAATGTGTGAATCATTCTTGATGTCCCTCACCAGTCATAGCTGATGTTCCCTCCCCCACCAGCTCGGTCCCAATATTCAGTCTTGATTAGGGTTAAGGTCACCGAGCTGGTGGAACCAGTCTTGGTTTTATAACCCTTTTTAGGGTCTAGGGTGGACCTACCAGGTTTAGCAGCAGCAACAAGCAGCAAGCAGCAACAAGCAGCAAGCAGCACGCGCGAAATGGGGAAAAATCAGACATCCGTCGTGGTGCTTCACATTCGGCTGAAATTTTGGTGGATGATACCTATGGGTGTGAGGGACAACCACACAAAGTTTGAGCCAGAAACTCAACGGTGGCGGCCGGGAATGGGTGTCGCAAGTGGCGGACCTCAGTTTCAAAAACTGCAATTTAGGGCCAAAAACAGCCATTTTTGGGCCAAAAGAGCCCTAGAACCCATTCAAAACGGCCAAGGAAAGGGAAAGGGTGGGTGCACTCCATGTGCGGCTTGACTTTCTTGTGTCAACGAGCCATTTGCGGCCCTCTGACTCCACCATATGTCCCGGAAACGGCCCAAAAAGGCCCCCACAAGCCCCAAATTTTGTGCAGATTGGCTGGCGACAGCCACAAACCAAGAATAGGCCATATCTTTGGCTACATGGCTCAAAACGCGATTCCGAGGGCACCTAATCCACCCGCAACCCCCCTCGTTTTGTGGTTTCCACCCCTCAAAATTGCCCAAATGGACGCCTAGACCCCCGTACCCAAGCCCAGTAGGCTGCGGCAAGCCGCAAGCTCAAGCCCAAACAGGTGGGTGCCCAAATGGGTCAATAGGGTCCAATAGGGGCAGAAAAATGACTTTTCTCAAAAATGATCCTAGACCATGTGCGACGCTAAGACAAGTGTTTTTGGACTGTTTTGAGCTTGGGGTGGCCCATTTTGGTCCTCCGAAAATCCCAAAATGCCTTGAAGATGCGCTGTTTTGGCACCAAAAATGGGTCAAAAATGGGTCAAAAACGCATTTTTCCAAAACTCATCCTAGACCATTTGGGGTGCACAAACGGGTGAAATGAGCCTATTTTGAGCCCATTTTGGGGCATTTTGGCCCCTCACAAGTCCACAAAAGCCTTGAAAGTGGGCCTTGTGGTGAAGGGGATCACTTGCAAGCTGATTCCACCCTGTCAACGGCCTTCAATGTGTAACTCATTGGTGTCCCTCACCATTCATATCTAATGTTCCCTCCCCCACCAGCTCGGTCCCAATATTCAGTCTTGATTAAGGTCACCGAGCTGGTGGAACCAGTCTTGGTTTTATAACCCTTTTTAGTGTCTAGGGTGGACCTACTAGGTTTAGCAGCAGCAGCAAGCAAGCAGCAGCAGCAAGCAAGCAAGCAGCACGCGCGAAATGGGTAAAAATCAGAACTCCGTCGTGGTGCTTCAAATTCGGCTGAAATTTTGGTGGATGATACCTATGGGTGTGAAGTACAATCACACAAAGTTTGAGCAAGAAACTCAACGGTGGCGGCCGGGAACGGGATTCCCAAGTCACGGAGCTCAATTTCAAAAACTGCAGTTTAGGGCCAAAAATAGCCAATTTTGGGCCAAAAAAGCCGTGGAACACATTCAAAACGGCCAAACGAAGGGAAACGGCGGGTACACTGCACGTGCGGCTTGACTTCCCCGTGTCAACGAGCTCTTTGCGGCCCTCTAACTCCATGATATGTCCCCGAAACGGCCCAAAAAGGCCCCAGAAGCTCCAAATGCCTACAGCCACAAACCAAGAACAGGCCATATCTTTGGCTACATGGCTCAAAATGCGATTCCGAGGGCACCTACTCCACCAACAACCCCCCACTTTTTGTGGTTTCAACCCCTCAGAATTGCCCAAACGGACGCCTAGACCCCAATACCTAGGCCCACTAGGCTGCGGCAAGCTGCAAGCTCAAGCCCAAACAGGTGGGTGCCCAAATGGGTCAACAGGGTCCAGTAGGGGCAAAAAGATGACTTTTCTAAAAAATGGTCCTAGACCATGTGCAACGCTAAAACAAGTGTTTTTGGACCGTTTTGAGCTTGTGGCGGCCCAGTTTGGTCCTCCAAAAATCCCAAAATGCCTTGAAAGTGGGCTGTGTTGTGACCAAAAATGGGTCAAAAATGGCTCAAAAACGCATTTTTCCAAACCTCATCCTAGACCATTTGGGGTGCACAAACGGGTGAAATGAGCCATTTTGAGCCTATTTGGGGGCATTTTGGCCCCTTAGAAGTCCAAAAAGCCTTCAAAGTGGGCCTTGTGGTGATGGGGTTCACTTGCAAGCTGATTTCACTTTGTCAAGAGCCATCAATGTGTGAATCATTCTTGATGTCCCTCACCAGTCATAGCTGATGTTCCCTCCCCCACCAGCTCGGTCCCAATATTCAGTCTTGATTAGGGTTAAGGTCACCGGTTTTATAACCCTTTTTAGGGTCTAGGGTGGACCTACCAGGTTTAGCAGCAGCAACAAGCAGCAAGCAGCAACAAGCAGCAAGCAGCACGCGCGAAATGGGGAAAAATCAGACATCCGTCGTGGTGCTTCAAATTCGGCTGAAATTTTGGTGGATGATACCTATGGGTGTGAGGGACAACCACACAAAGTTTGAGCCAGAAACTCAACGGTGGCGGCCGGGAATGGGTGTCGCAAGTGGCGGACCTCAGTTTCAAAACCTGCAATTTAGGGCCAAAAACAGCCATTTTTGGGCCAAAAGAGCCCTAGAACCCATTCAAAACGGCCAAGGAAAGGGAAAGGGTGGGTGCACTCCATGTGCGGCTTGACTTTCTTGTGTCAACGAGCCATTTGCGGCCCTCTGACTCCACCATATGTCCCGGAAACGGCCCAAAAAGGCCCCCACAAGCCCCAAATTTTGTGCAGATTGGCTGGCGACAGCCACAAACCAAGAATAGGCCATATCTTTGGCTACATGGCTCAAAACGCGATTCCGAGGGCACCTAATCCACCCGCAACCCCCCTCGTTTTGTGGTTTCCACCCCTCAAAATTGCCCAAATGGACGCCTAGACCCCCGTACCCAAGCCCAGTAGGCTGCGGCAAGCCGCAAGCTCAAGCCCAAACAGGTGGGTGCCCAAATGGGTCAATAGGGTCCAATAGGGGCAGAAAAATGACTTTTCTCAAAAATGATCCTAGACCATGTGCGACGCTAAGACAAGTGTTTTTGGACTGTTTTGAGCTTGGGGTGGCCCATTTTGGTCCTCCGAAAATCCCAAAATGCCTTGAAGATGCGCTGTTTTGGCACCAAAAATGGGTCAAAAATGGGTCAAAAACGCATTTTTCCAAAACTCATCCTAGACCATTTGGGGTGCACAAACGGGTGAAATGAGCCTATTTTGAGCCCATTTTGGGGCATTTTGGCCCCTCACAAGTCCACAAAAGCCTTGAAAGTGGGCCTTGTGGTGAAGGGGATCACTTGCAAGCTGATTCCACCCTGTCAACGGCCTTCAATGTGTAACTCATTGGTGTCCCTCACCATTCATATCTAATGTTCCCTCCCCCACCAGCTCGGTCCCAATATTCAGTCTTGATTAGCCCTAGGGTTAGGGTCACCGAGCTGGTGGAACCAGTCTTGGTTTTATAACCCTTTTTAGTGTCTAGGGTGGACCTACCAGGTTTAGCAGCAGCAAGCAAGCAAGCAAGCAAGCAAGCAAGCAGCACGCGCGAAATGGCTAAAAATCACAACTCCGTCGTGGTGCTTCAGATTCAGGTGAAATTTTGGTGGATGATACCTATGGGTGTGAAGTACAATCACACAAAGTTTGAGCAAGAAACTCAACGGTGGCGGCCGGGAACGGGATTCGCAAGTGGCGGACCTCGGTTTCAAAAACTGCAGTTTAGGGCCAAAAATAGCCATTTTTGGGCCAAAAAAGCCCTGGAACACATTCAAAACGGCCAAATGAAGGGGAACGGTGGGTACACTCCACGCGCGGCTTGACTTCCCCGTGTCAACGAGCTCTTTGCGGCGCTCTAACTCCATGATATGTCCCCGAAACGGCCCAAAAAGCCCGCAAAAGCTCCAAATGCCTACAGCCACAAACCAAGAATAGGCCATATCTTTGGCTACATGGCTCAAAATGCGATTCCGAGGGCACCTACTCCACCCGCAACCCCCCAGTTTTTGTGGTTTCCACCCCTCATAATTGCCCAAACGGACGCCTACACCCCAATACCTAGCCCCACTAGGCCGCGGCAAGCTACAAGCTCAAGCCCAAACAGGTGGGTGCCCAAATGGGTCAACAGGGTCCAATAGGGGCAAAAAGATGACTTTTCTTAAAAATGAGCCCAGACCATGTGCGACGCTAAAACAAGTGTTTTTGGACCGTTTTGAGCTTGTGGTGGCCCATTTTGGTCCTCCGAAAATCCCAAAATGCCTTGAAATTGGGCTGTGTTGTGACCAAAAATGGGTCAAAAATGGGTCCAAAACACATTTTTCCAAAACTCATCCTAGACCATTTGGGGTGCACAAACGGGTGAAATGTGCCCATTTTGAGCCCATTTGGGGGCATTTTGGCCCCCCAGAAGTCCAACAAAAGCCTTCAAAGTGGGCCTTGTGGTGATGGGGTTCACTTGCAAGCTGATTTCACTTTGTCAAGAGCCATCAATGTGTGAATCATTCTTGATGTCCCTCACCAGTCATAGCTGATGTTCCCTCCCCCACCAGCTCGGTCCCAATATTCAGTCTTGATTAGGGTTGGGGTTAGGGCTAGGGTCACCGAGCTGGTGGAACCAGTCTTGGTTTTATAACCCTTTTTAGTGTCTAGGGTGGACCTACCAGGTTTAGCAGCAGCAGCAGCAAGCAAGCAGCAAGCAGCAGCAGCAAGCAACAGCACGCGCGAAATGGGTAAAAATCAGAACTCCGTCGTGGTGCTTCAAATTCGGGTGAAATTTTGGTGGATGATACCTATGGGTGTGAAGTACAATCACACAAAGTTTGAGCAAGAAACTCAATGGTGGCGGCCGGGAACGGGATTCGCAAGTCACGGAGCTCAATTTCAAAAACTGCAGTTTAGGGCCAAAAATAGCCATTTTTGGGCCAAAAAAGCCCTAGAACACATTCAAAACGGCCAAACGAAGGGAAACGGTGGGTACACTGCACGTGCGGCTTGACTTCCCTGTGTCAACGAGCTCTTTGCGGCCCTCTAACTCCATGATATGTCCCGGAAACGGCCCAAAAAGGCCCCCAGAAGCTCCAAATGCCTACAGCCACAAACCAAGAACAAGCCATATCTTTGGCTACATGGCTCAAAATGCGATTCCGAGGGCACCTACTCCACCCGCAACCTCACACTTTTTGTGGTTTCCACCCCCTCAGAATTGCCCAAACGGACGCCTAGACCCCAATACCTAGGCCCACTAGGCTGCGGCAAGCTGCAAGCTCAAGCCCAAACAGGTGGGTGCCCAAATGGGTCAACAGGGTCCAGTAGGGGTAAAAAGATGACTTTTCTCAAAAATGATCCTAGACCATGTGCGACGCTGAAACAAGTGTTTTTGGACCGTTCTAAGCTTGTGGTGGCCCATTTTGGTCCTCCGAAAATCCCAAAATGCCTTGAAAATGGGCTGTTTTGGGGCCAAAAAAGGGTCAAAAATGGGTCCAAAACGCATTTTTCCAAACCTCATCCTAGACCATTTGGGGTGCACAAACGGGTGAAATGAGCCCATTTTGAGCTCATTTTGGGGCATATTGGCCCCTCAGAAGTCCAAAAAGCCTTGAAAGTGAGCCTCGTGGTGATGGGGTTCACTTGCAAGCTGATTTCACTTTGTCAAGAGCCATCAATGTGTGAATCATTCTTGATGTCCCTCACCAGTCATAGCTGATGTTCCCTCCCCCACCAGCTCGGTCCCAATATTAAGTCTTGATTAGGGTTAGGGCTAGGGTTGTTGTTGCTATTAGGGCCTGCAGCCCTCCAGTAGCCCTCCTTCAGGTCAAAATTTTTTCTTGTTGTTTTAACACAAATATGATTTCTCTGCACAATTTTGAGTATTTTGAGTATAAACACATAGTATGAAAAATAAATTTGGCGCCTTCGGCGCCAGACAGTTTTCTCTAGAGACACTTGTTGGTGGCCGACCTGGCACCACTATCTTTCAAAACCCCGGGGGGGGGGGGGGGAAGGGGGGGGGGGGCTGGGGGGGGTCGCATACAAGGACCGGGCCCGGCCACCCCCCCGTGATCCATGCAACACGACAAAACAGTTGTTGACATATGCACGCTGGAGCATATGTGCTGAATCCAAAATTACTTTGTACACCAGAGGGCACGCCTTACCGGGTGAACAAAACACACAACCATAGCATCCGGTCTCAAAGGAGCAACCGCCGCCAACCGGCGGTGGTTTGGTGGGTGAGCGATGCAGTTCACCACCGAAAACAGGTTGTGGGCATCCTTGAGGAACGTCCTGCTGTAAAACGCGGGTTCAACTCGTCATTCCATGACCCTCGAATGGTTGAAGGGACGGCAATCCAACACTCAGTGGCCCCGAATAGTCAGTGTGGCTGACGCTGTTGCACGGGGTAGTTTCCCCTGCAGCCTCAAACCTCCCTGGATCCCTGTCATCTGAGGTCCGTCGCTGCATCGCTGCTGCTGACGACGACACATTTCAGTACCCCTGGACGTCAACAAAGCACCAGCTGATCAGCAACTGCTGTGGGTTCGGGGTCAACCAGCGTGGGTTGACAGTGTACCGTCAGTGGACCAACCGCTGTTGAGCACTGACAGCGGTCAGGGAAATCCTGCCAACTTGGTGCAAAAAAAAAAAAGAAATATCTCATTCCGAAAGGACACGCCTGCTGGGGTCCAAAGCCAGATGGAAAGCAAGCCCTCCACACCTGCTGGGTACTGGATACTGCTGCCATTGCCGGTATTGTTGCACCTTTCGGACTTTGCACACTGCTGTAGGCCGCCATGGATTGTAAAGCCGCAGCTGGGACATTTACTGTGGGCTTGGTGCCAGTAGGCTTTGGCAGAGGGTGCGTGCCCTCGACCTTTGGGAGTCCCAACTGCTGGCACACATAATTGCACTTGTGCGTCTGGAAGAATCTGAGCAATCCAGAGGATCCCGTGTCCGTGTATCCGTATTTGGTAGCCTCAGGGCTGACAATGGCAGGATCAGTGTAAGTGCAGCCCACGCCTTGCACGTCCAAGACCGCGTACTCATGGTCACTTTGAAGGAAACTGTGCAAAATGCCAGACGGTCGGTGGTGCCGGGCTTACGTCTCCCCTCTCTCACACAGTCTGCAGCCCCCTGTCACACAGCTACAATACGTCTGAACTGTGTGCGACACTTCAACTGCAATCTTCTGGATTCAGGACAAGCTGAGATGGTCTGCATGCACTTTCAGGTGTTATGAAATCTTGTACAGCATTCATCGTTCCTTTGGCCCAACCTTCCGAACTTCAAGTGCTGTTGCAGTTCACAAAATTGATAGCCTTACACCTGCTGTGCTGCTGGCAGTTGGCAGGACATCTGCTGTTCTCCTGCATTTCAAGCAAGGTGCTCAAAGTGCTGGTGTAATACCTTGAATTCAAGGCAAAGGCCCACTCCATCAGAGCCCATGCATCTCCATCCTCTCTTTTATCACCTTTACACAGGTGTGCAGGGTCAGAACCACAGACCCTCAGGCACAGATGGAAGCCAGTTTGATGCCCACCAAAGAACGCTGAGCACACCTGAAATGGCTGAAAGCCGCTGACACATCATGGTGCTTTGTCTCCTCTTCGCCCTTTGGTTTGAATTCTTCGTTGCCAAAGATGTTGTTGTACTTGGTGAAATCCCCTTCAAGGTACTCCTCCACAGTGTACCTGTGCAGCACAGGATCACTAGCTCAGCTGACTGCAGATATCCCATCTCTCTGTTCCCGCTCTCTCTCAGGCTGTGCTTACCAAAGAAAAATGGGGATCCATGCGGCGAATACGAGGACCTGCTAGTCCCTCCCCTGTCTACCCCCCTCAAATGATGGATGGGCAGGATGGGTACCCTGTGGGCCCTTCTGTCTGTGGTGGCCATGGGGAACAACTTTGCACTGCTGCACATTTGTGGCTGGAATCCATTGAGACCCATGAAAACCATGACCTCCCAAGAGCACAAAAAAACCATGCACCAAAACCAAAACACACTCTGGAGGCATCCTCGTCTGCCCTTCATCCATGATACCGGGGCAGGGAAGCGCTCAGCACATACTAGGTAACCTCCAAGATGCCCAGATGCACCCCAACCGTGACAGAACTCCGGTCGTAACCACTCCCACCCCTTGCGCAAGCAACGTCAAGAGCACTCAAAATTGCAGAAACAACGCCTGGTATTAATTGGACAAGGGTGTTGTCTACATGCAACGTCTCTTCAAACCAGACCAAGTGGCTTGGGCATCTTCTGTAAGAATATCATCTTGACATCAATGAGATTGGTTTCAGGATGTTGGGAAAGGACATCAACGAAAACATCGTCCACAAAAAATAATTCACGTGAAATCAAACAAACTGCTCACGGGTGCAACCAAGAAATGGAACCGTCTTTTTCCACTTGTTTTGAGATTTGCGGAAACAACGACCCAATGTTGTTTGGACAAAGCGTCATCTGGGGAAGAGGGTGTGTGTATGCCATTAAGGCTGAACGAGGTCGCCGGTTGATACTTTCGGGTGCATGTATGAATTCACCTTTGGAGGAGGGAATCCTCCACTCGTGGATAAGTGGGTTGATTGTCCACCCATTGGGATATTGAGTTGGAGATGAAGAGGGCGGGTTCAAAAACTACGAGAGGTGGGCAGCCTGCTCAGCTACCGCCAACAAGCGGAGAAAGAGGGGGGGCAGGGGTGTAGGATAAATGCTGATTAATGTCAACAAGAGAGGATGTCTGTGGGAATCTGTGCTCTGTCGCAAAAGAGGCAGGGGTCCAGTTTGGCCACACTGGGATACACAAGCGCACAAGGGCAAACACACTGGGGCAGAGGGACACAAACCATCGGGACTTCAACTCAAGCAACCGTGTGCATTGCAAGTATTTTACGATTGGGTAGTGAGGTAGACGTGACCGAAGCAACGCATTGAAGGGCCCGGTCAGGCAGCCGGCCAGATAGGCATTGACGTGGTCCTCACTGAAGCCCTTTTTCCCATCTTTCCATTTGTACCGCTTGGCAACCTGTGTAGAAGTTAGACCAAGGGGATGGTTACCATTAAGGGACTGAGCATAGCCGTGGCCAACACACTGCACTGGCAACAGTATGCGTACAACCAGCAGCGCTCTTCCCGATTCACTCAGAGTCACTGATGAAGAACTGCAGATTCGATGACTGCCCCCATACGCATGTTCTGCACTGTATGCATCATGGCGCGAGTCCGATGGCATGGGCGCGCACACTGCATGTATTCCACCGCTGTGTGTGTTTTCTTAACAACACCGGACTGTATGCCATTTAACAAGCTCCCCTTTCTGTGGGAAAAATATTGTCCAGGCGTGCGTGCGCTACGCTTTTGGGTCGCAGGCGATCAGATTTCTTTGGCGTTGCGCTTTGTGTGTTTGATTGTATTTGATTTGTGGCTGCCATTCTGAATTTATATTCACTGCTCACCATTTGCTGTCAGGTTTGTTTTGTAACAGGTGGTTTTGCTGAAGAGGGCTCTGCATGGAGGCAAAAGGTGTTCTCAAGAACTGCGACTCTTGGACTATCCGCACTGCAACAATTTGATCTGAATTCTGGGAACTTCTGATCATGGCATTGGTTGCATTGTGGTCTGCTTGCATAACTTGGAGGCTTTGTGGCTTTGGTTTTGACAAGCAATGGCGAGACATTTAAAACCATTCATTTGAAACATGTTGAGATTACCTTCATCGTTACACCTCATGTCCAAGAACAATAAGGCGCATCAATCGCCTATAAGTGGGCAACGCAATGCACCGAAGCGTTGGCAACTCAAGGAAGCACCACGATGTTTGATGAAGATCACTTTGAATCATTTATTTGCACACACCATGTGCATTTACGCAAAGTCCATGCAAAGAAAAAGTTGCAATGGAGAAAAGACATGAATTTCCATCCTTCGCAAGTGCAACTCTGCAACGGCAAAGATACCATGCGCACGATTATTGGAGAAGATCACCAGCAACATGAAATCAAAGCATGATGAAAAACTCAAAGCTACGCGTGATACTTTGGTTGCTGATTTGGACAAGTTGTATGAGGGAGCGGGGGAATTAATTGATATACTTGCGGATGCCAAAGGCATGATGATGGAGGATGGAGTGCAAAAATATGCAACTCACGTTCCAAGGCTCATTTTATCAAAATCAAAATCAAAATCCCATTAAGCACAAACTTTTGACCCCCATCCCCCCCACCCCCCCCAAAAAAAGTGGTACCCCAGTATAGCGGGGGGGGGGGGGGCGTAGAGGGCTCAAAATCGAAAAATTCATGGGGGATCATTTTGTCTTGCAAAATCATGATTTTACAGGGGTTACAACGGTTAGACATCCAATATCATGCCTTGGTGTATGCTACGCAAACAACCCCCAAAAAGGGGGCTATATGGCGTCCGCGCAGGCACTTGATCTAACAACCTCTCTTCTAGCTGATTTATTTCAAAGAAGGCCATGGAGAGCCTTCCGCCTATTGTCGGTGTTACTTACCAAAGATATCCGTACGAGCCATTCTTCATGACCAAGAACTCTTATTCACCACCACCTACCGTGGAGCTGCGCACTGGCGACCATGACACTGCCCTCATCCATGTACACATGTTTAACTTGATGAGGATCAATGTGCAGTGTTGCACAGGTCTGTAGCACCCCAGCCGCAACCTCCTAGTGCTCTACACCACCCACCGGACCCAGCCCTCCAAAAACTAGACGTCAAAAGCATGTCTCTGTGTCCGCACATGGCCAATGACACCCAACATTGCTGCACCGCGTTCGTCCGACCACTCGTCCAAAAAGAGGTCCAGTGGGTTTGTTTGGATGATGTCCCGGAATGTGTGAAGTAGGTACAGCCGCAATGCGTTGTTTTTTGGAAAAGTACTTGAGAGCCTTGGTATGGAGCCATGGTGGCTGTTGTACTTCTCCTGATACGCACGCCACCGGGGATGGTCAACTTTCTCTTGAGGGATTTCTGTACCTAGAAGCATCAGTGCTAGATCGTCTTGGGCAGCGTACCGCAGTTCGTTGGTCCTAGCAACATGTAGCAATGTTGGCTGTGCCAAGGTGCTAACACATTGTGGCACATCTTGGGTTGGGGTTTCCTCAGCTCGTTCTGCGTGTTTTTCCTCGCAAAGCTTCCACATCTTGCGTGCTTGCTGGTGCCCCTTGCTGTCAACGTGCGACTGCACAAACGTTTTCTGTTGATGAGAAACAAGTTTCCCAAGCGCAGGTACAGAACAAGTGCTCCTCGTTGTTGTCGGAAACTCGAACCTCAAATGGCTCATCGGGAAACTGTTCCTTCCTTTGCCACGGGGACATGCTGCAGTACCTTGCCCCTGCACCCCCACGACCAGCCCCATGTTTCCTCTTCAAGGGACCAGACGCAACAACCTCCTCAGACTCTGCCTCAAGGGGGAGTGTCTCAGATGGTGATGCCATATTGCTGGTGGCAAAAAAAAAGACGAACTGAGTGTGGCACACCAGCAAATGGCAGTTGTCAGACACACGTTGCAGCATGGCCCTGTGGCACAGGAAGGAACCATTCAGTCATCTTACTTCAAGCGTGGCAGCATTGACAACAAGGGCCACCTGCAAGCACGTAAGAAGGGCAGAGCAGAAAAATTGCGGGAAAATTGCGAAAAATTGCGGAAAATTGCGGAAAATTGCGGAAAAGTGCAGACCTCGATCCCCCCCCTGCCGCCAGGATAGATGTAGACCACTGCCTGTGGCACCGTCACTGAGCCAAGCTGAGGGGTTGGGTGGGAGGGAGGCCAACCCCGTGAGCATGTTCTGCACTGTATGCATCATGGCGCGAGTCCGATGGCATGGGCGCGCACACTGCATGTATTCCACCGCTGTGTGTGTTTTCTTAACAACACCGGACTGTATGCCATTTAACAAGCTCCCCTTTCTGTGGGAAAAATATTGTCCAGGCGTGCGTGCGCTACGCTTTTGGGTCGCAGGCGATCAGATTTCTTTGGCGTTGCGCTTTGTGTGTTTGATTGTATTTGATTTGTGGCTGCCATTCTGAATTTATAATCACTGCTCACCATTTGCTGTCAGGTTTGTTTTGTCACATGTGGTTTTGCTGAAGAGGGCTCTGCATGGAGGCAAAAGGTGTTCTCAAGAACTGCGACTCTTGGACTATCCGCACTACAACAATTTGATCTGAATTCTGGGAACTTCTGATCATGGCATTGGTTGATTGGTTGTATTGTGTGGAGGCTTCATGGTGACGTCTGTCGCTCTTGCCGCTCTTGTTTCCGCTGCTTCTCTTTTGGTTTGAGGGCACCCAGCATTTTTCAGGTCTCGGTCCAAGCACATCACCCCCCCCCCCAGAGATGGTGACCGTTCCTCCAGGGGTAGGGGGACACCATCGTGCTTTCTGGGGGACTCACCAACGCGCTGTTTTCACGTGTTTTCTCAAAGCATACGGTACGTTGCCTCTTTTCCATACACGCAGTTTTTCTGTGCGCCCGCTCGTCCACCCACCCACCCATTGTACTGTACGTCCCTTGTACGGCTTCTTCGTGGGTTGTATGGACAGCCCGCAGTCGGGAAGGAGGCCACGCCCCCACTCTAGCCCATTTCTAGGTGTTTATGGTGTGTTTGTTTGTGCATCTAGACAAGTTCAGTCGACCAGCGCGCAACATTTCGATTGATGGGGAAGTCGTCCTGCCATTGGGTGGCGATGAAGAACGTAACATCTTTCATTTCCTCAAGCCAAAATTCCAAAGAGACTGGCTCTGAGTTCCAAGGTAGACGGTGGGGGTGCCGCCGTCCGGGGCGGGTTGCCCCGGGCCTTCTGCTAATGCTATGCTTAGGTTTCCGACGGGGTTGTAGGCTTTCATCGCTAGTCCCCCAGACCAGACTCAAGGCAAACCTTCAGTGTTGCCCTACTGAAGGTTCCACCAGGTTCTCCCTGCTGCGTTCATCCGAGTGGCACCCCAGCAGACTGCTGCAGGAGTGCCAACAAAAAGTCTCACTACCTACTGAGCCCAAACCAAACTCTGTTGTGGCTGTGGGAATGACCGGTTTGTAGCTGTAGCTGAGGTATTGCGCCGTGACATTAGCCATCTTCTTCCGCCCAAAGCCGTTTTGTGCGCAATTTTTGTGCCACGGCTCTCTACAAATCTGCACCTGGTTGCCTCTCCGCAAACAGTAGGTGCGTGTGCCATATTCAAAGAAGCCGTGCCGCCCCGTAGCGTGCCACCGGAGGGACCATGTGCAGAGATACAAACTGGCATTGCACATGCCCTCTGTTTAAAGCCAAGATCAGCAGCAGGGTTTGAAAATGGAGATGTGGGCCTATCCCTCTCAGTTGGGCCTTGCAGCTTGAGCAGTGAATGGACTCAATGCCAATACCTGCTTTCAGCACCTGGTGATCAGTCAAATGACGAGCTTCAGCGGCTGTTTTCTGCTGCAGGGTGCCTTGGCAAACACCTGCAGTCCACCAGGCCAAACATACGGGAATTCCAACCCATGTTGTGTGCCACACATGGATCGCCCCATCCCCCCGATAAGCCAACAGCCATATTTTTGTCTGGGGGTGGTTGATCTGGGGGAGGAGGCGGGTTTGGAGCTGGAGGCTGTCCCCTACCACTGCTGACAAAACAAGAGCAAACGTTGTGGATAGAAATGGGGCCAAAAAAATCGGCCGAAGCCAGTTTTGGACTCAGAGCTTGAAGCTGGTGTTTTTTGAGGGGGAGGTTGAGGCTAATTTGAGGAGGGGGAGGGTGGGGGTCGAAAGGTCATTCTTGCACACTACGTTTGGACCATACTTCTCGAGTCCTATTTGCCTGTGGCTGAGTTCCCATGGCATGTGCATGTGGCAAAGATCATTAGCAACTCACTGAGTCTATATGTCCACAAGCCGCCCCTCTAAACTCTCAACTCATGTGAGGGTTGTGGAATTGAGTAAAAGGTGGCAATTTTGTTTATTTGTTTTGGGTGCAATAATGTAGGCAGGCGAGCCTGTCATGCATGCGATTTCAAAGTCAGAGGTTTGCTTTGCAACAGCATCTTAATGTTAAGGTAAAGCGCTTTGAGGCTGCGCCACTTGCAGTCCAGCAATGCAACTGTGTGGCAATGAACATGTTGCCGTTCTTGAGACTGAATGCAAGTGTTGTCCTGTGCCACTAAAACGCTTTCCGCTACAACTACATTGTAACTAGAGGGAAATGTTTTTGCAGCGCCATGTACTTTTGGGGCACATGACAGTGCCCGGGGGGGGCTGAGTGTCGAAACGGCTGCCTGGCCTATGTGGGGACAATGACTCGACCACGGACACGATGCCCAGTTAAGAGGGCTTGTGTGCTTGGGTGCGGCACAGGACTTGAGCCTTCTTCCCTTTAAGCACTCGTATTGCCCCCCAGGTGTTGTGGTTCTCTTTGAGCTACTGCCCGTAGCAATGTTTGTGCCACATGCGCGAGCCCTTAGGCCTTGAGCGCTTCCTACTTTTCATTTCTGCCCCCCGCCCCCATGTACAGCCGTGTACAACTCAATGTGTGGTGTCAGATCCGTCGGCTGTGGGCACCCATAAACCAAGCACCCAACTGAGCCATAATGACCTAGCAACGTCCCGTAGGATCTTCCGCTGTGCAGGAAGGAGGCTGTGGACCTTTATTCTCAGGAATTGGGCTTTTCCGACCTCGCTGTCACAGATCAACGTGACCGGTACTGCCATATGCCCATCTGTAGCACCCGAAGTTTGGGGTACATTCCTGTGTTCGGGTTCTGCGGCTCACACTCTGAGGGTCAAACTAATGCACAGCAAACCACATCTGAGGGAGGGGCGTAGGGGGGCTAGAGTCCTCCGTCCATTCCAATTGATTCTGTGCACTCAAAATGGATGGATTGGCACACTTGGCACCAAGCATGTGGTCAACAAAATATCACACGCTGATGCTGCTTTGCAACACGGGGTGGGGCTTCACCTGCACAGGGCCCTGTTTTCCAGCCTGGACAAAGCGAACTCGGAATGCCTCACAAACATTGCCCGAGGCAAAAAGTTCGTCATCCAACACAACAATGGTTGACTCCGTGTGGACCAATTCCACTGCCTCCGTGTCATTCCGATAAGTGTGCAAGGTTGCGGCGTGCGCATGAGATGTCCGTGAAGAGACTACATTTGGCTCAGCTCTGTCCGACACGGATGATCCAACCGAAGAATTGCTCGAGGTAGACGACTGGCGTGAGTGCGAGTAGACTGCAGAGGCCATAGCAGCAAGCGGTGCGAAAAACTGAGGAAATGCCTGCGAAACATGCCGAACAAGAGAACGCATGCTCCAAAAAGAACAAGGGAATCATGCCAGCATTGACATGCTGTCTACTCGATCGCGTTCATGATGGCCCTAGCTGGGCAAAGACCCGTCACACCCCCCGCCAAGCCCTTGCCGCAGCCAGTAGGCCACGTGCAAGGGCTGTAACAACACAGGGGCATGCACAGCCACTAATATACAACAAAAAATTTCCTGAAGTAGACTGAGAATCACTGAAATTGACAGAAATAACTGAATTATTGTACACTGAGCCAAAGTCCTGAGCCAAAGCCGCCTCTACTTTTTTTTGGGTATCCTACACAATTCTGAACGGGGGGGTTCACTGCCATCTAAAAACCCAGCTGACTGTGGGAAAAGATTACTGAAAAAGCACTACAAGTTTTGAAACAGAACCCCACCTAAGTAAAAATTCTGACCTAAACCTCTGGGTTATTCCTACCGATCCTAACAAACCAAAACCATCCTCTTCAACAAAAATGGCAAAAATCTTCCAGTATTATGCCCTCAATTTTCTTACCAATCTGCTGTGCGTTACACCATCAGGGTGAAATAGCATACATACATCCAATCTAACATGAGACTGCATTGTTTGCTGATTACGCGAACCAAAATCCACCTTCCAGAAAAACGCAGTGTGAGTTTATTCTGGGCGATAATGGTTTTCATCCTTTCTTGCATCAAAACTTCTGATGTAACTTCTTTGATGCTCTTTGGTGGTGTGTGAAATAATATGAATCAGTGGGTGCTTTGGTGCATGGTCCAAAAAATGACTGTACATTTGTTGCTATGTCCACCAAACAACTGGACTAACCGGAAACCCCCAACCCCGTGTCACCTCACACATACCCCCACCCCCCTCGGCCCTCTGCCTTCAACCCCCCTCTCCTCGCCTGCATCCCTGCATCCCCCATACCGCCGCACCTTGTGGGGCACAACTTGCCGCCATGCAGACAATAATGGGTTCCAGACTGTCTTGGTTGCAAGTGCTTGCCTAGGTGCTTGCAGGAAACCAACGATGGTTGGAGGGTCTTCAAGAGCAGTTACAAAGAAATGGTTTTAAGATGTGCGCTGTACTGTGAGAATTTTGCTGGGAGTGCCTTGATGCGTGGAATCTTCTTGATATCTCATATCTCCCTGCAATGCGAGCACAGCATGCACGTTGTAATATTATTGTGCCTGCAGCAGTGGCTCTCATCTCCAGAGCTTGCTGCGGCATTGAAATGTAGATTTTGTTTTCAAGAAAAATGCCGTTTTATATTGGAATTGCAGTTTGTAATTCAGGGTATTTTAGCATGGACTGACAGAGATATGAAGGATTACGACAATTTCAGGAATTCAGGAAGTAAGTGAATTTGGAGATTCATTGCCTGCAAGTTGCTCGCCGAACAACAGTCCGATAGCACAAGGGTGAGGATGGGCCATGTGTACGGCCTAAAACATGCTTTACATACCATCCCCCCCCCCCCGTGTCAATGGCCCGGGCCATGTTTCTTCTTTCGAGAGGGGGGGTCCATTGGCAAGGGGGGCCATGTTTCTTCTTTCGAAGGAGGGGGTCCATTGACACGCGCACGGGGGGTCCATTGACTCGAGTTCTCGTAAAAAATCAAAAAAAATTCTTTGTGTATGCATTTTCTAGCTTGTGCCATTGGTGTAAACGTGGTGGGGACCCATGCTTGGTACCTCTTGCAACTTTGTAAGCCACCTTTTGCAATTTTTTCATGCTTTTACACCATTTTTCTTGTGGTGCTCAACATTTGTTTCCCATGCCTTTCCTTCTTCACACATGCAAGCACACAATACTCAGGACTGCAACAATCAAAAGACCCGAACTAGCCCCTTTATCTGCTTTGGGGCACAGCAATAGTCAAATCCTGTGAGAGCAAAGCAAGGCGGAGAATTAGGCATGAGACACACAATGTCACACTCAGGAAACTAGGCAAAAAAGGGCAATTCATGTGCGATTTGGTGAAAAAATCTGAGCTGGGGGGGGGCCAAGTTTCTTCTTTCGAGAGGAGGGGTCCACTGGCAAGGGGGGCCATGTTTCTTCTTTCGAGAGGGGGGGTCCATTGGCATGGGGGGTCCATTGGCATGGGGGGGGGGGGGGTACCTTGGATGGTCACTTTTGGTGATCACAATATCATAAAAAAAAGTTTCGAAAACTTCGATTTTTGAGCTGTCCGCGTGAGAGGAAGGCTAAACTCAAACTGCCTATGTTGTCTTTAGATTTAGATATCTCGAGATAGGTGACTCTGTACCCCTGACATAAGTTTCCTATTGCACCACTTAGTTAGGAGTAGCCTAGCAGCCTCAAGTTCGTCTTTGAGCACTCCAAGAAGACGACTGAACGAGCCACGGAGTCATCAAGCAAAATGAGTACGGAAATAAGCCTGGATTTGTGTCCTTGAACAAGCCACAACCCAACCATGTGAGTCTGGATGCTACGCAACTATGAGAACAAGACGCGGGCCCAACGTATCAAGTACGGTGTGAGCAAGAACAACTAAGTGAGTGGGGTTGCCTTGTTGATGATGTTTGTGAGCACAGAGCATCCCCATCTGAGCTACAAGTTCGTCAAAAGAGTACAATGAGAATCTACAACCTATTCGAGAATACAAAAGGCCGGAGTGCAAAGGAGAACAACAACGGCGCGGTTGGTCTGAAACATGGCAACAACGACAGATGACGGCGATAACGTTGGCCACAATACGACCACAAGCCGAAGCAAGATCCAGCGAATGAAGCCTGCCAGACTACAAGAGGTGAACTGAGGAGAGAGGACCCAACAGGCAACATCAGCGCCTCGTAGACAACTACACCTCCAAAGCTTCATCGAGGGAGAAGTGATATCTATGGCGAGGACCTTCAATTTAACTAAAAAGGTGTCAATGGTAAAAACATGACATGATGACGTGCATAGGATGTTGATGAAAATGACGATCATTATTGTGCTTGAGCATGATTGCGGCGCTACCTTGATTTTCTCCAATGACCAGAAGGAGTGAGAGCATGCTATGGTTGTGATTGTATGCTTGTGAGTTGAGACTAAGCTTGTGACAGTGAGAGACACTATCATTTGTGCGTGCACATGGAACAATCCATGGGGTTGGTTCCTAAGTAGTGCAGACAAAAGATAGGAGAGAAATCAAGTGCAATGCGGAAGCAGAGAGTGTACACGAAGTGTGTGAAGTTAGATATAAAGGCACCCGAGACAATAAACTTTGTTGTTGTGCACACCCTCGGTGCATGTACCAAATGAATCCATGGCTTGCCAATGCTTCTGAGGGTGCTAGGTAAATGCCTAAATTTTAGTAATATGACTCCATGGCATAGTGATTTATCTTATTCAATCTCAGCCTCATTCCACTCTACTCCTTTGCCCCCTCTGGCATAGCTCCCATCCGCTTGTTGCTTATTTGATGCCTTGCCGCCTTTGAAGACCCCAGACTGTGCATGCTTTGAAACAAACACAAAGATCTCTACCTAGTAGGGTGGCTTCCAACACCGCCAGGAGCTATAATTGTGGCTCTTGCATATTGTCTTCTATTGGGACTTGGGCCATATCAATACGCAGCAAACAAACACAGCAAAAAGACCACAATGGGGGCCTGGCTTACTTGTATAACATTGCACCCACAGCATAGCACAGTGCAAACAGCGATTTATGCAGCACAGAATTGCAAAGCACAGCATGTAAGCTCACAACACAAAACGTGGTGTCTTGATATCCAGCTTGAAAAGCGTGAAAAAGCTTTTCTTGTTGGTTATTCTGTGCAACGCCCATGTGTATCAGGTGCACGACTTGCAAACAGTCATTTTTGCATTGTGTTGGCGTGTTTGGCTGCGCCCTGTGACTAAGTCAATGGCATTGTTTCTTTTGGCATGTGCATGTGCGTGCATGTGTGCGTGCCTGTGCTCTGTTGATTTCGCAAAGAAATCCATGCGCAGCGATGAAGTGGCAGCCATATTTGCTCTGGCTCAAGAGCCAGGCCGCTTGATGGTGTTGCCTACTCCTTCTGTGGAATCAGAACCTCAGCAAAATTGCAGGCACATGGGTGTGTAATGGCCCTGCCATGCCTGCTTGCAAAAAGAATGTGGGGCTGTACTCCCCGGTCCTTCCTCCTCATTCAGCATGCCCTGAAGCAGGGGGGCTGGTGGGGACAGGGGGACTGCAGCAATGTTTGGATTCTTCGCTGACCTCATTGACCTTTCCTCCCTCTCAGCACGACAGCAAGAATATATACAAGCCATGCATCCCTACTGAGCCCTGCAGCCCGGCATGCCCATGCTCCGACCCTTGGGGGGGGGGGGGTTCCTCCTGAGGGGTGAACCCACTACCCTCTATGTGTGTGTGCATGCCTAGTGCGTACGTGGATGTTTGCCTGGGCCAGCCGCCGTAGCAAAGGGTCATTTGAGGGGTTCCTTCCCCCAGGTGATAAAGGCTCTACGCTATCCCCTGCGGCAGCAGTGTCTCACTGCATGCTGCTTGGCTGTGCAGTGTGGATATGGTGGCCGTGGCCATATTTGCATGTGTACACACATGTGGTTGTGTTTGTGTTGGGGTGTGCCAATTGCCAATTGCCGCATCACCAGGATGTTTTCACCGCCTTCAGTTCTAGCGGGGGGGGGGGGGGGGTTCAACTAATAACCGGAGATCTCCCCGTATTCCTGAAACAACTCCCTGAGACTGTGCACCTTCTCCTCTACCTCCCTCGGCGATCCTGGAATAACGATAAGTGTGTCGTCTGCATGCAGAAAATTGTGCATCTCTGGGAATTTGGGAAGCACACTTTGGGAAGCACTTTGTGCACTAGTAGTGCCGTTCACAACGAAAACAATGTCGGGGAGAGTGGGTCCCCTTGCTTTATACTGGACTGTGGCGCTAAAACTGTGGGCATGATCTGGTTGCCCACCACGATCTGAATGGGACCCTGCTGAAAACATTCCAGAATGTGGACCCACTCCTATGGGACCCCGATTTCAAGCTAGAAAAATGGACATGAGACAGTGGCTCATAGAGTCAAACGCCTTACTAAAATCTATGTTGAGCCACGACCCCTCTTCCCCTTCCCTCCAGACACGGTGGACGGAGCGGAGATGCTCCTCCATACAGCGCTCTTTCACGAAACCTTTTTGGTCACTGGGAACCACAAAATTAAGCAAATTGTCCAAGCACAACACTCCTTCCACACTCCTGTAAGCCATTTCATTTTACAGTTGAGTGGCGTGATAGGGCACAGGGCAGAAGATTGGAGGATGCCAATCTCCTTTGGAATGTAGCGGGTCATCCCCTGAATCCACTCCTATGGCAATGTGCGATCGCTCGCGGCGGTTTGCATGAGCTGCAATAAAACCGTGCTATCTCCTGGTAGCACGGTGGCCAAGTGCCCGGTTGCGACCAGTTGCTGTACGTCATTGGCGCTATGGGTGTTGTTGGGGGTGTCCATGTCATCGACCATATGGGGGTTGCGGGTGGGGCCATTGTGCCAGCCATGGCGAGCGGCCACCATGGAAACATCTTGCACTCATCAGTACAAAAGGTGCCCAAGGTGATACATGGCAATCTAACACATCGAACAAAAGCGATGCTTGGAAAAATATGCAAAAAAGCGCACTTTCAAGGCTAATTTTGCGGTAACCCCACCCCCCCCTTTGTCGTCAGCCTGGGCCATGATTCTCACTTCTAGAGGGGGGGCAGGGTAGCAGCTAAGGGGGCCATGTTTCTTCATTCTAGATGGGGGGGGCAGCGACATGCCCCGAGGAGGGCCAACGACTTGCAACGGCATCAGTTTTTCTGTGGAAATGTTTGTGGGCGTTTTCCGGGCTTGTGCACGTAATTGGAGCATTGTGTGGATGTATCCTTCACCCCTTCTACAGCTTTGTGATGCTATCAGAGCTAGTGTTGGCAATTTTTTTGTTGTTATCAACATTTGTGCCCTTTCATTGGTGTGTACTTTGTATACTCCATTGCTTGTAAATGTGGTGCTATCCTTGCAGGGTTCTATATTCATGCATTGCATGTCCCATCTCACCCATGTGTCCTCAACGTTTCTTTCCTTCGTTGCACGCAGAAGCATACAAGAGAAAATACAAAGGAAGAGCAACCGCAACAGCATTGGCTGCTTTTAGGCAAAAAGCCCCCCCTGGGGGGGGGGGGCACGATTCTCAATTCCGAAGCAGCGGCTAGGGGGGTCATCTCTTTGTTCTGCAATGGGGGCCAGCGACAGGGGGGGGGGGGTGGTAAGGGGTTGTTGAGCCCGCTAGTTGGGTGCAAAAGATACTTGATGGTGCCTGAAGGTATTTGTTCATCATCTACATTGGTTTAAATGCAAATGGCCCCCTTCTTGAACATTTGAGGCACCCATTGCCTCAACAATGTCAATTTTTGGCTATTTTGGCAAACTTTGGCACCCTGGTTTGCCACTTCATCAACCTAAATTTCAGCCAAATCGAACCACCAATATGGGGATATTATTGCCGATTTCACGTGCGCTTGTTGCTGCTGCTGCTGCCGCTGCTTGCTTGCTTGCTCAAATGGGTAGCTCCACCCTAGACCCCAAATAGGGTTATAAAACCCGACTGGTCCCACCAGATCGGTGACCCTAACCCTAACCAAGAACATTCAATAACTCAATGATATGTACAACATTTTTGCAACAGCTTTGTTTTAACCATGTTGTGTGATGTGTCACGGACTCATAGACTCTCAAATGATGTTGAAAGGGTCTGTTGTTGGTGCTGAACTTTGCTTTTGCAGTGCGTCATGCTTTTTAAGAGTTGGGGCAAACTTTTGGTCCAACATTCTGAATGATCGCAACATTTACATGATGCTGGGTCAATCCCTGTTTCTTTTTTGGGGTCCAAAGCCATGTAAGCTTCGCCGGTGTTACTCAGGAACAATAGGAATGGTCCTATGCAATTGCACCAGCAGCTGTCAGTGGCATGCAGCATAAAAGAGCGCAGTTGCCATTCTGTCGTTCTCAACGCAAACAACCGACAATATACAGAGCAACCGACATTCAAAACCATTGTGATGCTGCCGAAAAAGGGCATAAACTTCAATGCACTATGACAACCTAAACTGAATCCAGCTGCCTTATGTGCTGCACAAAGTGCTGAGGACTAGAGTCACAGCTAGAGGAGGGGGCCTGTGACCAACTTGTCATGCTGTGGGAGAACGAAAAGACGGCACTGTGTGCATAGCAAGGGGGTAAGATATGACAGGGTGAGGGACTGGCAAAAGTGGCAACCTGGTCGAGTGCAAATGAGACAGGGTACATGAGACATCCCTTTGTCAGAACTACCAGACCAGAACCACTAAATACACTAGCACTCCCCACTGAGCCCTTCATCTAAGATACCCCACAATCTCAGAAGAGCTGCGGTATGAACACTCCGCATGGCAACAACATATGGCATCAGCAGTTCATGCCTCTGAGACGCAGAGTGTGCAGTGCACCCATGCAGAAAAAGTCGACGCAACCCTGAAATTTCTGCTTTTGCCCTGTTGCCTGTCCGAAGCGCCACTTCAACAAAATTCCCTCTCCACTACACATGGCACTGCAGACAGATGGATCAGGGCCAAGTTGTTGTACTGCATGCGTACTACCTGGGCACTGCGTGGGCACTGCGTGCACCTGCCGGGAAACTCACCCAAGATCACCTGCCACCTGTCTGCTAGCACAGCAAAGCAGCGAAGCCCACAAGATAACAACCAACACATGAGGTGGCACATGGGGCCAAGGGCCATACAAGGGGTAGCGAACCTGGCGCCGAATACAAAACTGGGTGAGGTACAACAAGATGCTACTAGATTTGTGAAGGGTAGTCCCATTGCCCCTCCAAATATTGCGATAGCTGTCGTACCCACGGGATCCTAACAGCGATGTACACCACAGAATCGAGCGCTGGGTCCGACAGTATCGCAGCCCAACGACAAGTTTCGCCCCACACCAACCGCTACCTCGTGCCGGGGCTGAGCTTGGAGGGCGGGATCTTCAAAGAGCAACAACCGACATTTCTTACGCACCTCGTCTTGCCCAATCTAGCACGGATGTTCAATGGACAGCAACAAACGACATTTCTTACGCACCTCGTCTTGCCCAATCTAGCACGGATGTTCAATGGACAGCAACAAACGACATTTCTTACACAAGATTATCACGGATCAAGCCCAAAATCCCTTGACGAGGGGCCCCCGGGGTAGGAACTGTGGGTGCTTGGGTGGGCCAGAAGGCTGAAGCAAAGCATTCCCCAGAGCAGTACACCAACCCCCTGTGACTGGAAAATCGAAAGCAACAAATATGAAATTAGTCACAATTACCCAAACCACGTCGACCCCTGAAATTGAATATCATCTTCCCCGTACCATGCATTTAGCCCCACAAATGTCTTTCGGATGATTCAACTAACATCAAAACGAAACCGCCCAAGCTGACAGCATTTGACTCGTAAAAACAGCCAATGGTCTCTGGACACTAGAAAAAGCGTTCGCCTGCCAGCGCAAACACGCATGCAGAGCCAAAGGGTTTTACAAGTGGTCAGACTTACAAGCGGGTAGGCGGGCACCTGAAACATTTGGCACCGTGCAAAGCATACCTGGTGCACAAGCAATCAAAAGATGGCCTGAATTTCAAGCCAACAGCAGACGCCAAAGCCATCCCGAAAGATTTGCCAAATTTTTACATGCCCATACCCTCAGAACACCACCAATGGTGAGTGGATATGCCAAAACATGGCACAGACGTTGGCTTGCAATCTGGTGCTTCACTTTTCTGTGCACCACTGTACGGCAATGACAGAGCAACTGATAGAAAATGTGCTCTGCATGAGGAGTACATCCGGTACATGTCATCAGGTATTCACAAAAATCTGGTTCCACAAATGCAATCAACGGAACTCCTGTTTGGGATTTTTGGCGTCACAATGCTCTGAACCATCACCGTACCCAAAGCAAAAAACTGCCCTGGGTTGCCATATAGCACGGAGGCACAAAGCATGGGTCGCTCATGACAGATTGGCGTACCAACTGTGCAGTACAACACTGGCTTGGGGCATGTATCTCTGCCCGTTTAGTTCACAGCACTGTGGGCTTTCTGTGCATCATCCCGTTACCCCTCACCCCGTACAAACATAACGATTATGGAGGCTCAATACAAATTCCGTGCCAAGCACACATCCGCAACAGTTTGCACCAACACCTGCGTGCAATGACTGAATAGCCAGCAATAAGGGACAGGGCACTGCTCCCACACTGAGCGCACGCCAACGAATACAACCAAGTACCAGGACGCATGTCATTCTGTCGAATTCCAACAAGCTCTCAGGCCTTCGCTCACAGCCTATCTGAAAAGCTTCGCAACAGCTCAAAATACATATTTGACTGGGCAATATATGTACCCTCTTTGCGCAGGCACGGCCGAAACCAGGGAGAAACGATGGTAAAACGGGGATCCCATGGAGACAATGCCATGCTGACACGCGACCCACAGGCAAGCGGGGCTTGGCCCCATTACAACAATGTTCGCTGAGAATCACACCAAAATAGAAATAGAATCTTGTCGAGAGCACAGACAACTCTCACAAGCACGACCAAATCTCTCTTTCCCAATACAAACAACTCACAGACATGTCATCTTGCATTCACACACGGAGGGTTGTAGGAAAATTAGTGAAAACGAAATACTTTGCAATCCAGGGGGTTGGACGACGGTCGGAAAAAGCCCCAGACACCTGCGGACAGGCGAAAATGGCGAAAAACTGATTCATTATCAAATCCACTATCGTGAAACAGGACATGGGGATCCCTTCCGTTCCTCCTGCTGACGCAGGGGGTGTAAAAAAAAAAAGAACCATTACATTGACACCCCTGATTCCTTGGCGACCCAAGAATAAGGGAGGGGATGCACCGACAGATTGAAAAACGTAGCACAACGCGGGAGGTCTGTCCTATGAAAACAAAGCACCAACGTTTTAGTGCACTGTTTGGACAAATCACACAGAATGTCCCGAAACTGATGCAGAATGTTGTTTTGAGGGGAAAGCACCAGCTTAAAGCAAGAATGAGAGGGTAGAATCTGCTTTTGTTTTTTTTTGTTCAGCGTAACTTAGCACTATGTCCAAATTATAATGTGAGATATGATACAAACTTGTGGGCGTAGGTCATGTTGGAGGATCAGGATCAGGTTTAGAGATCAGGTCACCCCTGAGTTTCCAACCCTACCCGTGCCCTCACATGACAAGAGGCGATAGAGGAACAGCTGCCCGACGCTGGGCGTCCTTAGAAGAGGCCCTCGCAGGGGAACCCCGCTGTCGTCCCTGCGGCAACACAATGCCTCCTCCACTGCAATAATATTATCAGAAAGACTGAAAAATTGTACTGTGACGAGTTGTTGTCAGGCACCCGCCGTTGCAGCGGAACGCTCGACCCCCCAAGTAAGCGTTGTTTGCTCTGAACGATGACCGAAATCCCCAGAGTCTTATGAAGCCGTTTTTGAGGCATTACTATGGTACACTGCAGGTCAAAATGATAAAGATAGCATCTGAGGTTGCTACCTCGTCCAGGTACGCTCGGGGCCAAGCAGGAACCTGAAGGCTGAGTGCTCTGTGGGTAGAGCCAATTTAGTGCATGTCAGAAATAGAATGCTTAAAACCTGCTGCCATATTGGGTCGCCAAAGCAAGGAAAACTCCAATCGCCATTTTGATCCGCACAAACATCATGAAGCTGACCACCAAACAATGAATTTATGTTGTCTATGGTCCGTACCATCATACGGCTATGATTGGGGTGCACGAAGACATGCATTTGAATGTTGTTCGAAGCCGGCACCACTGCCTGCCTGCCTTCGCCTAAACTCTGTTTGAGCAGCAGATGCGGTCCAGCTCGAGTCAACACCGGTCACAACCGGTTTCTGTGTGTGCGTTAGGAGCAGGAGTCTGAGAAGCCCATGACGAAGCCAGGGGTGGGTGGATGGGTAGGTGGGGAGGGTTTCCGCCGCCTTCGGCACCAGCCTTTTCCTGCCAAGGACGGAAAAACTCTGAAATTTGCCGTGACGGTGGGAGAAGAGGTCGGGTGCGGTCCCGAGCTTCGGGATCCCTTGGTACCGTTCCCATTACCATGACCACTGCATGCTCACGATATCCGCAGTTTCTTCAGAGGATACTCCAAGATAGACACCTGGAGGTCTGCGGGTAATTTGGTGGCTTGGTGCGACCGCTTCCCTGCGGCTTTGGTACTGTGGGGGGCGCACCCTTTGGTGTCCGAGCTGGGCGAGTCGAGCTGCACATGGTTTCTGCTCGTGGTTGCCAACGTTGACTGAGTCTCGGGACTTGAGAGGACGCTCAAACCTTCATGCCCACCTGAGAAAATTTCCAACGGCAAGAAATTGGAGAAGAGAGCTCATTCCCTAGCCCTGCAAATGCTTGGCTCGGAGTGCAGGCAGTTTGCTACCATGAAATTTGTTAACTCTGCAGATTTTTTTTCAAGAGGCTGCAGTTCAGACAACGGGCAGCGAAGTAAGGAGTCTAGTTTTGTACTAAGGAGCGGCCCGCCAAATGGTAACGAACAAATATGGAACCACAACCCCTACCCCAAACGGGGAGGAAACAAAGCGGCTACACAACTCTGACCTTCTCGGTTAGGCCCATAAAACAAAGTGGAATCCAAATTGCTCCCTTTTCAAGGTCCACAACTTAGGGAAGAGTTGAGGACGAAGACACGGACTGATCACAACAAAGCGAACAAATCAAACAAATCAGAACGAAATGGCGACATAACCTAGAACAAGTACCGTGAACACCACATTTTGCTTCTAGCAAAAGCGCCACCCAATATTCCGCCGGAAAGAAAATCCCACGCAACCTTTGACAAAGAAACACAAGTAGAACTAGAAAATACCATTCATATATGCCTTGGTCTCGGTTTGTAGTGGACATTGAGGTTTGGCAGGGGGTGGGTTCTGGCGCGTAACTGTGCGGGGTCTTGAGGTGGCTGCTTGCAAAGAGTGAGGGAATGCGGTGTAGGTAGGTGTAGGGCTCACCTTTGTACCTAACATGATGGAATCTTATTCCCAACCCCTTCCTAACCATGGCCAATTTACGACAAGCGAAAACACGAAATAGGCAAATGGAGAGAAGCATTTGGAAACTCATGTGAAATGAAGTAGATGATATGACGTACCAGAAAACACAAGCTCAACCACCAAATACAAAACAATTAAATTTGGAAACACAACTCGACATGAGACCATTGAGAAAAGGTGATGAGACATCGGATGCAAACGCAAGTGTCATGTGATATGGCTACGGTTGCGAATAGCAATGTGCTATCCTTCGGTTGACCTCGCGCATGTATTTCTTTCAAAGCCGACGACAGGTAGTTCTTCCAAAGAGGAACACATTATCACTAGCTTGACATGCAGCAACCGGCAAAGCAAAATCTGATGTCACAATACCATGATCTAACGCGTTGTGAGTTGAATTGGTGCCACACAATGAGCGACGTGGTGCTGCGAAGGAATGTGCACTTGCGGACACCCTACAAACAAAACGGGCAAACGTAAGCCGCAAGGGGAGCGCGACTAAGTAGATGCGCCATTCACCACCACAGGTTCTGCGCTCTTTCGAACATACGTGGCTCCTCAGGTCATCATGTGCTGTTTTTCTTTTTTTTATGTACTATAAGCTGATTTCACTAACCTCCTTTGTTGCAGATACATCCTACACCCCCAACTCACAAGAGCACGCTCAGCACCAGCACAACTCCTCAGCCAATAATTCAATTGAACATGGGAAGCTAAGTGCAAACAGGAGTCGAACATATGGACAGGTTTGAGGATAGGATTTCATGCCACCAATCACACATAAGACTTCACCATACAAAACCCCATCCCATACCCTCAGGATGAAGCCGCACAGGGCAGAAATTCATAGGCATCTAAGTTACAGCTTATAGCGCCAAGTTGGGCCATACATCCAGCTCGTGACTCACTGTATTAGTCGCACATAAAAAGCCATTCCCCGCAAAGGCAAAGGCAGAGTGATGATATAAACACGACATCCCTCCCTGACCCGCAATCCGAATCCGAACACAATTATCATCATCAATTCGGACACTCGCGGACTTACCCGGGCGGGGGTCTAAGCCGCCACAGAATGAATGAATGAATGAAGTAGATAAGTTCCAAAGGAAATGCTGAAACCTGACACATAGGTAGCAGCAAGCAAAGGAAGAGAGGCCGTGGGCAACATTTCGACGAGACAGGAACCCTACACCTACAAAGCGTAACAATCAAGATGGTGCGGGGCTAGAATTCAAACCTTTTCCGGGAATTACCCCCATTGCTGGGTGTGCTGCCAAGATGGAAGCACCCACAACTCCGGGCTTGGTCGCTCGTGCAAATGGGCATCTCCAAAGACGTCCGATTCCATTGCTCATTTCCACAACACTTATTTCGACTTTCATCGGTTGCGGATGCCTCAACATCAATCGACAAACCTTGCCCTTCTCCACTTACTTTGTCTACACAAATAATAAGGGGAGGGACGAATATGCTAAAAAAACATTCAAGGCGAAGATCAGCGACGAGGTGAATGGAATGAAACGAAAACGACGAGACCACGTTTTTGCATTATTTTGTATTATTACCCGTGCCAATGAGTGCCCTATGCGGAAAGCAAATCTTCAACAACTCCAGCACAACGAAAGTGCAAATACCTTGTTGCGGATAGTTGCTTTTTTTTTTGTTCGTCTCGGACGTTGACCGAGCGAACGAAAGTGTGTGGAACGAATGACTTGATTGCGGCAACCCGGAGTCAACGTCGACACCTTGCACACTACCCTTGCAATCACATGAGCCACTATTCGGGTGCCCACGGTTCGTTTGATTGCAAGAATCCAAACTATTTTTGATCCCCAAAGCGCCCCCATTGTCACAACATGCTTTGCTGTAGCTTTCCATGCTCTTCGTCCAATCCGCTGGTAGAACGC
The DNA here is from genome assembly GCA_964036045.1 of Eutreptiella sp. 'Long Island Sound 2002'. Lineage (NCBI taxonomy): Eukaryota > Euglenozoa > Euglenophyceae > Eutreptiales > Eutreptiaceae > Eutreptiella > Eutreptiella sp. 'Long Island Sound 2002'. Next base: position 16,705,129 of record OZ038384.1, on the reverse strand, counting down.
ACCCATATCCACACAATGTTGCCAACAACGCTGCCTTGTCAACAACAAGTTGTTCATTCTCTTGTTGTAGTCTTTGCACCTCTTGCTTCAACGAGTGATTCTCTTGCCCCAACATTTCCTAAACAATTGACACGAACGGGCAGGGAACCACTAGGGCGTCACATTACACCAACGTGACCCGCCTTCATCTTGTTCACGCGCAATGCGAACCTTTTCTCCACAACACTTTGGTGAATGATTGCACGCTTTCATTTCTGAAAGAAGAAAGGCTGGCATGATAGGCAACGAAACGCGGGGCGAGGGCCAACGTTGCGAAAAACGAGTAAATACAAGCTCCGATTGGACATCGAAGCGGTACCAACGTATATCTAAAGACGCTATCACTGTCCGCTTCACAACACCGGGCGAGGCAACGGGGACGGAGGGAGATGTGGTTCTCGTGGTCGGAGATGTGAGAGGGCCCTCTATGTCCAGTGGCCAAGGCTGGCATCAGGGGTATGGCCGTGACGGGGGGCATGGCAAGCATGGCAAGTACGGGACACTTTGGGGGGGTGCCTAGCGTGGGTTGAGTTAGCTTTTTGTGGTGGAAATTGGCACAAGTGCACTGTGGCGACCGCCGGAGGTACTCATGACCATGACCTCGGGGCCTCAACGAGGATGATGGGAAAATGGGCCTAAACATGAGATGAACAAACAACCACACGCGTTGCATCATACTCTTTGACGTGGAAGGGTTCTTTGTCGTTGATGTTCAATTTGCAATGAGGTACCTTCCCAAGCCTTCTTCGGGTCAGGCCATGGTAGTCAACATCCCATGTTTGGCGAAACAAAATGAAACGCACGTGACATTAGGACAAAACAAGTAGAACGCGCTTTCGGATCCACACCTGCCAAGCTTAGGGATTTCAAGGGGGATTCCATAATGAGCTCCATCTTCAACTCTGTAATCCAAGGTGAGCGTGAACCAATAATCTTAGAGCATGGGCATGTCCGTGGTCATGCAACCACATAAAGAACGGGAGGTTCACAATCATGGCGACGGCTTTGCTAACACACCGTTGCATTTCTCCGTGAGTTCCGAGATCTTGTGAGACCTTTCCGCTAAAAGTGCAGTATGCTCGTTCTCCGCCGTTCGAAGTCTCTTCTGGAGCACTTCAATATCCCACAGATATTTCCTCTCCCGAGCTTTGAAGTGTTCTCCTTTGAAAAACGAAAATTTGCAGATCGGATTCCTTTGGAAGATTTCCTGATCTTGACAAATGATCGACCTTCATCTTCCATTGTGCTCGGGTTGCTCGTGTTAGATATGGACACCACGGGTTCCAGAGGTGGGGAGAGGTGTCGCGCGCACTGCATTGGGCTTGTCCAACCGCTGCCTCGGGAGGCCGAAAATCCGACGGCTCATACTCGGGCTACGTGTATATTTTCCCGTAACAAATTCAAAATCAGTTCCGTGCCCACGATGGTGCTTACCCTTGCTGCCGCAGGTGCTGGCCAGAGGTTGGTCTTCTGCCTTCTACTCCTACAAAGAGGCACAAGCCGAACCAACCTTTCACTCTCCCCTTTCCTTTGACACCTCCCTCACCCGATAGCCCCAAATGCCAAATTTGTTTCAAGAATGTAGTCTACAAATCATTGGATGTCAACAGCACCATTTCAAGAGTCACTTTGGCCAACTCCCACCAAATGCACAGAGACACAACATCGTCCTACCATGAGGTGTAGTCAAGAGGTGCCCAATGAGTTGCCTTTGTCAACTCAAGATTGTGTTGCTCACTTGGGTGATATGTGGGAGGGCATGTACCAAAATGTGTCTTGTGATGTAGGGACATCTACTGCCACCTTGGGAGCTAAGGGCGACGAGGTGAAAGGTGAGATTTTCAGCCAACTTGCAAAGCTTCAAGTTGAGGCAAATGTCTCTGCGAGATGGAGTGCAGTTGCATGCAGTTGCCTCAGCGCAAGTTCTTGAGAAAACCACTGCCATTCGAGCATTGGTTGCCTTTCCATGCTTTGCAATGCCTTTGGGAGAGGGTTACGGATGGGAAAGAGCCCAGGGGGGCGGGATATGGAGGCAGAAACCCTGCCAAAAAAAGGCAGAAAAAAGGTTTGAAATGCCAAAAACTTGGGCATTGGTGCTCGCCGGGGGGGCCTGGGTATGCACGGTGAAGTTATCCTAAACCCATTTATGACCCAAATGCGTTTTTGAGCCGCTAAGCCCTTTCTACAGGGGTTACATTATGGTTACGCGCAATGTCCACTTTAAGGGGGTTTGGCACCAGTGAGCTTCCATGCCTGGCACACGACAACACCAGCCGGAGTTAAAGTAAATTCGAGAGGATGCCTTACTTCTTGGTATCGCTGAATATATCTTTTCATCCATTTTTCATTAATGCCATATTTGTAGGGTCTAGCTATGTGATTTCACTGCCGCACACGGTGTCGAACCTCGTCCGGGACGGGCAGTTCTCATATGCTCCGGTTTGGGCCCGTGTGGACGCTGATTGTCCAACGCGGGACAGCGGATGGGACCATTTCGTCGACCGCAGCCTGCAAGAGCTGTTGGCATAGGACCGACCCTCTGCCGTTGAACAAGCCCACGGTTCGGCAACTCTCTGCTGCGGGCACGGTGCAGTCTAGGGAGGCCGCCGTCCACAGGTTGCACCATGTAGCAAAATTTATGACAATGGCATGTTGCAAGGCAAAACATGTTCCATGCGCAGTCTGCAGCTTTATGGATACTTCCCCATCTTGTTGAGGCGTGCCATTGTTGCTGCGTACGTGCACACAAACCAGCACCACCAGACGGTGTACAACCCCCAAGGCCAGCGACCTTGTGGCACGCCCGCGGGGTTTCGGCCAGGTCAAGGGGTGTGGTGCCGGGATGGCATATGCACGTGTTCCACGTGGCCCCTCCCATGATTTTTCAATTTTCGCTTCTCGTGATGTTGAAGTTTTTTCGGTGTAGTATGTTATGTGAACAATTCCGAACCATGTTTTGGACATTTTTGTTGTCGCCATCAGAATTTGTTGCGAATAAGGATGTCGCACCTGGTGTGGTTCATTGGGCTCTGTTTTCTGGGTGTTGCTGGCATGTCTTTTGAAGGTATGGGCTTTGCATAGTGAGTTGCCTTTGTTCAAATTTTTGGTGCAACTCTGGCTCTTGGTGATGCTGATCATGCACCAGAATTACGAATCTTGTGTTGTGATGTTGTGTTATTGCAATGCATTCACCTTGCAACTAGTTTCAAAGTTGTGCTATGAGTGAGGTCCTATTGAAAAATTGAGGTGGTTTGCTCACTTGGAAGGGTTGATTTGCAATTTGGTTTCTTTCTGAGTGTCTATTTTTTTCGCCTCATGGTCAATTGATTGTCTGTTGATTCTTGCAGTGCATACGCTTGCGTCGTAGGCTCCCTTGTCTTTGTCATTGCGATTCCTTCCACCTTGGGATTCTTCAATAAATTGTACTTCGTAATCTACAAGCGGAGAGCCCAAACCCATATCGGTTGGTAGTGGCAACTTTGCAACGGGATGCTAAGTATCAGGTTGCTTTGAGGAAACAACAAAAGTTGATCAAGCGGATCACTAAGTGGGGTCCTTTCCAGTGGTTGATGGGTGGGAGCATTTATTTCACGGTGGATACACTAGGCCCGGCAAGAGGCTCACCGTCACCCTCCCAACTGACCACCCTTTTCGCCGAATTCATCTAAATGCACATTCCACTTCATCTGAAATTAAGGCTTTGGGCATCCCGCTTCATCCCCGGAGGGGGATGCATTTGTCCTAGACGACATCTCCTCTGTCCTCGCCAAACACAAGCCATTGTTCATGCCATTGCAAGTTTAACGGCCCTGCAGCTATACCGGTATGTAGTGGGGGCATTCACTCTTCACTTCACAATGTGGCACTTTCGGTGTTTGATTTCAGTTCACTCCATGCGAGAATCACCGGGAACCACCTAGTGAAGGTGTTTGCCTGGTGGCGATCGTAGTTCTTAATATTGGTGTGCCAAGATGTAAAGGGTGTTTCAGATTGGGGGTATGCATTCTTGCAAGTTGTAGTCTGTCCTGTTGATCTTGAGGAGTGTGCGTGGTGCAACCCCCCCCCCCCCCCGAATTTTGGGTAGTTATCGCGCGAAAACTAGTTATCACGTGGGTTATCGCGCTTCATTTGCTTTTGTTTCATGTTTCCCCTCTTGGTCTTAGACCTCAATTTCTTTATCATGGCCCTTGCCGATGCCCATGCTTGGTGCGAGCACCATCAAAAGCTCCTTGGGATTTGTCGCCTTGGCGGACCTAAGGGGTTTACAATGGGTGACACCCAGGTGAGGCGCCCTGTGGCGAGCCACTTTGACAAAGTTGTGGACTTTGGACTCATCATCCATCATACCCCCTTCATGGTCGAAGAGAAGGACCCCTTGGTTCTGAGCAACTGCATCTTTGAGTTGCTTGAGGTAAATCCAGGGGTTGCTGGATTTTGATCCGGCTCCATCCGGAGGATATGGAGGTGTGGAGTCGGTGACGGTGCACGCCGAGAAGAGTGTGGGGACGAAGACGACCCTCTATGTGGGTAAGGAGGAAGAGGATGAGGTGGAGAGGTCAAGCCCCACCATCCCCTCATGATTCGTGTGCAGAAGGTCAGAATCAAGCCTAGTAAGGGGACGGATGGTTGGTTTCCGCACCCCCTCACCCACAACACCCGCCAGGTCTGCACCGAGGACCCAGAAACCAAGCTCCCTATCCACTCCCTTTGCCCCACAAGGGAGTGGGAGCGTGAGTGGTTTGGTCACCACTCCCAACATTTTTGTAGGGCAAGGGGGGATTCTTTTTCCTTTTGGGGCAACGCCTCCCCTTATTGGGGAGGTTGAGGAAGTGGTTGTGACGGAGCCCATGGGGGCCAGCAGTTCTCTTGTGCCTGTCTTGGTGCTCAGTGTGCCCTTAGTCTAAGGCCGAGGATGGCTCCCATTTTCTTTTTGTCCCCTCAAGCAGTTCTGGGTTCCATGACCCTTGGGTAGAGAAGGCCGTGCCATTCAAAAGGGGCGCTGCATTTTTTTTCAATGCCCTTGATGTTCACCGAGGGTCAGGGATTCCAAACGCCTCACCCACTAGTGTGGCCCATCCCCAGGGGGCACTGGTCGGGGTGGCCTGCCACCCCACCCCCCTCCTCCTCCGTGGAGACGGGGGCAACTACCTCCCTCCCCCCCCCCACTCCCCCATGCCCGGTGGTTGTTCCCATCGGGAGCGAGCATTGAGCGCAATGCTCAATGCCAGACCCCATTGCGCCCCCTCCCCCCCGCCCCCCAACCTCTTCCCCCTCCTGGCACGGCACACAAAGCCCATCTTTGTGTGCCCTGTACAAAAACTCCCGGTTGTAGCCATAACACTTGGCTACGACCTTCCCCTTGCACCTAATCCCCCCCTGACACGTCGCCGCCTTGGCACCCAGGCCTTCAAGCAGGCCTGGGGTCGCTTGATGGCCTGGGTGACATGGAGGTTGGGGAACCACAGGTTAGGGCCTTGGGTTAGCTGAATGGCAAAAAATGCCATGAGGCGTGGCCAGGGTGTGCCATGGCCATGCACTGCCTTGGCCTAGCCTGCAAGAGCAGGTGGGGATTCAGGTGCCAGCGGGCACCATTTTGGTGGTGAGGAGGGGGATGTATAGGGGAGTGGCTAGGCTCCCCCCTGAGCTCGAGGGGCTGGTATAGGTGGTGGAGTGGATGCACGTGCAGGAGTATGCGGCTGTGACGGACTTCGTGTGGCTGCGGAGGATGAACCTGGTGCTGGACGACCCCAAGAAGGAACCGGGCAAGGGTGTGTGCCCATGTCACTATCGCGGTAATTATCGCGCTCCAACTAGGTGCTCTAGCTAGTTATCGCGCCGAGTTATCGCGCACTACCTCATTTATCACGGGGTTATCGCGGGGGGTTATTGCGCAGTAACTAGTTATCGTGGGATTTATCGCGCGTTCAATTTTGTTTTAGCATTCTCTCCTTTCCCACAGGCCACCATCTTGCAGCTGCCAAGGCTGTTTCCGAAGGAGGCCGCCGCGGCTGCAGCAGGCCCGGTCACAAGGGCTCCCAAGCTAGTAGCGGCCCGTGTGGAGTTGGGATTGGAGGTGGAGGGAGGACGTGAAGAAGTTGCCGAATGGGGGAGCGTGGAGGTGGATGGAGCCAGGGGATGAGGCCTGCAGGCAAGGAGGCACGGGATGGTACCACAAGGTTACTATTTGGGAGAAGGAGGGGGGGATCGGAGAGGAAGACAAACCTCACCTACGTTTTTGTGAGTGGGGATAAGCCGCTAGCCAATTGGCCACGGGTGGCGAAGGGGGAGTCCGTGATTGCCTTCCTTTGCCTTTTTATCATGTCTGACCTTTCATAGAGGAGGAGCTACTTCCTCTTGCAGCTTTGTTTTGTGCAACATGAACCTAATGTGTATACTGGTAGGGAAGTATGGTACAAGCTGCACAGAGGGTCTGGTAGTTTGCAAGTTGGGGGGGTCGAACCCCCCCAAAGTGTTAGGGATGCCACAGAGCAGCTAGTGGGCGCATGAATGTCCCCCTAAGGGGGAGGCCCACGAAGCAGCAGCCCAGTGCTAGGGAGGAGGTGACGGTGGGGGAGGAGGTTAGCGCCACCCCCTCTAGGGGCAAAGCCCCTACCCCTCTCCCCAAACCGGCGAAGGTGCCTAAGGTGCAGGCCCAAGCGCCCCCCCCCCCCCTCATCCTTGTCCTCCTTGTCACCCGGCAGCACATGAGTCCCACCGGGAAGCAAGAAGTATCGGTGTGTGGCTGTACATAGCCGGAAGGAGGTTGCGGATGTGGACACCAGATGCTTTTTTGAGCCGTTGAGCCTCTGCTGTGCATGCTTGCATTGTGTTGTACCATGTCCGGTGAGTGATGCATGTCTTGTACGTATGCTAAGCGAAGGAGAGTACATCGTTTACACTTTGATTTATGAACAAACTTTATTCTTGCCTTTTTTGGCACTTGTCTTTGCTGTGGCTAGGTACATTGACGTCTCTTACACCTCGCAAAAATCTTGGAAAAACGCTCGGAAGTTTGGTCAGGAAAGTGGCTCCAAAAACACAACCAATATTGGTTGTAATGTCCTAGGGACCTGCCGGCTGAGGTTACTGGGTAGGCTTGGAAGAAATTTTCCATGCTACCGGCAATTTTTGAAATCCTCCCTGTGATATGAGTCGGATCTGCTGGGCATACATGGGTGGCATTTTCAAAAATCAGAAGCAATATGAGTAGCATTTTCCATCCAATTTTTACCTTCTATGCTGTGTGTTCTCGCGACATGTGTTGCAACAAACACAACCTTTGTCGTGGATGAAGCGGCTGGACGTTCAACGACAGGCATCCTGTTGTCGCAGATGGCCCAGAAAATATGGAATGCCACACTCAACTATCTATCCGGCAGCGCTTCATGAAATGTTGTTATGGGTGATAGGAAAGTTGCATGCCCGAATGAGCACGAATAGCACGGAATGGGGTTGGCACTCTATGAACGGCCGCTGCGCCTTCAAGCATGCCATCGCATTGCCCATGGCGCAGCTGGAGATCACACAACACATAGGGCAACTTTGTGTGCTCCGTGCAATACACGAAATTTCTGTACCACCCCACATTCACCGCGTACAACACTGTGGGAGTTACCCATTTTGCAGATGGCCATGTGTCGGAGACTGAGGCGGCCATGGAGCTCACCGGGGGTTGCCAACAACCAGGGGATCCGGCACCCAGTGGGCCACCACTGGGCCTCTGGGCCTCTGAGGCGTCCTGTGGAGCTGTCAGTGCATGCAGGGGATCAGGCACCCAAAGGGCCAACCCTGGGGCCCTGCAGCGCAACATCTCTGTTTGCCTGCACCTCGGGGATCCGGCACCACCACTGGGGGCCCTGAGGCGTCCTATGGAAAGGTGTGGTGGGCCTGGAAAGGGAAGGAACCTGGAACAAAACTTGGGCAGAACCGAGGACGACGGCGCGGCCACCGTGGAGCGTAAACCACCCGGGACACCACGCAGGCGCACGCGCCACCCGCGTCAACCATAACGGAGCGCATGCCACTCGCGAAGCGCACGCCAACCGCAACCATCAAGGAGCGCGCCATGCCCACGCGCCAACCACGGAGTGGTGGAGCGCAGGGGGTGGTCGGCCGGGGCAACACGCAGAGGAGTGGGGCAGCTGGGCCTCACACACACGGAAACGCGGCGAGGCACGTGGTGGATGGAGGGCGGAGGTGCGTGGGCAGCGAAAACCGTCAAACGACCCCGCAACAACCAGCAACAACCAGCAACAACCAGCGACAACCAGCACAACCCCAGTACGCTCACTACCGGGCACCGCTAACGCACAAATGGCACCCGCAACAACCACGGCAGCCCCAGTACACCAACTACTGGGCTCTGCGAACGCCGAAACAACAGCAGCAGGAGCACAGGCTGCAGCGGCCGACAAAACGCAGCCACCCGACGAAGGGAAGAACGTTTTACTGTCCAGGTCCCCGTCAAGAAACAGCAACCCAACGGAATGTCACACAGGGGGGAGGAATGGATAACTTGACAACAGGAAATGACAGCATCATGCTCCATATGTCCACCTGCCCCTATGGCTGCTGCTCGTGTTCACACTGTTGGTGCACAACACAAAGGTACTCAGCCACAATGCATGGTCAAAGGTATGTCTTGCACGACACTGCATCACCCCTTCCCCCGTTCTTGCTCAAGCACCAGCTCAGGCACCAACTGTGGTTGGTGGTTGGTCAGGCATAGTTGATGCCTGGATTTGTGTACCCGAATGACACAGTGGTGTCCATAATCTGCTCAGTCAACAGTACCTTTGGACGTTGTGCAAGCATCGCCTCTGTGCATGCTCAGAAAATTTCAGCAGAGCTTTCGTACTTGCTTGTGACTTGGGTTGGGCTCGTCAACCTCAAGACTACCCTGAACAGGCCCCAAGGAAGCCCGTAGCCCTCAACACTACCCATCAATCATTGGACCACGAAGACCAATCCGCCCCATGTGCCACTGTCAAAAGCAGCTCCGGGGCCACCCACATCAATTTCACAGGCCACACTGGTCTGGCGGTGCCCTGCAGCTATGTACCGTGCAGGTGAGGGGCCATCAAGTGGTAAAGGCGCCTGCATGGCAGTGTGGGCGTGTGTGCCTGCCATGCCCAGTTCTGTGTCGTGTCCCCTGTAGCATGCTGGCCTTTAGCACCCGCCGTGGAGCTGCCCTGTCCAAGTGAATGACGTCAGCACATGTAGCTTACAAGAGGTCTCTGGTTTTCAACACTGTCATGTGGTCCTCTCTTGCCTGACGTATCTTACGCCTGTCCGTGTGGAGGAAGTGATAGATGTCAAGCTGCGTGAAGTTTTACGGGCTGAATCTCGCTTTGCAGAGGCGATGCCATGGACGCTGGTCGCGCCCTGTGGTTCGCCGTTCTCCTGGTGGTGTCCATGATGTGCCTCAGAGTTGCGCTGCCGCGTCTGCGGCTGCATTTCCTGAAGCGGTTCCGGACCCGACTGGACCACGTGCCGTGGGCCCCCACGACGTGCAATGCATCCGGACCAGAGGTGTTGGACGACCGGTTTTTCCGCCCCACCCCCGCCCGGGACGGCACGGCCGACTTGTTTCTCGGACGAAACCTCTGGCTGCTCGGGAACAGTGTAACCCGCCACTACGGGTTCGCCTTCGCAGAGGCTCTGGCAGGCGCTGTTGGGAATCGGCTGATCCAGCGGAAGGAGGAGAAGGCTATGTGTCGGTCCGCCAACGGAGTTGACAGCTGTACCTTGGTGGCATGCGGGGCGCAAGGGGTGGCGTCCATTATCAACTTCGCATGGAAAGACCTGCTTTCGCTGGAGAACTTTCATGACGACACACGCGACATCTGCGTACATTTGCAGAAGCACCGCGGGAAGGTATGCCCTGGTGCTGTTCCGCACGATGCTGCACTGCCGGCACACTGCAGTCACACTGCCACTGCGCTCGCTTGCGCCGCGACTATGTGTGCCGTTCCGTTCCATTATGCTGCAGACGCACGCTGTTGCACTATTGTTGCACCACCGTTGCGCTCGGTCGCCTCACAGTTACGCGGCGCTGCACTACACCTGCGTTGCATTCACGTTCCGTCACCAATCTGTCTCATGGCTGTTGCACGAATGGTAGCTCAGCTGCTTCGTTCCGTTGCAGACGTACAACAACACAGAGCAGTGTTTGGTCGACCATTTCACTGGGGCGCTTCCCACCGACGTCCTCATCGTCGGCAGCGTGCCCATCAACCGCAGCCGGCTCAGAGCCGACATGTTCTCCGATTTCCCGCACTCGCTTTTCCCCTCGTGGGCCCGCGGCGCCTACAACGCCAACATGCCGGGTATCCTTGCGATGCTGGCGCGCGTCTTCCCCGGCCCCATCATTTGGCACAGCTCCACCTTCATCAAATTGCAGAACCAGTCCCAGCAGGACACGGCCAACCAGTTTGTTTCGGTTGTCAACGCGGTGGTGGGTTGCGCCGTGCGACGCCACCCCCGCTTTATTGCAGTGGATCTGTGGGATCTGCAGCAGACGCACTTGGATCTGTATGCGGATTTCATCCATCATCCAGGATTCATTTCGCAGCGCGCGGTCCGGCGGATGCTGTTTGCACTGCAAATGTATCCCAATGTGACAGGTCGGGCCTGTCACAAGGAGGGCAGCTTGATCCAAGTCACGTAGCACCAGACTTTCGCGGCGCAATCCTAGCGTACTAGTGGTAATGGTCGACTAGGCCCCCAACTTTAATCACATCACGGCGCGAGTGTTTGTCTGCATTTTTTTGTGCCAGTTTTGTGAAGAGTCGAACAAGATCGTTGGGGGGCGGTTAGGTGATGACACTTCTTTTTGGGAAGATGGCACTACCCTCAGCCCTGCCTTGCCTTCCTCACAGTTCCTGTACCTTGGACAGTGTGGCAGGGGTTGGGCGAGGTGTAGGGCGAGTGCTCTCCTCGTCTTCTGCACAGACCACTGCAATTCTTCACGCAGCCACGTCCCTGCAACAATTAATGATGGAATGGAATGTGACCGTGTAGCATAAGTGTCCTGAATAGGTTCCACAGGGTGAAGATCATCGTGATCCCCCCTCCCGCCCTTCCCCTGGCACAAGCATGGCCTTGTCTAATCATGGCGACTTGGTCTGATCATCATCTTGCTGTGCTGCAATTTTTGTGGTCAAGAACGCAAGATGGCATGTTTGTGAGCAAAAGGACAACGGGCGTCGCCCTTCGGAATCTCTCCCAGCATCATCACCAAACAAAGCGAGGCCCTCCCACGCTTCGTATTTTGGCCATAAGACAGTTGTAGTGAGAAAAGAAGGTCTTCAGGAGAAATGAAATTCGCAGTTAGCAAGTGGTCCTGTAGAGCTGACTAATTAGATAATTGCTGGGTTGGTGCTCAGTTGGTCGATTTCAATGTTTGGCGGAATAAGGCGAGACTCAGTTGGGGGGGGGGGGGGCACAAATTTGGCCATTTTGCGAGCCCCAACCTGAGGTCACATCCGGAATGATAGGAGCATAGGCTTCCAGAAGTGCACTTTGGCACCTCAGTCTCCTGCTTTTTTTAATGGGAATGTGGGGAGAAAACGGAAGTATGTTTCGTAGGGCATTTTCCTTCATGTTCTCCATCTCTCCATTCTTCGACCCTCTTCTCACAAAAAATATGTATTTACTGAGAATATGGTTATCGAACAGTAACCCCCAACTTGCACCATTGCACCATCAACAGGTCAACAACAGCAGGGGCTGTGATGAGGAGGTGAGGTGAAGGAAGGAGGGCAGCACATCCACTGCCAATAGGGTGGGGTTGGGGTGGCTGTGTGGAGGGAGGGTGCCGGTTTCCGCCAATAACATTGGCATCCCCTCAAAAGCCAGGTTTGGCTCCCTGCATTTTCCCTTCTTGTCCTAGTTGCCTTGTGGTCTGACGGAATCCCCACCTTAGGTCAAGCGCACTTGAGGTACATTTGGACATGACAGAGGATTATGTCTGTTGACAGACAGTTGGGCAGCAAGTCCCAGGGCTCGCAGGGCCTCCGCGCCAGGGGTGGATATAGTAGTGACGACATTAGCAAGGTGGGGGTGGTGGTGGGTGGGTGGGCTGCTGAGCCAGGAGGCGGTGATGACGCAATGACGATTACAATTGCTCTTTTTTTGCTTTACAGGCTGCATGTCCACAGGGAGGACGGTGTGACAGTACGTGCATCCTGCCCGCTAGTTCGGCCAGACTGGTGAATAGTAATGGTAATCATCAGTGGAATCTATGGCACCCATGAGCAAGTGCTGAGCAGAGTAGTCCAGTGCCTCAGTGGTATGTGCACAGGACTGCGGACTGAGTATCCCTGGTTCAAATTCTGGTCAGCAATTTGCTGTGGCGCTTTTTTGGCCATCAGCCCTCTCATAAAATTGCTGGTTCAGCCAGACCGGTCAATTCTAATCGTAATCGTCATCTGGGGGGGGGGGGGGGCAGCCCCCCCACCTGTGCTCCACGCCAATCCAGTGCAGGTCTGCATATTGGGCCGCTGACCACCTCTGACCAGTCCCATTCCAGTCCTCACCACCCTTTGACTAGTCCTACTCCAGCATGACCTTTCCTGACCATATTATGTCATTCTGATGGGATACCAGCATTGCAGCTTGGAAAGTTGCCAGTTGACCAGTGCTTCGGTGTCCCTGCACTCTTCCGACTTAGGTACTGCACGTGTCATGCTGAGGTTCGCGAGCTTGACAGGACTGAGGCTCCAGTTGCATCATGAATGTGTGCAAAGGAAGTGATGGATGGTGCCCGCCTGAACCAAGTTCCAATGTTGTCAATGGGGCTGGGAACGTATGCAGCCTGGGTTGTCTGGGTATATTTTGTTTAGGACTTGCATTGGTCTGGCCATCAAAGTCTGCATGGGGAAGTGGTGACCAGCGCTGTCCTTAGCCTACCAGACCACAGTACAATTTAGTACACTTCGGTAGCGTAAAACGCCAGAAAACACACGCAGGGGCGGACGGGTGAGGGGTGGAGGAGGAATTGAATGAATGCTGAAAAGGATATGCCATTGCTTTCTCTTTCTCAGATGCATTGTCAGAGAAATCAGAGGTACCGGAGGATGAGGCAGGGTGGGGCATCACGCTATGCGGCAGAACAATGGGCCCTGAGAATAAAGGACCACTGCCAGAAATGCTGCAATGACAAGCAGCAATGCTGCGGAGTTGCGGTGAAAAGGCCCTACAAGCGGTGGCATTGGATGCGCATGTTGTAATTCGTGTAATTTTTTTTGTGGTAAATACCCGTATCGAAAAAATCGTATTTTTGTGTAATTTTTTTGTGCGGTAATTGTGAGTAAACCATATTTGCGTTTACTGCAAAACAAAATTACACGACATGACAATTTTTTTGTACTCGTGTTTACCGCAAAAAGAAAAAATCACGATGTGACAGTTTTTTTGTACTCGTGTTTACCGTAAAAAATTACACAACTTACTGCAAAGAAAAAAAAAGACATGACCCCCCCCCAAAAAAAATACACCCTTTGGTTATGTAGCCGATCTGCCTACATGTTGGCCACTGCTGATTTTGTCCCCCGCTCTGAAGCGCTGGGGACCGTAGACGCCAGGGGTCATGTGGCCAATCCCCACACTTGTGGGCCACTTCTGAGTTTGTCCCCCGCGCTTAAGCGTTGGGGACCCCCCAGATGGCAGGGGTTATGTAGCCAATCTGCCCACGTGTGCGCTCTGAAGCGTTGGGGACCGTAGACGCCACGGGTCATGTGGCCAATCCCCCCACTTGTGGGCCACTTCTGAGTTTGTCCCCCGCACTTAAGTGTTGGGGACCCCCCAGATCGCGGTGGTTATGTAGCCAATCTGCCCACTTGTGGGCCACTGCTAATTTTCTCCCCCGCTCTAAAGCGTTGGGGACCCCTAGATGGCAAGGGTTATGTAGCCAACGTACCCACTTGTGGGCCACTGGTAATTTTCTCCGCCGCTTAAAAGCGTTGGGGACCCCCAAGACGGGAGGGGTTATGTCGCCAATCTGCCCACTCTCCCAAAGCAACCTGTGTCCGGTGACGAGGAGTTGGACCTCTTTTCTAACCCTCTTTTGGCCTTTTCCCCGGTCCCGTCACCTGATTTGGAGGTGGACCTGTTTGTGCCTCCTCCTATGGCCCCTGTGCCACAGCAAAAGGTGAAGGGAGAGAAGGCCTTGCCAAGTGCGCCCCCTATGCCACTGAAGAAGGTGAAGGAAGAGAATGCCTTGCCAAGTGCGCCCCTTGTCGCACCACCCACTTCTAAAAGGCGTATTGGAAATACCATCCCTAGCGAAACAAACCCTTTGGGGTTGGGAGATTGGTTGACAGACAAGGATATCTTGTGTTGGTTGAACCAAGAGCTCTAACACATGGAAATTGATGAACCACGTGCGTGGACTCTTGCAGTTAAGTGTCCAGATAGATGCAAATTGTGGAATGTGGCTCCACACTAGACAACATGGCTTGGTGCCGTGACCAGATTTTTGTGGTCAATAATGATGACAAAGAGGGTTGTATTGGTTTGTGTGTGCCTTTGATCGCCGTGTCCGGTTGGAGCATTTCATTCTTTGGGTTTGGGAAACCTTGAGCTCCATTTCTTTATTCCACCCTTTCTTAGCGGCACTCAAGAATCACGGCTTAACCACCAAGCACCGGGCCTTGGGATTCCAAAAGGACGGTTGGTATTGTGGTTTTCAAAGCTTGCAACTCACAAACCTGGTGGGGGACCACCGGGGTTGGGCGTGATTGAGCTTCTTTGCCCTCTTGAGCCCCTCCCCCCCTGAGCACCCAAGTTGAAGGTGCACTTTCGGGGATCGAGGAGAGTGTTGTTCACGCCACCCCCACCTCACTCAAGGATGCCTCCTCCGAGCAAAGCGTGGAAGGCCCAGACTCCAATGCGCCACCTTCCATTGCCACTCCTGCCACGGAGGAGGACACCCGTCCCAAGGTCCTCATCCGTGGTGAGTGGCGCAAGGTGCCGGATGGCTACCCCAAAGATGCATCTGGCCAGCTAGAGCATGACTAGCGGTTCATCGATGAGCTGGCCAAGCAGCGAGTTGTGCGTGGCTTGTTAGCTGAACACCAGTCCTGGTGCAAAGCCCAAGTCCAGCGACACCAAAGCTAACCTCATCTACAAGCGTGCATTTTGCACTATTGTAGCAGGTGCATGTTTTGTAGCTCTTTTGCTTCCATATTTCCCTCCGCCTATTTGGTGTACCAATGGTGGAGCGTATAAGCATGCTATTATATTGGCCCCATCCTAGTGCCTTGGTGGCGTATAATGGTGGCACCAACGTTGGCCAAGGCCTTGTCAAGACTCTTTTCTTGACCCTGATTTTGTTTCTAGTGCCAATGATACCATGTGATACTATCTTATATTGGCCGAGTCCCAACTAATTGGTGGCCCCACAGGATACTTGGTGCTTTGTGGACTCGGCGTCCCATCGTTAAGGTCCCTATGGGGTGCCATACGGAACCGGCATTTGTACATATTGCGCATGTAATGCAAAAGTTGCATTTCTTTCAATTTTTCAATTGTTTTTGTAGTTTGCACGACCCTCCGCAAGAGAAATTACACAACTTGATGATTCTTTTGTTCATGAGTTACATTTTTCACTACTGCGCGAAAGGGATCTCAGCGACCATCCTGGTGCAGCTGGCGGGTGTTTTCCCACAAACTTGGGGCAGTCATTCGTGTGGTATGTTTTCATCCGACCAGGGTCATGGATTCAGCAAGGTGACCCCCCGTCCCCTGTGCTTTTGATGTGGCGAAGATCTTGTTAATCTATGATTCTAAGAGGTTGGGGGTCGAGGTGGTAGTGCTTGTATATGTACGTGGCATCCTTTTTTGCATCCTGGGCATCTCAGCCAGCCATGTGAGCAACCCATGGGTGCTGGTGTACCACCACGAGATTCGTCATATCGAGTGCGGCGATGTCAAAGTCGAAAATCCGATTCTGAAAGTCTGAAAAAATCGGATTAATTTTGCGAGTGTATAATATGAAAATTGCGGAAGCAACGAACCCTTTACTGATGAAATCTGACCCTTCATCGGGGTTTCCGCCAAAATATCTGTAAATAACAGTTAACCATTCGGTTACCGCAAAATCGCGAGCCAACTGACAGTCGCCGATACATTGACCATCAGAACGGAAGGCTGAAAAATTACGGAAACATTATGATAAAAAAACCCTGTTGATTCCTGATATTCTGATATATAGATCTCCGCTGGCGGCGCCTCAGTACTGAATATGGCCGCTCATAGCCGGAATGGCCAAACCTATCACACTATCACATCGGGTTAGGTCAGGTGGATGGGAGAGTATGATATCAGCCAATGGCGGCTTGCCGGCACATAGATACACACCCCAAGTGACCCAAAGATGGCCACGGGGGTCCGAACCGGCTTCACCCCCCTTCTCAGAGCGTTGTTACCGCTCGGAAGTCATTGAAGAGAGGACGGGAGGACCCCAATGGGCTCCAACCCCCCCCCCCATGTCCCAAGGACACATGGAGGCCCCACACACGTCGTAGGCGTCCCCCACGCCCCAAGGGAGGGGTGAGGACACTGATAATCGGTGCCCTACGCCATATCCGGTCTCCTCTTGATCTACAACATGGACCAAGGGGATCAAAGATAGAGAAACGTCGTCGATCGATCTAAATACGTATACCACGATGAAATATATATGTGGAGATCGAGTGAAGGGGGTATATGGCCAATCACGGCCCAAAAATCCCCGGATGAACGCCCTCACCCGTCTCCCAAGCACAGAAACAAACAAAGATGCCAAGGGGGATCCATTATGGTGCTACTGCAGCCACCAAATGGACCAACACGTCCTTGACATCCAAAGAAGTGCTCTTTTTCTTTAGGTAGTCCATCCAGACCGTGGTGTACCTCGGCACGAAACTGCTCGGAGGCTCCCACGAATCCCTGGATGCGGCGAATCCCTTCCAACGGACTTTATAAAGCCTACCCCCAGGCGTCCCCGGGTCCGGCTTGTCCGCCAGGATCCTCTCGGCGGTGAAGTCGTCGTCCTCACCCTCGTCGTCCGAGTCCACATCGCCGGCCGTGAACTCGAAGGTGACGGGACGTCCGCTGGGGTCTGGTGCTCGGGGACGAAGCTGGGTGTGGTCGCGGTCCAGGATCTTGTTATCCCCCACACGAACCGCATCCACATCCTGCCCGACCTTCCGTACGATTACCCCCGGCACATACCAGGACGCCTGCCGATGCCTGGACAGGACATCCTTGTGGTGCCGCTCCACCCACACGGTGTCTTGGAGAGCATACTTCTGGACTTCCTTGCTTGAAGTACTTGGCCCTCTTCTCATGCTCGTCCTGAAGTGCTTTGCACACCTTGGCCGCCGTGTCGTCCGCCTCAGCCATCATAGCATTCGCATCCCGGGCCACCTGTCCATGGTTCAACCACGGGAGAGTGCGTGACACTCGATCCCGTAGGAACAGGATACGATGGGGCGACAGTCCAGTGGGGCCCGGAAGGTCATGGTACGCCTGGAGTACTCTCCACTGCGAATTGTACCACTTCCGGCCCGGTTCGTCAATGTGCAGCTGGCGGAACTTCTCGAACATCTGCCGCCCGGCCACCTCAGCCCGGCCATTCGACCGGCTGTGGTACGCCACGGTCTTGGCATGCCGAATCCCCATGTGCTTGCACATCGTCTTGAACCACGTCCCCACGAATTGACCGCCCCGATCGCTGCAGATGACAGCCGGGACGTCAAAAATCGTCAGCCAATGCCTGATCATGGCGTTGGCGACGGTCTTGGCCTGCAGACCCACTCCATGCTTGTCCTTCTTGTCCTTCTTCTTGGACTTCTTGCCTGGGACCGCCACGATATACCCGCTGTGCCTATCCACCGCAAGGATGACACAGTCGTAGGTCTCTCCTTCCACGGTGACCTCCGGCATGGCGAATACGTCCATGGCCACGGACCGCATAGGGGCCTCCGGTATAGCCGTATACACCGGGTTACCCGCTGTGGAGTGGTTGGGGCTCTTCGTGGCCCGACACACGGCGCAATCGCTGCAGTACTTGTCCAGGAGGGCGTAGTACCCCGGTGGGAACTTGAAGCGCCACTCCAGGTCCTGCTGCATCTTGTCCCGACCAGGATGCATGAGCTGGGCGTTATGCCAGTGGTCAATGAGCTCCTCCATTCGGTGCTCTGGGACCAACAACTTGTCCTTGAGGAACAGCTTGTCCCCATCCTCGGTCAAGCCCTCAGGCCATTCGTCGTCCGACGGGGCGCTCACGGCATTCCAGTACTTGCTCCAGTGCTCGGATGCCGCATAGTCATCCGACCAGTCCTTTGTGAGCACCGACCTGACTAGCTCTACAGGGGCCACCATCCATTGCTCGAGAGTTTCCTCCCGAATAGCTTGGACGCGGGCGCCCCGGAACTTGGCCAGGTCCGTACGGTTTGCCATTACCACAAAGTACTTGACCCCCTCTTGCTCCATGGCCTTCTCCATCTCGATGATGCGCTTGGCCTCCTCGGTCTCCTCGGCGTCTCCATGGCTGGATATGTCCATCCAAGCGTTGCCCGCGGGGTAGGCCCATCGACTGAGGCAATTTGCCACAGTGTTGTCCTTCCCCGGGTCGTATACGACGCTGAGGTCGAACTTGGCAAACATCTCATGCCACCGGGCCCTCCTTGCCGCCGGTCCCGAGGGGGTGTCGACGTGCTCCTTGTGCCAGCTCTGCAAGGACTGATGGTCCGTACAAACCACCACCGGTTGCAATCCGATGTGGCCAGACCACTTCCTGAGCGCACAGACAATGGCGTACGTCTCCTTCTCCCTCGCGGTCCAGGTTCGGCGTTGGCCCTCGGCCAGGATTCGGCTCCAAAATGCCACGGGTACGTGTGACCCGTCGTCCCGGATCTGCTCGAGGACTGCCCCCACAGCATAGTCCGAGGCGTCCGTCCGCAGCACGAATCCCTTGTCCGGGTCCACCAAGAATAACCCCAGCCGCCCCAGGAGTCTCTCCTTCAGGCGGCTGAACGCATCTTCGGCCTCAGGGGTCCAGGCAAGCTTCTTCTTGCTCCCCTTCCGGCCATCGAACTTCCCCACCTGCAGCATCTTGTGCAGCGGCCCCGAGAGTTCTGCATACATCCGGACATAGCCCGAATAGTAATTGCGGAACCCCATGAAGGACCGGAGTTCGCTGATGGTCTGGGGCTTTTCCCAGTGGTGCAGGGACGCCAGCTTCCCAGGCATGGGACGGCGTTGCCCGTGACCAACCACGTGACCCGCGAACTCCACTTCCTTCACGAAGAGTGAGGCTTTGGTGGGCTTGCACACCATGTTGTGCTTGTCCAGCTCGCTGAGCACTCGGCGCAGATCCTTTTCATGCGCTTCGATGAGCTCATCCTCAGTCATGTTCTCCGTGCCGGACCCGATGATGATGTCATCCACGAAGGGGTCGGCACAGTCCCGGACAGGACCGAGTAGGTCCTCCATCATGCGCTGGAAAGCGGCGTTGCCATTCTTGGCGCCCATAGGCACCACTTTCCACTGCATGGGCCCCAGCGGCGTCGACATCGCCGTGCAGGGCCTGGAGTCCGGGTGTAGCGGCATCTGGTGATAGCCGTGTTTCAGGTCTAACACCGTAAAGATCCGCTTTTTCTGTTGTTTTTGGAGGATGGAGTCGATCAGGGGAAGCGAGTACGAGTCGTGCTCGGTCTGCTCGTTCAAACCCCTGTAATCAACCACCAACCTCCACTCGCCCTTCTCCTTCTTGGGCACGATGAAGGCTGGGCTGGCCCACTCACTGTCGGAGGGTTCGATCCATCCCCGCTCAATGAACTCGTCCAACAGCTTCTTCATGGCTTCGGCCCGATCGCCCTGAAGTTGGTACTCCCGATGACGATAGATCTTGGGGTTCGGCTTCAGCTTGATCCTCGCTGTGCCAAACCTCCCACGATCTGGAGGGTTCTTGTTGGCGACGCCACTGAATAGCCGCGAATAGGCATTGATCAGCCTCTCCTTCAGCTCGGCGACCTTCGGGTTCTCCTGAGCCTCTTCAGCCGCTTGCTTCGGTATCAATACAACCGACCGCACTGCGGTATAGGCCTCTTCTGGGTCCGAGTCCGACTTCTCCCCGTCCGATATGCCGTCTTCATCGTCGTGGGTCGCGATTCCCACCGATAATCTTCGAAAATTTGCGGCCTCGGGCTGGTGCTCGTCGCTACCGGTTCCCACTCTTGGAAAACCCCACGTTGGTGGGTCCGACCCAACCGGACCATCGTATTGGTCCGCGATGTGATCCATGACCCTCGCCACGAACTCATCCTTCTCGTACTTGCCGGTGACCAACATCTTGTCATCCCACCAATGCGGAGATGTGACCATGGCCCGCCTCTTCTTGGCTGCCACACGGTCGTGCATCCCCATCCGCATGTAGTTGACAACGTCGTCGATCTCGGCGTGGGACAGGACGTCAATGCCATCAATTGGCTGATTCGTCCCCTCCTTGGGCTCAAACATGACCTTCATGGGCACCGCCTCCACCCTACGGATGAATGCTTCATCACCCGTGGGCTGGGCTTGCGCCCCATCCACCAGGAAAGCCTTGGTACCCCACGCTTGACCCGGGGAGGGCATTGATACACCCTTGGCGTCGATGAACAGCTCCTCCTCTGGCCCGAATGACATCTCGCTCAGGGTGATGGAGTCCAGCGTCGACTTGAGACCTTCCAGCGGACATGGGGTGGATCCTATGCCGGTTATGACCAGGATCCCCTTCGCCCTATCCGCGACGATCTTCTCCACCATACGTCTGGTGTTATCCAGGGAGCCATGCCAATACATGGGCCCCCACTCCTTCAAACCCCAATGCCTGTGCCAGGCTGAGTCTCCTCGATGCCAATGCCTCCTACACTTCCGCAAAAGTGGGGCATCCCGGGAAGCGAAGACGTCCGTCTCGGGCGCTTCGGCTCCCAGCGTTTGGATCATCCTGTCGTACACCTGCGGCGCCATTCCATACTCCGTGAGCTGAACTCCACGGTCTCCTCTGGACTTGGCACCCACAGCTTGCACCGCTTGGACGATCCGATCCTCTTCCTCAGCATTCCATTGGGATGATCCGCATGCATAGTCCGTGGACAGCCATGTGAGACATTCATCATCCTCCCGGACCAGCGTTGCACGATGGGGAAGGGCTCCGATGGCGTTTGCCACCATGAAGTCATACCCCATGATCATATCCCAATCTGTAATGTCGGCCACATAGAAGTTCCCGGATAGAGTGCTTCTCTTCGCCAAATCAGGGCGGTTCAAGCGCTCATGCTCCCAGAATTCCATACTGATAGTGAGTGGCCTCATGGGTACCACCACCCATGATCTCTCCATTGGCCACCTTCAGGCGCACCGGTCTACGGCTGGGCTGCAGGGATTCCTCCTTGAACAACCCTCTCCGGACCAGGCTCACCTGGGCACCCGTATCCACCAGAACATCCACCACCAATTCCTCTTGTCCGCACCGTACACGCACCTTCAAGTGCAGCTGCCGCTCGTCGCCATGCGGTGTATGGACGACTCTCACGGCATGCAACTCTAGCACATCCGGGTGCATCAGGACTTCGAGGGTATGGTCACGGATGGTGTAGATCTTGGGCTGGTCCTGCCCGTCCACGGGGCTCTCCGTGGTCGCTCCTTCCTTCTTGCCACGTCCCTTGCCCACATAAACTTCCCTTGGCAGGGCGCTCCAGGGGTTGGGAGTGGCGAAACTCAGTGGTTTTGGCTCTTCCGGAGCCTTCTTCGGCACCCGATGTGCCTTCGCTTTCTCTGGGATTCCACTGATTTTCGGAGGAGAGACCTCCGAGGTCCCACTCCCGTGGGGGCTCCTCTAGACTTGACTTCCCGCAGCCCCTTCCGGCTGCGATCCGCCAGGACTTTGTCCACCACGTTGCTGGGCTTTGAGTTCCTCCAACGTCCTCAACATGTCCTCAGCAACTTCCTCGATCGACCTCACTCGTCGGTCTTGGCCAGGTCCACAACCATAGCCTCTTCCTCCGCCTTTCCCTTGGCCTTTGCCTTGGCCTTTTCCCCCGTCTCCGCCTTTCGCCTTCCAATCGGCAATCCGCTGCTCCTTGGGCTTCTTCTCGGGGTGGGCGGCGAAGTAGGCCTTCTTGTCCGCCTCATACACCTTGCACTGACGGTGGTCGTGTGCATGGTTGTTTCCCTTGCCATAAGAGACCCAGCACCCGTCGTGCTGAGACCTGTACTCCCGGAACGAGAGCGGTGGGTTCCCGATCCTCCTTGGCTCATTGCCCTTCTTGGGTCCCACCCGGCTCCATCTGGACCGATCCTGCCCATGGTCCCTCACGTTGTGCGCCGCAAACGCGAAGAAATGGGCCTCCTCGTGATCCTCCCGGGACCAGGTCCAGTGGTCTTGGCCACTTCCACTACCATTCTCCGCGGAGTTGGCCGTGTCCTCCTGGATCTCCCGATGATGGCGGTCTTCTCGGTGGCCTCGTTGTCCATGACTATGTCGATCCTGCACGTGGGCCTCGTTCTTCGCATTGAGCTTCAACTCCACCGTGATGTACTTCACGATCTCGTCCAGGCTCATGCGGGCGAAGATGACCTGCATCCTCAGCGGCTCCCCGCGCCTCCACTCCACGTTGTTGAGGCGCAGCAACCTTTGCCCCATGGAGTCTCCAAATACCTCCACGTACACGGCGTTCTTCAGTCCCAACATCCGGTTGGGCTCGCCCAGGTTCCTCCTGAAGAACTCCATGATACCCGCATGGGTATCCTCCGCCGCCATGATCCTCACCGCCACCCGCTTCTTGGCTCGCTTCTTCTCCTCGTCCTCCACTCGCCTCTTCCAGTGGCCGGGGAGGACGTCCTTCGGCAGGTGGCGGATCTCGTTGGACTCGTTCCAGTCCTCCACCAGCTTGAGGCTCCGTCGGTACTTCCGCAGGTACCGGTTCCACTCCCGGACCCGCAACTCACCGCGGTCCAGCTGCAGCGGGATGGACCACAAGTCCTCCAGCTTCTGGTTCGGAGCGTCCACCCGCTCCTCATCCTCCAACCACTGGAGGCAGGCCTGCTCCGTACGGATCAGTCCTTCCCGGATCTGATCCCGCAGCTCCTCCTTCAGGTCCTGCGCCAGCCGGTGTGGGAATGTCCGGCATACCCACTTGTCCCGCGGCGCTCCCCGCATCTCACCGACGACCTCCTCGGCAAAGTCCTCCCAATCCAGGATAAAGTCATCCAGGTTGGAGGGGTTGCCATCGTAGTAGGGGATTTGGATTCCCCTGAGGTCGTCAATCCTGATGGCGTCTCCGACGTCCGCAGCCACCACTCCACCGAGACGGATACCACCTGTGGCCGGGGGGTGTGAGTACACTCCCCGTACATCCCTCTCCTCCATGCAGTGCGGTCCAGTTGGGCCTGAACCCATGGGGTTTGGAATGCGGGAAGGACTTGCTCCATCGGCTGTCCATATCCCCGCAGTGGGGTCCTTCGCCCACAGATTTCCGCCTGGGTGGCCTCGACCATGTCCGTCGGCGCTTCCCATGGTTCGCCCCTGCATGGTCTTGCTCTGGATCTCCTCTTCCGCATAAACTGCATGGGTATTCGTAGTTGGCGGTAGATCCTGGGCGGCGTGGGACATCTGTACCGTCAGGCTCCTCGGGTCCGTGGTTACGTGCCCTTCCCGCATGGACCCAGCCGGTGCCGTGTGTTCCCCGAGCATTGTGGATTCGCTGAACATGGGAACAAACGGCAGCGCACCCGGGTCAACACGCGGAGGCGCGTAGGGTGCCTCTGCAGGGCCGCCCATGGGTTTATCCATGGCGCTCCTGAGGGTCTTAACCCGCTCCACCAGCTCTGCCGCGGCCGGCTTTGCCGGGAGCTCCGGACCCGAGGCGAGGGGTTGTAACTCCTCTAGCCTTCTCAGGCGTCCCGACATGTCCTCCACCAGGTTGAGGAGGCTGTCCACCACTCGCTGCTGCTTCTCCAGGGCCAGCTCCAGATTCTCCCGGTACCGGTCCCGTTCCGCTCGCAGCTCCTCCATGTCTTTCTCCGCGGCCGACTGGTCATCCAGGATCCCGGCGACGTCCTCCTCTAGGCCGTCCTTCGCGTTGTCCAGGCTGTCGAGGCGGTGCACGATGGCGTCCATCCCCATCTTTGGGTACTTGCCCATGAGGAAGGACACGTGCTCGCAGTGGCACTCAGCTTGCTTTCCACCTGATCCGGCGCATCCCGCGGTTCCCGGCGCCTCGGACTCATCGCCCATGGGCGTATCGCCCACGACGTCCATCTCTGGTCCCGTGTGCCGGGGCACAGGTGCCGTCCTGGCCCTGGCTGGCCTCTCCAAGCCCTCGGCGTCGTGCTTCAGGGCGGGCTCGGGGGCCGTATGCGCCCTGGCGATCGGCGCGGACATCTCCTCCGACTCCGAGGGGAAGCAGGTCCGATAGCCATCGGAGTGCCCCTCGGATTCCCACAGCCTGACCGGGCTGGGGTCCGTATCCATAGCCCCGGCGTCCCCTGCCGCGGGCTTGGGTGACCCGCGCTTCCGGTAGTGCCGGGCCCGTCCTCCACTGCTGCCTGAATGGCAGGCCTCCTCAGAGTCCTCCGCGGCGGAGCGGAGGTTGCATGCCTTGCGGCAGCGACGCTCGCACATGGAGACCAGGTCCTCCATGTCAAGTCCTCCTCTTCCCGAATGTCGTACTTCTCTTCGGGCTTCAACTTCCGGAGTTCGCCATGCTCTTGAGCGTCTCGGCTCTTCTCTGGCTCCAATCTCCGGCGTGGTCTCCACCGAGTCCACAATACGCACCCGGGGCGTACTTGGGCAGGGCTCATAGGTGCCCAAGTCCCCGGGTCGGCGGTAGGTAGGGGCAGCAGGTACGCCTCTGCTACCATAAAGAAGGTCCCTACCAGGACCGGCCCCCGCTATGCCCCTTCCGCCTGTTACCCCTGCTGATTTACTCCGGATCAGCGATTGCATTTCTCAAAGTCCAGGGTCCAAGAACCAAAAATATAGAAAATGTAATCCTCCTTCAACCCTGAACAGCAACCAGATCCCACAAATACAGCAATAACCCAATCAGCAATCCAATCCACGCTGCGGGCTTCCGTTCAGCACACCGGTGGTCTCCCGGTGGCGGGCATGTACAAGAATTGCACCAAAGAGGAAAGCCCTGAAATTGGCATATGAACACAAATAAAGCAAAGTTGGGGAAAGAGGTAAACGTACACATTCACAGCCATAAACCCCTCATTCCCTGGACTCAAGACCTTCCCTTGACTCACCAACATATTGCCCTGAACCAAGTCAAATGAGATGGCTGAATGCCATGTGTCACAAGTCACTACATAAACTCCAAAAATGTGTTCACTCCCAAGCCTATAAATCCTAGCCCAATAGGGGAGGTGGCGTGTCATGGCCTAGAGTGGCACTCAGGACCATGCCCTACCCTGACCTAACATTGGTTGGACTTGGAGTCGAATGGGCTTGGAGAACTGCCCCATGAAGATGACCTCACAACATGGCAAAATCAGGCAAATCACACCATAATGCCCAAAATTCAATTATATACTCAAAAATGCATACGGCAAATATTCAAATGCTCCATGCATGTGTCAAACCGGAAAGTAGTATACAAGGGTGATATAGACCAAAGGTCCATGCCCAAGAATATCCCATCATTGGCTCCGAAACCCCTCCGGTTATGTATATGACATGCTTCACAAGTCAGCTCATGAATTTGAGACCTAATTTTGTGAGGCCTCGTGTGCCAAGCCAAAGTGACCATGTGATCCGGCATATGGTGAGGTACAACACCGAAGCATATGCCAACATATAAGCAACATACCATAGTTCACGGATCTCTAGGCACTTTACTGTTAGTCGACCAGTTGAGCACATAAAACACAAAAATGAGCATAAAATGAGGTCAAAAACATGCAAATAATGCCAAATTCAAGATAATTACAATAGTATATAACTTCGCTCACCCATGGTGTCAACCTATGACTCAAAACACAATGGCTTGGGACCATTTGCAAACAATCCCCCCACTTGGATCCCCATATGGACGCATAAGGACACCTTCGAACCTCCTCCCAACACGCACCATGAAAATGGGAAAATTGATATTGGCGCTTGTGGGTCGCTCCGTAAGCCCTCCCACATGCACTATATGAGCGGTAGACTTAGTCTAGCGCCATGGAGTTCACCATTGGGACATGGGCGAAGCCCTTGCCACGTATGACTCCATATATCTTCCTACAAACGGAGATATATAATATGGGCGTGAGCATATCGAAGCACATACCATGCATATAACACATACCCTCAAAAGTGGCTCCCACCATGATATGCCATGACCCTCCATGGACATAACTTCACGTTAAAAATACGTAGGAACCCAAGGAAAGTTGCTATGCAACCCCAACACTCATGCGGTACACTCGAAATTCGCATTAAAATATTCGGTTGCACGGTCCAAGAGTTATATATCACTTTCTACCCTCTTGACCATTATCCCTTGCTATACCGGGCATGTGTACACACCAAAGGCGTTTGATGCTTCCTAAATTAAGTTGAGACCAATGCGGTTCCAACCCAATTCTCGAAATTGAGACTACTCGCGGTGAGCCGGAGATATGACCTTTCAAAGTGGCCTCACGAATCAACTTTGTTTCGCCTATATCTCTAAGCAAAACGAAGGGCATAACAAAAGGAAGGTTGATTCGTGATCGGGGAAAAATGTCGGACCACTCGAGATTCGTCATATCGAGTGCGGCGATGTCAAAGTCGAAAATCCGATTCTGAAAGTCTGAAAAAATCGGATTAATTTTGCGAGTGTATAATATGAAAATTGCGGAAGCAACGAACCCGTTACTGATGAAATCTGACCCTTCATCGGGGTTTCCGCCAAAATATCTGTAAATAACAGTTAACCATTCGGTTACCGCAAAATCGCGAGCCAACTGACAGTCGCCGATACATTGACCATCAGAACGGAAGGCTGAAAAATTACGGAAACATTATGATAAAAAAACCCTGTTGATTCCTGATATTCTGATATATAGATCTCCGCTGGCGGCGCCTCAGTACTGAATATGGCCGCTCATAGCCGGAATGGCCAAACCTATCACACTATCACATCGGGTTAGGTCAGGTGGATGGGAGAGTATGATATCAGCCAATGGCGGCTTGCCGGCACATAGATACACACCCCAAGTGACCCAAAGATGGCCACGGGGGTCCGAACCGGCTTCCGTATGTGGACATTTTTCAGGGTTGTGGGTGAGTTTTGAAAAGATGTATGTCATTATTAAGGGCATACCAGTGGAGCGGCAGCCACACTCTTTGGCGGGGCTGAAAGACCAGCGTTCAGGCAAGTGTCTTGGGGTGCAGCTCGGCAACAGTAGGCGTTTGCACTAGCAATGGCAAAAAAATGCTGGCCCTGTATTTCCGCACTTTTGGGCTTTGGCTCCTTTATTTTTCTCGTTTCCTCACATTTGTAGCCCACTTTGATGTCATGGTCAAGCAAATGCTTATGACAGCAAAACACCATCAAAATCTGGGCGATTTGGTCTACTACCACAACTCTGCGTAACAGAAAAGGTGCACATACAGGAATATTAACCTCAAAACAGGTTATCACCCTGTTCTAAACAATGGGGCTGTTTGTCTACAACACGGGTGCAGCACAAGCATAGTGCCTGTAATTGGGTACCAAACTGCAATGCCCCCGCCAGGGCTAATTTGTTGGTGGGCTATCAAGGGCGGGCATTGTTTCAATGCACTTGCAAAATATTGTATTCGAATACTGCCCCTGCACTTTGGGCTGCAAAACCTGAATTGGAACTGACAAGAATGCTTTCCATGTTGCTATGACATGAAATTGAAAAGCTGCCACCAACAAGAGACATACCAAAAACATCATGGTGATAGTTGCAATGCAGTTGATGCAGAATTTCTTTTCAGAACAAGCGAGGCATGAATTTGGTGGCCAAAATTGCCGCCTCACTGAAGATGTCACAAAACTACACCGAGAATTACACTTTCTATGTACCCTGTGTAATAGCCCACAACATCCTTTTTGTGAGGCTTGTACCAAGTGTGAACTGTGTGTGGTACGCCCCCCCCCCCCGTGGAAAATACAAAAAATACAGAAAAATGGAAAAGAAATGAGAAAATCGTGAAAAAATGGTCCAATTTCACAGTAGGATGACTCAACAGCAAATCGGTAAGAATTACCAACTCGTTAGGAATGGAGGTGCTGCTTATGTCACCAGGCACTGCTTATGTCACCACCTGCCCTGGAGAATTTTAGGTGCTGCTTGTAACATCCACGTCAGAGCACTGCTTCTCTACCGTGGTACGGAGTACAGACCGCATTCTCTTAGTATTGATCATGGAACCGTAAAAACCATAGTTCCCAGAAAAGTGCTTTGCCCCTGCCTTGCCCCTAACACTCCTGCTGTGTTTTCATTTCGCTTAGTGTCTGAGTGTGTTCTTTTGTTCTTGTTCTCTCCAAATGAGTGGCACTAGCACTCAGGGCTGCGGTGCCTCTGAAGCCCCAGATGGACGACCTGCTCACGCCACTGGCCTTACTCTCGAGAACCTGCAACCCAGAAATCATTCTTCAATTGGAGGATTGCAGACACAGATTCCTATGGCTGCCCCCAACTACACGGATGATGGGCCCACAAATGACCTCCAAACTACCAGCCGTAGTCGCATGGAGTCTGTCCCTGTATTGGATTTGCAGCAGCTGGTGGTACGCTTGCTGTCTGATTCTAAATTCAACCCGTATGGTGGAAGCGTGCCCCTTGAGAAGATCCACAGGATCTGTAGCACCAACGAAATGTACTGTGCCCTCTACGAGCAAGTGGTTGGCAAAGGGAAGGGAAGGCTGCATTCGCTCCTGGACCGACAACCGGACGTCACCGTGTTTCCCTTGGAAGGAGGTAGGCGCTGGCGGGTGCGGCTCACTAGCAACCTAGACTATGCCCAAGCCGACCAGCTCGAGAGCCAGGCAGCACGGGACAACGAGGAGCGCATGATCTCGTCCCTCTCTGCGTACCTTGCGCTTCAGCCGGGTGGCAGTTGCGATGTGGATGCATTCCTTGAGCATTTGAGGGCGTCGTGTGCAATGAAAAACGAGCTGCCGAACCGCGGGGATCTAGTCCGCCTCATCTTAAAGCATAGCAAAACGCCCAACGATCTCTTTGTCTGCAGCAAGGTCCCCAAGGCTTGGGATGGCCCCCCGACGTGCCGCATTCACCTCAACGAGGATCGCGGGAAAGACATGCTCAGTTGCGTGCACGGCTGCGCAATGGGCGACGGCCAGTGTCTTGCACACTTCTCTGCTTGATCTTGCTGAGTGGCCAATCCCCGGACGTTCCTTGCCGCGTGCATCCCCGCACGATACTTGACCCCCCCTTTTGGCACAGACAACACCCTGTCCCAACGACACTAGGTGTTGTTCATGCGCAGGGTTGCCATTTACAGAAGGATGACCCCCGAATCCCCCTCCCTTCAGATCTTGTTCTGTTCAACGTGGTGATTGGGTTAGGAAAAATTTTCAAGACTCAGGTGCAACCTTTTGCTTGAGGTGTTGGGTATTGCGGTTTTGGTGTCTTTGGTATGCCTGTTGTACTGCGGGCTGCAGATTTGTGAAACCGTGACAGGGACGACCTAGATGACTGGAACCGAGCAGTGACATGTTCCAGGTGCACAGACTCCTCGTCAGGGACCAGAGGTCAGACCCCCTCCCCCCCCCCCCGCCCTGTACCCCGACCAACTCACCCTTCTGTCCTCTCTTCTACAGAAACCCAGATTATGGGGTTTGTATCATAGGCGTGCGTTCTTTTGTATTTTGCTTTTGGCTGTTGTCTGTGCAAAAGGGCGTAGTACAAGGCAGGGGATGTGTTGCACCGAATGTGGATTGCTGACGTAACACATGCACACAATCCCTGGGGCCCTGCAAGGCTGCACCCCTTTTGCTTCGCGTTTTAGTGTGCTTTCCTTGCCTTTGTTGGTAGCATCTTGGATTGGTAACCAATGCTCAATGAACTGGGTTTTGGCGGCAGCAGATCCTGTTGCTTGACTTTGCACACCAATGTGTCCCCAGTAACAGCCGGTTTATTTGAGCTTTCGGCGTATGCTGCAGTCCAGCAGTTTCTTCTTTTTTGCCGTCGAGCACAGCCCTCTGTATAATTTTGCTTGTCCTTGCAGTCTGCCCCCAAGAATAATACACAGGGCTTTCTTTGCATGCCCCTGTGCCAAACCTCTATCACCCGGATTGCGACCAGCCGTTGTCACTGTCAATATTTTCCAAGAAACGCTGGGTCCTCTTCTTGCGAACGTGTCAGTTTTGAAATCATCCCCGCAGCAATCGTTGTGACTTGACCACATGCACGATTGTTGGCTGTCTGCTGTATTAGATCGAGCGCAAAACCAGCTCTGTGGTGCGTACTAAGACCCCCCTTTTGTACTAACCCCCCCCCCCCCGCTCTAAAATGTACTAAACCCCCCCATCTTATACTAAGCCCCCCCTGGGGGGGTTTAGTATAACAGGGGGGGGGGAGCACATTTCGGGGGTTTTTTTAGTACATTTTGGGGGTCGAGGGGGGGGTTAGTACATTTTTGGGGGGTTTTCAGTACATTTCAGGGGGGGCTTTTAAATAAATTTCAGCGGGGGGGTTTAGTACACTCCAGGGGGTCTTTAAGTACAATTTCGGGTTTTTTTTAGTACAAATAGGTGCATTGTTTGGGGTTTCTGGCATATTCCGGGGGCTTTCGTGTATTTTGATGACGATGGGCGGGGGCTGTGAAAGTTGTCCCCGCTTGCAGGGGGGATGGGATGGGACAGGTCCAAACGAAGGGATTCCACATTAAACAAACAACAACCGCTAAGATTTTCCACGCTAAAAATTTCTTTTTACAAGATCATCATGTATTTCTGAAAAAGTTGTGCATGGGGGGTTTGCAGCTTGGGGTCCACCACTTGGGGGTCCACCTCTGGGTCCTCGATCGCCACCGCGGTCGTTGTCATTGTTGTTGTTATTGTCGCCGGGGTGCCCTGCGGGCTCTCTGTGCTCCCACGGGGTGGATCCTTCCTCTGAGCCATCCCGGCTCATGTAGTCCGGGGGGTCACCGTCCCCCGAATCATAGGGGCAGTCGTTTCCACCTCCACCTCCGCCCGTTTTCAAGACGCCTCCGCATTGGGGGGAAAGTGCTACTGCACTGAGGCAACCTCCTACACCCGCCCCTCTCCCAAGATGTGCTTTATGCGTGTTTTATAGTACAATTCAGGGTGGTCGTGGTTTCATCCCCCCGTTGGGCTGGGGGTTGTCACCCTAATAGGGGGGTATGGCCATCTCTTTGTGAACCGGGAATCACAGGACCAGAAGACAGGTTGCTTTATCTCCATATGTTGTGCTGTATGTAGAACACCCTTGGAGGCAGGGGAGGGGCAGCTTACCCCATTTCCATTTCAGATATGGAGGTAGGAGAGGTGATGCAGGGTCACGCAACCATATGTGATTGTACATTCAGTGTTTTGCGTCACATTGTAAACACAAGTAAATATGCAGTAGTGTGGCAATGCAGGGGCAAGCGGTACCACGAAGGAGGAAGCAAGTGGCCGCAATGGATAGTGCTCACCCCAAAAAAGATGTGGACAAGGGTGTGGGGGGGGGGGTGGGGGCTTTAGTCATTTGCAATATTGCGGTGATTGCTTGAGCATCCACACATGTGGGGATGAATTGGTGGCCCATGCGGAGTGGCCCGCCAACTATATTATTGATGATATTGCTAAGGCACCCACACATGTGCGCATGGATTGATGAAACCCGACAAATGAAGGTCTGAGGTGCCGTTTTGGTTGTGCCGTGTTTAAGGGTAGGAGAGATGTTTGCACAAGTGTGGTACCCAAGTGTTATCTCTCCTTAGGGCGCATTTTGGGGGGGTGTCAAAGCCAGCCTCTTATGGTGGAAAAGTAGCACGCGGCGCGGCATGCGGCGCAGATACTCCCCCCATATCACGGGGACGAAACAATACTTTTTGTTACAGTGCTGGACAAAGACCTATGCGAAGACTTGCCCAAAAGGCAACACAAATGGTCACGGTGCTTGCTTTGCACCGTGACTTTGCAACTTGGCAAACTCCCCGATAAGCACATTTGTTGCACCCCTGCTCTCTCACAGTGGAAGCCACCAAAATTTTCTCCAGAAGCACGGGGACCGGATGGGGGAGCACAGTAGATAAGTCATGCAGCCTGATGCAATGCGTGCAGTCCATACACTGTCCAACTGGTCTTTGAGCTTTGCAATGGCCCCTAAGTCATAGGGTTACCATACATGCGTCATACCTGCAAAAATATCAAAGCAATTATTTTTGTTTCCTTGCAAGGTGGGTGTGATTCTCTCATGTGAAAAATGCGCCCCATGTTTGTCCACACCCTGGTTTGCCACCAAACCGTTGTTGTCTACCTGCATCATACAAGCATCCACATTTGGTACAATGTAGTCATGCAAGAAATTGTGATATGTATCAATGTACTGAAAATGGGGTTGCTCTCTAAATTACCGAAACACGTTACCCTCAATGGTAGCACTAGTTTTTTTTTGGAAGTGAGCAAGTAGTCTTCACCTTAAACATTAACTAGACACCCACCAAGGTCCCATGAGCAGCAATGGCTAGTGTCAACGTGAAGCCTTCTTTTGAAGAGTGCAATGGGGCACAACTTGCATGTGCACTCCAATGCCATTTTCATTTTACCCGGTTTTGTGGCTCAAATAGCAAAAAAGTCTCCTCCACTACCGGTGCGCACTGCATTTGTGATGACAATACAGTGCGGACGATGGCGAGTAAAGGGGACCCACCTTTATCCAAACCTCCCTCCACTTGGAGATGGTGTCAGCCCCAATTGGGTGTTGCTTGTCCCCTTTGGAGTTCCGGAAGTACTTTGCTGCTGCTCCAACACCATGTTGTGTGCAATACTCCGCTGTCTTCACTTTCTCATGGTCATCATATGTTTTACGTTGCCCACTAGTAGAAGCCATTGATATTACGGCTGCCGCCAGCGGGACAACAAAATGCTCCATTACAACAACGGCTATGCATGGCCAGACAGGCAAATGCCGATGAATTTTTTCCGCTTAATTTTTCACGCCTTGCTGCCCTTGGTCTTGGCGGACAAAGCTTGTCCCATGGACTGTGCCGGAAGCAATGATGTTGAATCCGTTATAACAAGACTAGAGCTCATCTGCACCGCGGATAGCCGGCCATGTGATTCTATGTTAAAGTTGTCCATCGTTTCATACATTGCAGACTACATTTGCAGATTCTCTCTATCAATGCCTTGCGGTGTGCCTTGCCGTGCCTACATGGTAGCAGAAGCTACAGATTTTTTCCTCCTTGCCATTGTGCTACTCTGTAGAAGGGCAGCCCGGGGCATGGCCATTATGGCCTTTATTTGGATTTTGGGGGCTGTTGGAGTTTCCCCATTCAAATTGGGGGTCTATTGGTTTATTTCGGGGTTGGGAGTATTTTTTTGTTCTTTGATAAAATTTCGAAGCTTGGGGCCGCAGGAGCACCATTGTGATTAGCTTCTTCACGTTCTCAGTCCCCGGCCCCTGTTCGGAGTCCTGGTGCCTTGTCATCGCCGCCTTCATCTAGTGGGGGTTTTGCTAGCCTGGATACAAATTCTACGCAGTCGAGGCGTTCAAGCGCGTTCGGCGGTGTCCTAGGGCCTTTGCGATTCGCGGATGAGGTTTGACGGCCCTTGCGGTGAGGTATGTTGGGTTCATGTTGTCCAAGGTGCTAACTTAGCCGTAGAAAGGCCTTCCGCTTGATCGTTGCCATGCAGGGCCGTATTTCATAAAATGTGTTTCTGCCCAAACAGACTCTATGAGCCTGGAGCGGCTCACCCTTGTGCCCCCAAGTCGAGGGGTGACACCAAAGGGTGGGAGTCCATCATCTCAACTGGAGGGGCGACGCCAAAGTGTGGGAGTCCATCACCCCAACTTGAGGGCCACGCCAAAACATTGGAGCCCATCATGCAAACTCAAGGGCCCACGCCAAAGTGTAGCACTGCATCACACCAACCCAAAGGGCCACGCCAAAATGTGGGAGTCCATCACACCAACTCAAGGGGCCACGCCAAAGCGTGGGACTCCATCACCCCAACTTGAGGGGCCACGCCAAAGTGTGGGACTCCTTCACCCCAACTCAAAGGTCCACGCCAAACCTTGCGAGCCCATCAGCCCAATTCAAGGGCCCACGCCAAAGTGTAGAACTGCATCACACCAACTCAAAGGGCCACGCCAAATCGTGGGAGTCCATCACGCCAACTCAAGGGGCCACGCCAAAGCGTGGGAGTTCATCAACCCTGCTCCAAGGGCCACGCCAAAGCGTGGGACCCCATCACCCCAACTTGAGGGGCCACGCCAAAGTGTGGGAGTGCATCACGTGAACTCGAGGGGCCACCCCACAACGTGGCAATCAATCACCCCAACTCGAGGGGCCACGCCACAACGTGGGGGGCCATCACGCCAAAGCGTGGGAGTCCATCAACCCAACTCCAGGGGCGACACCAAAGTGTGGGAGTCCATGACCCCAACTGGAGGGGCCACGCCAAAACGTGGGAGTTCATCACCCCGACTCGAGTTGTAACGCCAAAGCGTGGGAGTCCAATACCACAACTCGAGTTGCCACGCCAAAGCGTGGGAGTCCATCACCCCAACTCGAGGGGCCACACAAAAACGTGGCAGTGCATCACCCCAACCTGAGGGGCGACACCAAAACTAACTCACCCAACTTGAGGGGCCACGGCAAACCGTGGGAGTCCATCACCCCAACAGAAGGGGCCGCGCCAAAGTGTGGGAGTCCACCACGCCAACTCGAGGGGCCACGGCAAAGCCTGGGAGTCCATCACGCCAAAGCATGGAAGTCCATCACCTCAACTCCGGGGGCGACACCAAAGCTGTGGAGTCCATCACCCCAACTCAAGGGGCCACCCCAAAACGTGGGAGTCCATCACCCCAACTTCAAAGGCGACACCAAAGCGTGGAAGTCCATGACCCCAACTCGAGGGGCCACACCAAAGCATGGGAGTCCATCACTCCAACTCGAGGTTGCACGCCAAGATGCAGGAGTCCATCACCCCAACTCAAGGGGCCGTGCCAAAGTGTGGCAGCCCACCAGCTCAATTCGAGGCGCCATGGAAGGACGTGGGAGTCCATTGGGCCAAAGCGTGGGAGTGCACCACCTCAACTTCAGGGGAGACACCAAAGCGTGGCAGTACACCACCCCAACTCGAGGGGCCACGGCCAAGCTTGGGACTCCATCACGTTAAAGCGTGGAAGTCCACCACCTCAACTCTAGGGGCGACACCAAAGCGTGGAAGTCCTTAAGCCCTACTTGAGGGGCCACGGCAAAACGTGGGAGTCCATCATCCCAACTCCAAGGGCGACACTAAAGCGTGGGAGTCCAATACCACAACTCGAGGGGCCACGCCAAAGGGTGGGAGTCCATCACTCCAACTCGAGGGGCCACGCCAAAACGTGGGAGCCCATCACCCCAACTCCAAGGGCGACACCAAAGCGTGGGAGTCCATCGACCCAACTCCATGGGCGACACCAAAGGATGGGAGTCCATCATCTCAACTGGAGGGGCCACGCCAAAGCGTGGGAGTCCATCACCTCAACTCGAGGGGCCACGCCAAAACGTGGGAGTCCATCACCCCAACTCGAGGGGCAACAACAAAGCCTGGGAGTCTAGCACCCCAACTCGAGGTGACACGCCAAAGCGTGGGAGTCCAATACCCCAACTCAAGGGGCCACGCCAAAACGCGGTAGTCCATCACCCCAACTCGATGGGACGCGCCAAAGTTTCGTAGTCCACCACCCCAACTCGAGGGGCAACGCCAAAGTATGGGAGTTCATCACGGCAAAGCGGGGGAGTGCACCACCTCAACTCC
The DNA here is from genome assembly GCA_964036045.1 of Eutreptiella sp. 'Long Island Sound 2002'. Taxonomy (NCBI): domain Eukaryota; phylum Euglenozoa; class Euglenophyceae; order Eutreptiales; family Eutreptiaceae; genus Eutreptiella; species Eutreptiella sp. 'Long Island Sound 2002'. The sequence continues at coordinate 16,669,115 of OZ038384.1, read as the reverse complement.
ATGAGTGACACCAAAGCCTGGGAGTCCATCACCCCCGGTCGAGGGGCCACGCCAAAGCGTTGGGGGTCCATCTCCCCAACTCGCGGGGCCACGACAAAACCTAGGAGTCCATCACCCCAACTGTAGGGGCCACGGCAAAACTTGGGAGTCCATCACCCCGACTCGAGGGGTCACGCCAAAGCGTGGGAGTCCATCACGCCAACTCGAGGGGCCATGCCAAAGCGTGGGAGTCCATCACCCCAAATCGAGGGGCCACCCCAAAGCGTGGGAGTCAATCAAGCCGAGATCCTCGTCAGAAAAGTAGGCAAGGCATAGAACCCAGCAACGCGAAATTGTCCACACCGGTTTGCCATGGTTTATGAGTGATACATTCAGCTGTGACCAGCTACAGGACGCTACTGGGTATGTGTCACCCCTTACCAAGAACCTCGCTTGTGTCCCTTTGTTTTGACCCTTCTCCTTGCGGTGCAATGGGGTGTGTTTTGTGTTTGTCTTTTGCGGCCGTGTTGGCTCACGTTGTGCTGGTTGTCCGTGTTTGCGCCCCGGGGTTGTGTCGCGGGTGTTGGTTTGTGGGAGTTTTCAGCCTCGTAGGAATACGTACAAAGGGGTCCCTGTTATGATCTATTGTGCTGCACCCGGAGAAAGGTATACATACCCAAAACGCAAGAGCCAACAGACCACAAGCGGCAACAGTCCGCCACCCCAACCCGAGGGGCTCCGCTGAAGTGTGGGACTCCATCATCCCAACTCAAGGGGGCACGCCAAAGTGTGGGAGCGCATCACCTCAAGTCAAGGGGTCACGCCAAAGCGTGGGTGTCCACCACCCGAACTTGAGGGGCCACGGCAAAGTGTGGCACAAAGGCAAATAAAGTGGCTAGTTTGTGCTGTAAGTAGGCTTCCTTTCGCCCTCACTGGCCTTTCTTTGAGACAATCCAACCTTTGAACGCCTTCAAATACATTGGTGCATTGTGGTGGTAGTGTGGTAGTTTGTATGGGATCAGTCAAGTTCCTCGTCGTCGTTCGGTCCGTCCGTCCGTTTGTTGTGCCTTTTGCTCCTTTTGTAGCTCTAAACATGTTTTGGCTCCCTTCGTTGGCCACACGGAACCTTGCACAGGGGTGGGTTGTGGCTTATCCGTTTTCACCCCTAATGTGAGGTTTGTCATGGCCGGCTAGTCGCCCTCGGGGTGTGTATGGCTCGCTCGCCGGTGGCCATGACCCAGCAACCCATGAGTGACGTCCCCACTCCTTGACCACTCTACCTTTGTGCATGGAAGCACAATATAGGTGCGGTAAATTTTGCCATTTTTTGCTGTTTTCAGCAAAATTTAAATCAACATGAAGATTCCAAATGCTGTTGCAGGCTTGGCTCGTGGCCTTCAGTATGGGCAACCATTGGTGACTATGCTCCGGAGTTTCGACCAACAACCATGGCCCGGGCACTCATTGGTGACCCCTCCACCCCTTAAGCCGTACAACTCTCTGTCCAGAATGGTTCTATTTGTGCGGTAGATTTTGCCGTAGTTTGCCGCTTTCAGCAAGTCTCCAAATGTTGTAGCAGGTTAGGATCATAGCTTTGGGTATGGGCAATTGTTGGCAGCTATGCTCCCAAGTTTCGACCGGCAGCCATGGCCCAAGACCCCGTTAGCCACCTCCACCCCTTGACCTCTCTACATTTGTGGATGGAAGCACATTATGGGGGCCCATGTAGGTGCTGTGGATTTTGCTATTGTTTGTCGCTCTCAGAAAATTTCAATGTACCCAAATACTGTAGTAGGCTAGGCCGGTAGCCTTTGGTATGGGCAATCCGTCACCTGGCGTCTCGTCGGTAGGCCGCTACAAGGGGGTGGTGCGGAACTCAACCATGTACATATTCCTTTCTTCGGGAGTGTTTTTTGTTGGTCTTGCATGTAGCCAATGTATTATGGATGCATGTGTGTTTCTCAAAAGCCCTGAGCGAGTGCCGCTTTAGTTCACAGTGGCAAGTAGGGTCGTGTGCATCTATTTCCCAAACTACCGTACATGACGCCCCAAGTTTGTTTGTTTTCTTTATTAAGGAACATCCTAGTGGGAGGTGCGGGGAAGGTACTACCCTGATTGAGTGGGTTTTTGTCTCAGCCACTTTTTTTTTAATTGGGTGTCATTGTTGTCTGACGTCATTTTTTGTTGTCATATTGGTTGGGCCGCGAACGACAAGTTGTTTGTTTGTTTCCATCACGCTTCGTTACGAGTTGTTTTGACTCCCTTCGTTTCCATGGGAGTCGTTTTGAGTCGTTTCTGTTCGATGGGGAGGTGTTGTGAGTTGCTAGGGTGTTCAAATTGGCCACGTGACCACCATGTACACTCCCCACCCCAAGATCCCACTTTGTAGCAAACACGTTGTCGTTTTGAGTCTATTTGACTTGGTGCATTTATTGTCTCCACGAGCTGTTTCAACTATTTTGCGGTAAAATATCGGCAATCATGGATCACATGAAAAGTTTGTTCCATTTTCGTTTTCTACAAGTTGAAGTGTTTGGATTAGGTAAATCGAGTAAATCAAGTCCGCCCCCCCCCCCCTTTTTCTTCCATCAAGGGAGGGGCGAGGGGCCGTAGTTGCAACTCAAACTAGGAATTCTTTCTCCGACACGAACAATAGAAGCCAACCAGGATACTCGAAATCCGGTAAAAGACCTGGTGCGTTGAAGCTGAACTAAGGTCACAAAGACTCGTATATACCGGTCAAAAACAAAGAAAACCAATCTCTCCCCGATTTCGCGGGCAAACGAACACTACCCCGACTTGACAAGCACGGTTGCACAAGAGCAACAATGTGGTACTGTGCTCCGGGCACATGCGCAACCCATACACAAATGCATTTGCACAACCATCACCATCACCGCGGTCTGAGGCCGCCACTGCACTGGTCGACGTCACCTTAGGTCCCCTCTGGCCAACCCTGGGGATGAAGGCGGGCGAGTTACCGGCCCGCCAGCAAACGCCGCAAGCTCCTAAGCCTGCCCCCCATCCCCCCCCGGGGCCCGCTTGAAGTGCGGATTGCACGGCCACTGGGAACGTGAGTGCACGATGCAACAATCCCAATCCTCCTAGCATTCACAGCTGCTGTGGCAACCGGCGCAGGCCTAGGTTCAAGCCCTGCACGGGCGCCCGGCGGGTGGGTTCTCGGTACAAGAGGACCAGACCGTGGACACGGCACTTAGCCCTGATCGCACAAACCACGCGCGGGGGCCGCCCCCCTACCCATGCGTGTGGTGCAACGGTATGCACTTGTCGTTCCGCCCCTGCCCACGGGGGCGCAGCCGCCCCAGTAGCAGCAGCCGGTCCCTCAGCCGGGCCCCCCGCCCCAGCAGCCCTTTTGTTGAGGGAGGGAGTGACTCTCCCCCCGCCCAGCAACCTACCGCCCCCGGCCAATCCAGGGGGTGTGGGGGGGGAGGGGTCGTGGCATGGCGGCTGAACTCCACACATGGGCACGACCATTTACGACTTGTGGGCCGCGGACTTCGTCACTGAGCCCCGGGCCTTGGCTCTCCGGCGTTGGGCAGAGAGCACGGTGTTTGCCCGGGCACGGGAGCTCATGGCGTTGGCTTTGTAGGGTTTGTGTACGCGGAACAATCCCGTGCAAACGCCCTTGCACGGCACCTAGCACACTTGGCAGCGACGAGGAAGTTCTCAGCGGCCTTACGGGGCACCTTATTAGCAGTTCGTATGGCCGAAAGGCTCCGACTGCTGCGGCCCACCGTATGCCACATCCACTAGGCCATTGCGGCCCGAGCTGGTGGAGCCTACAACTCCGAGCCTGGTCAGCGGGTTTGGGGCACACTAGGTATGCTCCGAACCATGGACACGGCTGTACGTCCGTGTCCCGAGACAAACTTTGCCGGCCTCGCCCTCGCTTTCTTCAGTGTCTGCCACGGCCTTCGGCTTGGGGAGGCCTCGAGCCTCCGTAGGGCCGACGGCAGCTAGCAAGTCTTTATCACCTTCTACGATCGCAAGACCAAGAGGCGATGCATCCCGGCCAAGATGGGAGTATGGGCGGAGCGGTGGTGACAAGCCCTGCTGGCGTGTGGTATTGTACAGCCTACGGCCCAATACCTGCCACTCTTCTCGGAGGCGAGCTCGAAAGCTGCATGCACTTTCTCCTGTGGGGCACCCCATGGGCGGAGGTCACCTAGCACTGCTGCAAGCGGCTCTTTGCATCATCCCACGTCGCGTTTGGTGCCTCCGTCACGGCTGTGGGCATGTGGATTAGATAGACCTCGTAACGGCAAGCATGGGAGTGCGCCGTCCCAGGGCCACACTGGGAATTTGAGCACCCAGACCAAGCTCTTTGGCCGCATCTGGTAGCAGGCACTACCACGCGGCCCCTGTCCTCCGTCCAGCTCTAGCCTACAGGCGCCGTCGGGTGGCGCACAGCCCCCGACGCTTCAGGCTCCCGTATTATCATCATGGTCGACAGTGATGACGAAGGGGACAACTCCGACGATGGTGTACTGGGAACCCTTGGGAGGAATCCTAGAGTGGCCCCGGGAGGACGGGGGCCACGTGCGCGCTCTTCGGGTCGCCGGCAAGACACACCACAGGCCCCGCGTGCACATTTGAGTCCGTCACCGCAAGCCCAAGGCCCGCCAGTCCCGCAACGGTCTTTCGTCCGTGGATCGTTCTCGGCACGAGACAGTGCAGCCCGCAAACACAAGACATCGCCCGACTGCGCAACCATCGCCGGACCATGGGTTGCGCAGGGGCAGCTGGTCCCCGCCCCTCAGCTCCTGCCGAAAGTGCGGAAAGCCAACAAGTGAGCACATATCGGATGCGGCAGCTTTGACGGCGGTCAAGGCGTATGTGGACCACCGCCGGGCGGATAGCCTGCTACGAATGTGGTGGGCAGAGTCGCACCGGTGGGCCCTGGATAGGCCCAAGGTCAGCCTGGATGACGAAGCCCTGCATGACACACTCCACCATCTGGCGATGCATGGACCACGTGACAAAGCATCGTCTCTCCAGCCTGGCGGATGGGGACGTTGTTACCATTGAGCTTGCAGGCCGCGGTCTGGGCCCGGCGAGTTCGGTACAGGTCCTAGACAACCTCCGGGCCTAGTGGGCAGATCCCCATTTCCAACAAGCGGGCGAGGAAGCCCCGACAACACAGGAGTCGTCGTGCCCTAAGGTGGCGGCGCTGCTACGCAGATTGCATGCAGGCGGCCTCATTAACTAATGCCCACTGTCACCACATGCACACGCCTTTGTAAAGTACAAAAGCCTTGCGAAGTGCGCACTCATCATTGATATGCACGCCTTCAATCTTGCCTGCTCTTTCAAAGCAAGGCCGTTCCGGCTGCCCTCGCCTGAGGGCCTCACGGGACTACTGCATTCGGTACATGGGGGAGTGTGGGGGGCTAAGATTAGTCTCGGCAACTGTTACTCGAGCGTGCACCTCCCATCTGCGATGGCTAGTGCAGTCTGTGTGGCCGCGGCGGGCACCGCCTACGCCCTGGTCCGTGTGCCGTTTGATTAGCACCAGGCGCGTGGAGTGGTGCAGCGCCTGACTGCGGCTCTGCTGTGAGATTTGCCTGAAACGCAAGTAGCCATTCTTCATTATCTGGATGACATACTTTTTGTTGGTCGGAACCGCCTGCTTGCCACCTAGGTGGGTCGTGACACGGCGGCGCATTTGGCCCGTAAAGGTTTCCTAATTAGCCCTAAGTCCGTCCTGGATGCCACCCAATCCCTGACGTGGATGGGGAAGCAGCTTAGCCTGGACATACCTTGTGTGACGCACAAGCCCGAGGGGCTGGCTGACATTCTGGGCCGCTGGGTTGCTTTCAGCCTGTCCCACTACACATGCAAGCCCCCGCAGCGACTGCGGGGGCGTATCGGGTGGTTGACATGCCTTGGTGTCTCGGCAAGGTGTTTCCTCGCAGGGGCACGTGCATGGCTTCGCCTGCGACCCCCCTCTGCGCATTGTGTTCGTTTTGCCGTGTGTAGCGGCCTTTTGGAGGCGACCGCGGCGGGGGGTCGGGGGTAGGAACCACAACCCACCGAGGGGCTAGCAATTCGTGTGTACACTAATGCCGCCGCTTGTCCTTAGGCGCCCGGACAGGTTTTTGTAGGGGTATGGAGCTCAGAGGGCCTAGTTGTCCGCAAGTGCCTGCAGTGGGTGAGTAGCTAGCAGTCCGCTGAGTTGTTCGGGGTTTTGTGTGCGCTCGATGTTGCGCGGAGTTCCGGTTGTAAACATGAAGACCTTGTGACGGATAACGTGGGCGCGATAGCCAAGTTCCTCTAGGGCCGCCCCTCCACACTGCTGGTGGCGTAGCAGCGTATCTAGCGACGCGCTACGCACCGGCTGCGCTGGCGGGGCGTGTCGGTAGGGTTGGTATATGTCGATATCGCCCTTAACCCCGCTCATTGTGTCAGCTCGTGGGCGGGGTGGGGGGGGGGGGGGGGCAGGGTATGGTCGTGGAGGCGACGGCTAAAGATAGGGTCTATAGCCAGGGGCCAGGTCGGGTTCGGGGAACAGTGGGGGACCGCCATAAGCGGCTGCAAGTGTGGAACGGTGACTTGGTGGGTGGGTAGGGTGTGGAGTGTTGTTGCCCCCTGTGCAGCTCACTACATGTCCGCACATGCGCCCCGCCGTTCTGCATACCGCACCGCCGACGACTGCGGCGGACTCATGGCCGAAAGATTGCTGGAGGTCCTGCGCACCCGCGGGGGCGCGGCAAATTGGGTGGCTGACACCACCCTGCCGCCCGCACACGTGACAAAATTGTCTGTGGTAGCCGCCGAGGCACGCCCTACCACCACGCGGGCCCGTGCGATGTAGGCCCCATCCGCTACCGAGTAGTCCATGGACACGGTGCTGCGTGTGGAGCTGGAGCACGTCCCGCTGGGACAAGGGTCGCGGGCGACCCGCGAGCACCGCGAGTGGCGCATCTGCGAGGGCAACTGCCGTGGGGCGGAGCGCCGGACGCTGCACGGGTAGCTGATGCTCGTTGCCGTCGCCGCTGTAGCCAGCACTGCCGCCGCGCCCATGCTCTTCGAGGACAACGACGGGGACGGCGGGGCAGCCTCAGAAGCAGCCGCGGGAGGGCTGCTCGGAGGGCCAGTGCCGCCGGATGGCGGTGGCGAGGCCCGCCGGCCAACCGCCCCGCGCCCCCGCCAGCGCCTAGTCCGGCCGTGACCAACCGTAGCACTCGGGGTGTGGGAGGCGGCGGCTATGCAGCCGACAGTTCGTTGCTCACACACAACTGGTCGCAGTTGCTCAACCTAGGAAGCGGTTAAGCTTATGTATAATTTCTTTCTTGCTGCGGGTTTCTCGGGGGGGGGGGGGGGCGAGAGAAATGTGCTGCACTGTTCCCTTGCATGCGCGAGCCCGAGATGGTTGTGCGCCACTGTGGAGCTGCGGGTTGCTCGTCGCAGTGCCGGCCAGGGGCCCTGCTTGGCCCTCCTTGGCCCTGCCTCTATCCCGTGGTTGGTTGCCTTGGTCCAACTGCGCAGTGGTTTGACACCGCGGTTGCGCCTCTTGCCCATTCCTAATCATATTGACCGAACCCGTCTAGATAGCCCCACTGAGTGCGGGTATGGCCTGGGGCGGCCGCAGCCCGCTGTTATTTTTGCTGTACCCCTGCAAGCACGTGCCCGTGGCAGTTGTGCGCCACAATGGCGCTGTGGGTTACTTTTCGCGGCGTCGGCCAGCGCCGAAGGGAGCCTGTGCGCATGGGGCGACCAGCCCACTGGCCTTGCGTATACGAGGTGGTTGGTAGCCAGTTGCTTGACCGCGGCGTGGTTTGATGCCGCTGGTGCCTCTTATTGCCTTTCCTCGTCGCACTGACCATGTCTGTGCGGGCGCAGCAGCCCGCTGTATTTTACTCCTGATCCTGCATGCGCGTGCTTGTGACAATTCTGCGCCATTGTTGCCCATTATATGTTGTGGCGCTCGATTGCCGTTGTGCATCGCTTCCCGCTATGCCGGCTCTGAGCGGACGGAGCCTTCTTCCCTTGGGGCGGGCAGCCCATGGCCTTGCTTGGACCCGAAATGGGTAACGCGCATGCCACCCTGCATGTCTCCCTACCCTGGCTTGATTCAGACCGCGGTGTGGTTTTACACCACAGGTGCGTCTACCTGCCTCTTGACTGTTCGAGCTGACCGAACTCATGTAGCAGGGCCCGCTGCGTGCGGGCGTGGCAAGGGACGAAGCAGACCGGGGGGGGGGGGTGGGGGACACACTTATATATGGCAGGCGCGACCCCAGGAGAATTAGGTGGTCCTGGTAAAATTTTTCCCTTGAGTATCTGTGGGGGTTTTAGGTGATGTTTTTGTGGTTGTTTGCTTGGTGAAAGGGCGGCACAGGGCAGGACAGCGACATAGGGCTACAGTACAAGCAAAAACTAGGTTAGCAATAACCTAGGTTTTGCCTCAGGGGGGGGGGGGCAGACCAAGCCACAGGTTGGTATGCTGTAGTGAGGTGTTCTTTGTTTTGCTCGTGACCAGTTCCCGTGGGCCCGCTCGGGCATGTCTATTGTGCGCCAAGTAAAGGCCGGTTGGCTAGGTGCTTGGCTGTCATCATGTTCCCCAAGAACCAGGACGGCTGCCTTGAGTATCTGTGTGGGTTTCAGGTGATGTTTTGTGGCTGCTTGCTTGGTGACAGGGTGAGACAAGGCAAGACATCGACACATGGCTACGGTACAAGCAAAATGTCACAACCAGTGCGAGCCAACCATGTTTGTGTCCATAAGGACACGAAAGCCGTTTGTCGTCACCGGGACTGTTGTTGTTGGTTGCAACTGCCAGGGGCATGCGGCACCCAATGGCCCACCGATGGGGCCCCCGGGGCATCATGTTAGCATGTTTGGTTGACCAAGAAAAGGAAGCAAGCTTCCACAAAGCTGGGGCGGGGAAAAGGAAGCACAATAACATGGGCACATTGGGGCGCAAATGACACTAGCCACCATTGTCAACCACAAAGGAGCGCGGGTTACTGGCTGCTGTGAGCGCATGACACCCATGGAAACCATGAGCGTTGGTGCAATGCACACATTCACCATGCGCAGAGAGGAAGGAATTGGGTTTGGCACATGGCACGAGCAGGTTGGTGGCGCACGACCAGGATGCCATGTTGAAGTCCCATGCATGCAGTGCCCATGCGGTACACGGCGCCTCTTCCTTTCTAGGCCTGGCCTGAAGCTCCACCAAACAGATTGAAACAAGTGGCACATGCCCGTGAGAAACCACCTTTGGCCTGTGAGACATGACGGTTTTCCTACTGGGATGAGTTTGTGGGTTGGGCACGTCCCCTAGCGCAACACAACCCGACAAACATGATCCAAGGTGGCTGTGGCTCTAGCCGCATCACCCCTGCTTGTTGGCTGTATACTGAAATAACCTTAGACTGTCCCCGGCTCATCGACCGAGACACTGTTACCCGTTGCAAACCTCATCTGCACTGACATGACAACTCACATGTGTTGTCACCCGTCCCCATAGACGTCCACTTGTGGACATGCATGACTCGCATGAAGTGTATGGTTATGGTTTCTGCGGTTGTGCATAAGCTAAACCACTGCCTAAGTGCGTCTTGTTTGTTCATAGGTCATCTACGAACTGTGCGTTCATGTAGCGCCGGTAACCCCCCCCAAAAAAACTTGAGATTGGTGGCACGTGCAACTAGATTCCAGCCGGCTGGTACCACAGCCCCTGCATGGTGCAAAGAGACCATGGTGGTCTCTCTGGCCCCAACACAAGTCATTCATCGCCGTCGTTAATCACCGGCACCGGTGGACCTCGAGGTGATTTACATGATATGGTGGTTGCAATTCCGCTATTGCATATAGGTTGGTACACCGGTACAATATGCCCACTTTTCCACTCCTACACCACCCTATGGTTTTCTTGCCCCTAGTGTATCACTTGTCACTGTGTGTACCCGATGGACAATCCCCGCGGGTGTGAGCCATTTCGTTCTCTGCTTTGTATTCCGCTCCCACTTTGAGGAAGGCTGTTTCTTGTGATCCAGCGATGGTGAACACAATGCCGCTTGGTGCTAGGACCGCAACACTAGGGGCATTCATAGGGATGTGAGGTGTGGCAGCAAGCACACGGACGCCCGCTTTTGCTGCCTTGGTAGTTGCGGTGTGGTTGGTGGTAGTACCTCGAGCATCAATAATCCATCGCGTGGCCCGTGCATCACACCCACGATGATCATTCACGTACCATCATGAACACCCGCCTTCAAGCTTTGTTGCTTTGGCACTAGTACATTGGAATGACCTGAAGCATTTGGCTCCATTTTTAACAAGCGCACAACTTTGGTGTTGGGTTCAAGTTGTGCCAGGAGGTAACAAGATACCCGGCCGAGGGTGATTGCACACAATTGTCCTCCCACCTTGAACGAAAACTTGAGAGGTAATGATTCCCCAAGCTCTTGTCCTTGTAATTGAGTCAAGCCGCACACCGATACTTGGTGCCTTCTTAGCAATGCAGCTCTTTTGTTGGCATACTCCACGTGGGTCTAGAACTGCAAATGTGACAGCTCCTCCCAGGTCCAAGCTGCCCTTCCCATGAGCACCACGGCATGCTTGTTGTGTGACCCACCATACCATGGATACTAAACGGCTTGCAGCCGAACTCCTTCACCAAGTGTTGAACAAGAGCCAAGGTATGTGTGATGAAATGTTGTGCAGTGGGACAAGTGCACGAGACGTTAGGCGAGGCAACTAGGTATTTAGGTGTCATAGGGAGTGCTCAGCCAACTACTTCCCCATGGTCAGCTCCGCCACCACCTGCCACATGATTAGCATCTCTTCCTTCAAGTTGGCGATCTTCTTGTTTGCTTTACCGGTTTTTCGGCAGACCCCAACCATTCGTAGTAGCGGTCAATTGCTTGTTTTGCAACCTAGAAGCCCCGGGGAGCGTGCCCGGCATCAACATTTTCTTCTCGTTGAATTGATACCATTCACTCTCCAAGTTTTGCTTCCTCGTCATTGCGCAGAATGTTGCTGTCTCCCTCCAATCTTCCACTGCCTGTCGACTGTGGGGAAGAAGCACCCTGTAGAAGGAACAACAGACACCAAAAATGCATGGGCTTCGACATGGACCACCTAGGTACCTGGGTGGTGTGTGATGAACAATTTTTTTTGCGGTATCTTGCTTCTGTTTCACTTCCACACCGGCTTGCCGCACGATCTGCCAAACGTTTGTGGCACAGAGTGTGGCACTTTTCATGGCCCACACTTTGTGCTAGAAACGGCCGACCAACGCATTGAACGTTGTAGGTCTGTGCTGCCGTTGAACGTAGTAATGAAGCCCTCATGCACACCCAGACATCCATCGGCATGCTTACCTTTAACACGCTCGCCACAATTTTCTTGTACCCCTCTCGTAAGTTGGCAACCGACCATGCTGCCGCCAGGAACGCATTTCGGAATTGAAGTACAATGTGGGGACCAATCTATGCACCTAGGATCTAGCAGGTCTGCTCATCTTTAGACAAGGAGATGTTTGGTGTCTTTGAGTGTAACAGTTCAATGATTCTGAGAATGATATCACCCAGGTACTGGGTTACTCACATTGTGACTATGTACCAGGTTGTTCACATACCCCCAACTTCTAACAGCCAAATGTTCAACATGGCGACCAATGTGTTTGCTCGGAAGCCGTCAAATGTTTGTTGCACACGCTTTTTTGTAAGCTTTGACCATCCTCCAGGTTCTTGTCCCACGTCAAATTGTTCAGATCTACAACAACTACACTCTCTCATTTTTTGCATTGTACTGTAATGTTTGGACAGGGACACAACCCAGAAGTGCGGGTGTTGAGGGGTATTTACATTGTGCTGAGGCTCGCCTGCACAATGTGGCAGGTTCTAGTCATCCTGTTGCCCTAGAATGTGACATGCCATGGATAAATAGGGCGTTGTTGGCTTTTTGACACGTGGAGGGATGACGCGGCGCCACAGAGGTTAGTTGTAGAGTTGCCTTGTGTCCAGCTGAGAAAGGACCTTTGAGTCTTTGGAGAGTGGTAAAAGTGATGAGAAAATCAGCCAAAGCGTACATGAGTGGTGCGAGGATGAAATGGGCTAATGACGATTGATGTGGATCCGTAGGAGGATGAGGATGGGACAACTCAAGAGGAGAGATGGGTGTCACGGACTTGTTTCTGATTGCATAGATGGCAGCCCGTTGGGCGTAGATGGGGTGCTTTGTGGATGCAACAACGCCAGTTTAATTCCGTCGCATCCATTCACACAGCAGTTGCTCTGTAGTCAAGAACAAAGGTTCAGGGCTCAGCGGAACTCATTGTCTCTGCTACCGCCCACCCCTCCTTTGCTTTCCCTAAGCGTTTGTCAACCCCCCCAACTTCTCTGTATAAGCAACTGCCGCTGTCCAAAAAATGTCAGTGGGCAGATCGCCACTTAAGAGCCTGAGATCTGTGTGTTGGAGGCTCTGGACTCACACCTCTACGCTGTAAAGATGCGTCGCTTGGTTGAGCCCCGGCGGGTACGCCCGGCCCGGCTGCTGCTGGTGTTGCTATTGCTGGGAGCAATGGAGTTTTTGGCAGTGCTGCCCTGGAGACATCGGACCCCAGCAGTGAACATGCGGATGCAGCGAGCACAGCCGCAGGAGCCATCCCAGGGCCCCACTTCTCGCCGCAATTTTGCGGCCTCCGCCGCCGCTGCCACCATCACCAGCAACACTGCCAAGTCCAAACGCACTACCACTGCTGCCGCCCACACTCCCGCCACCGTCACACCCGCTTATGCTGCTGTCAATACTAGCCGCTCTGCAATCGCCGCCACCTCTGCGTCTGGCATCAGCACCACCGCCATCGACGCCAGGCCTGGCACTCAGAGCACCGCCATCATGGCCAAGTCCAGCTCCACCAATGCCACCACCGCAGCAGGGTCCAGCGTCACAACTGCTGCTGCTGCCGCCGCCGCCATGGGAGTGGTATCCATGAAGGTTGCCACCTTCTATTACCCTTGGTACGGCAACCCTAGTTGGGATGGCAAGTGGGCGCACTGGGACCACGACCAGCTTGAGCACTGGGATCCAAAAATTCGTGAAAAATTCCCACATGGCGAGGCTTCGCGACGCCGCCCGCCGGGGGGCATCGGCTCGAACTTTTATCCTGAGCTTGGACCGTACGCCTCACGCGACCCGGTAGTGATTGCGACCCACATGGCACAGATTGCAGCGGCGGGGATTGGGGTTGTGGCGGTGTCGTGGTATCCGCCGGGCACGCAGGACCCAGCACAGAACGGCCACGAGCTGGCGGTCGAGGACGGCAGCTACATGGCAAGGCTGTTTACCGCTGCAGGCCAGCACGGGCTGCAGGTACTCGTGTCATAGTTGATTGTGCTGTTGTTGCTTGTCTCTTTTTTCACCGCCGCAGTTTGCCTGCTGCACACTTCCCCACATTCCCCCTCCCCCAGTTGGATCGGGAGCCTCCTGGCCCAAGGTAACTCTACCAAAGGTTCCGCTTACACCTTGATTCAGCTCACTTTAATTAGGTTGCACCCCTCGTTCTTGCTTCTGTTCCCACACCACACACACACTCCCCCAGAAGTGACCTCAACCACCACATAGGTCATACATAACATACGACACTGGACCCCATTGCACTGCACAGTAAGCTGCCACCTTTGTGTAACACCACGCCCTCCTTTGAAGGGGAAAGCTTGAGCCTCCATCCAGTTGAATTAGGAAAGCTCAAATGCGTATCCATGGTCCTCGTGAGGGGCCTCTGGGCAACATTCTGACACGAGGCAATAGGGCCCCACAAGCCCCTGTCAAAACCACGGGAGAGCGGCCGGGCCCGGTCCTTGTATGCGACATCCCCCCCGCCCCCCCAGCCCCCCGGGGTTGTCTGTTTTTTAATTAGGTCACACCCCCCCCCAGGTTTTGAGAGATAGTGGTGTCGGGGCCATGGCGCCAACGGCGCCGAAGTTTTTTGTGCACGCTTCCCTTTCATCAAACCATCCATGTTTTGAGCGCCAGATTAGCAAGACGAGGCGCTAAACAAATGCCGTTTGTTGCGAAGTGAAGATCACCACAACCACTGTGGACACACCTGCCAATCTGCAGCCCCTGCTTCACAACAGCCACTAGCAGCTTCCCCAAACCCGCCCCAGACACACATCCCCCCTGGAGGTATGCATGTGGTTGTTGTGGGTCGCGCGTAGGCCCCCCCACCTTGGGAATCCCCCCCCCCCGCGGCCGAACCCCCCCCAACACCCTCCAGCCGAGCCCCCCCCCCAACTGCCCCCCCCAGCCCCCCCCCCCCCCCCCCCCCCCAAGTTTTGACCGATAGCTGGGGGGGTGTCTCATCAGGACCGGTTGTAGTCGCCCCCCCGTGGTCAAAACAAGACCCCACCAAGAGCAATGCTGCACAGAGCAGATGCATAGTATGCAGCCCATAGGCTGTATCGCTCAGCATTGGCCGCCAACAGTGTGGAGGGCTCTGTGGACTCGATCGGAACAAGTGTGTAACACCAAAAGTTATAATCGCTTTTGTTGTCACCAATGATTATGATTCCCCCACCCCTCCATGCACACATGCCGGCCAGAACCAGCACCACATGTGTGCCCCCCCCCCCCCCCGGCCCCCAAGATGCCTGCTCCCTCCCGGTCTTGGTCCAAACTGGCTCCTTAATTGTGCTTTAGTACCCCCTCCAAATGCACAAGGTGTCCATCATCTCCCCCAACAAGGCGGCACAGCACTGGAAAATGTCCAGCAGGCCGACGACTTCGGGCATGTCTTGCTCATGGAGCAGGACACGAAAAAAAATGCGGT
>OZ038384.1:15811833-16051833 GCA_964036045.1 Eutreptiella sp. 'Long Island Sound 2002' | reverse complement strand
AGCATCATAAATGGTCCAGGATCATTTTTGAAAAAGCGTGTTTTTGACCCATTTTTGACCCATTTTTGGTCCGTAAACGGCCCATTTTGAAGGCATTTTGGGATTTTCCATGGCGCCAAACGCGCCACCACGGGCTCAAAACGGCCTAAAAACACTTGTTTGAGCATCCCAGTTGGTCTAGGAACAACTTTGGGAAAAATGATTTTTTTCGCCCCGGGGACCCTGGAGGACTCACCGTTGGCCCCCACTGTGCGTGGGCTGGCCAGCCCTCTGGCTGCACCATGTGACCACTGGTAAGGGGGTGTCTTGTTGGGCGATTCTGAGGCTTGACAACCATAAAAAGTGGGGGGTTGCGGGTGGAGTAGGTGCCCTCGGAATTGGACTTTGAGCCACGTAGCCCAAGATACGGCCCGTTCTTGGTTTCGGGGTGCTGGTGCACATTGCGCAGTTTTTGGGGCTTTTTGGCGCCTTTTTGGGCCGTTTCTCGGACATATCGTCACGAGAAAGTCGAGAGGCACATGGTGGTCGCAGCTGTGTGCCTTCGTTTGGCTGTTTCGCACCCTTACTAGGGCTGTTTTGGGCGAAAAATGGCTGTTTTTGGCCAAAAACTGCGCAGATTTTGGGAGGGCACCTCCCGACTTGGCGCCACCGCCCCGGGCTGCCACCAGTGAGTTTTTAGCCCAAAACTTGCATTTGGCACGACCACCTCCTAGGCTTCAAGATAACCACATTGGCGAATGATGCAAAGCGTTGGAACGGAGCAATGGCCAAAACAGCAAGGAGACGTGTTGTTGTTGCTTGTTGCTTGTTGCTTGTTGTTAGCTAAATTTAAGGGCAGAGGGGTGTAGTAACATATATATACATATATATATATATATATATGTACATATCTATATATATATATATATATATATATATACATACATATATATATATATACATACATACATACATATATATATATACATATATATATATATATACACACACACATATATATTACTACACCCCTCTCCCCTTAAATTTAGCTAACAAACAACAACAACAACAACAAGCACGTCACCATTCTGTTTTGGCCACTGCACCTCCCCATCGCTCCGGGCTCGACACTAGGTGGTGGCCTTGCCAAGTCCAAGTTTTGAGCCAAAACCTCACCAGTGGCGGCCCGGGGCGGTGGCGCCAAGTCGGGAGGTGCCCTTCCAAATCTGCGCAATTTTTTGAGCCAAAAAACAGCCATTTTTCGACCAAAACAGCCCTAGTAAGGGTTCAAAATAGCCAAACGACGTGCGGCTTGACTTTCTCGTGACCAAGGGACCTTTGGTGCCCTCTAACTTCACAATATGTCCGAGAAACGGCCCAAAAATGCGCCAAAAAGCCCCAAAATCTGCGGAATGTGCACCAACACCCCAAAACCCAGAACGGGCCGTATCTTGGGCTACGTGGCTCAAAACCGAATTTCGAGGGCACCTAGTCCACCCGCAACCCCCCACTTTTTGTGGTTTCTAAGCCTCAGAATCGCCCAACGAGACACACAGACCCCCGTACCACTGGTCACCTGGTGCAGCCGGAGGGCCGGCCAGCCCACGCACAGTTGGGGGCCAACTAGGGTCCACCAAGGTCCTCAGGGCGAAAAAAATCATTTTTTCCAAAGTTTTTCCTAGACCACTTGGGATGCTCAAACAAGTGTTTTTAGGCCGTTTGGAGCCCCTGGTGCCGCATTTTGGGCGATGGAAAATCCCAAAATGCCTTGAAAATGGGCCGTTTTGGGACCAACAATGGATCAAAAATGGGGCCAAAACGCGTTTTTCCAAAAATGATCCTGGACCATTTATGATCCTCAAACAAGTGGTTTTAGCCCACTTTGAGCCTGTGGCGACGCGTTTTGGCTCGTGGAACATCCCAAAAAACCTTGAAATGCGGCTGTTTTGGGACCAAAAAATGGGTCAAAAATGGGTCAAAACCGCGTTTTTCCAAAAGTGATCCCGGACCATTTGGGATGCTCAAACAAGTGTTTTTGGCCCGCTTTGAGCCCGTTTTGACCGAGTTTAGCCCCTTCCACCACATGTATGCACCACTTTGTGCCTTTCGCACGTACCTATATATATATATATATATATATATATATATATAGTCATAGTCATAGTCATAACCACTTATCATGCCGTCTACTGGTGTTACCGGGCATCTCGCGCCGACAGGTGGTTCCTGCCTCGCTCGATCCCGTGGGTGCCAGGGCTGCCTGAGGTGGCCCACAGCATGACGGAGGACCCAGAGGACCGGGGATACCGGTCAACCAGGCTTTGGGGGCAGTAGCAACTGCATAGCGTTAGCATTAGCAACGGCGACGGGCGCTGGCCTGTTTGTTCGCCGGGGGTAAGGGGGCAAGGCAAAGCAACGCAGCAGCATCGCAACAAGTAGAAAGCAAGGGCTTCTCTGTCCGTCGCAAAGCGGCAACCAAGGAACAAAGCAGCATGCATGCGGCGAAGCGAGAGCTGACCCTCCGTCGTTCGCGTACCCCCGCCACCGTGGAGACGTCCATCACCCATGACCCCACGGAATCCATTGCCGTCTGCGTTCTCGAAATTGCCCACCACCCCTGACTCCACGTATCCCTCTGCCAGCAAGCAATAGCCCGTGTGTGCATAGCCAGGATTTCTGGGAGGCTCCAGCCTAGCCTGGCCCTAAGCTTTCATCGCCCCCATGTCTCCACAATGTACACCGCCAACCCACCGCACCATCCCCCTAGTATAGTACAGAAACACGGTATCAATTCCACGTCCCCGTGGCCCTGAGCTGCTCCCACACCCCAGATATATACCATGCAGGCACTCCTTGTCAGGGGCCAGCACCCAATCAGCTTCGAGGCATCCACTTGCCCACGTATAATATAACTTGAGGGTCTACAGGGGGGGACGCTGGCCGCTACGCAACGGGAGTGGCGCAACCCGTGAATATCACTGGCTGGGATTCGGGCTGGTGGGTGCCGTAGCGTGGTTATCGACCCCCTGTAGGGGTACCCACCAGAGGCTCGCTCCGGGCTGTGGTAACCAGGTGCACCTCATCTGGCCCACATACATTGCCCTGGCGCCTACCCTTGACCCTTACCTGCACTGATTGGCCAGCTCCCGTGGTTGCGCCTCTTCGGCCACAGCAGCGGCCAGGCCGCAGGTTCGGCCCCCACCGACGACGTGGCGAGCCTACTTATAGCATGGGCCCGCGCGTCACCCCCCGGACCATTTAGCATGCCGCTCCTTCTCCCTCCTCGCCTCTATCCGACCGGACTGGCGCCCCCCAGGGGTAAGCCGTTACAGTCGTGAGGCGACCGCATGCACTTCGCTACGACGCCACGCAGTACCGCTGTTGCCCTCTAGTTTGTTAACGAGGCCAGGAGATGCCCCCGTGCTCCCCCTGAGTTGTGAGAGGGGTCGGGGGGACACCCCAGTACCTCCATGTTTCCTCGCTGCTCCCCCACTGTACGATTCCCCAGTACCGCCGCGTACCCCCACCGTACAGACCCCAGTACGGCCGCGTATACCCCCAAGACGCCTGTACACCGTCACCTGGAACTCCACGTGCCCCCCATGAGTGCTCCTCCCAGGCTGCCACGCCGTCTCCACGACGCCCTCCATACTGTCCCCCTGACGACCTCACTGTCATATCAATCTACGCACACATCTTCGCCTCGTCGCCGCTCCCGGGGCCTGCAGGCTGTCTCCGCAACCCCGTGTAACACTCCCAGGGGGCGGCGCAACGCCGTAACCCCCAGACAACTCCGTGCACCCCCGGTGTATCCCGAGCAACCACTCCCAATACTGCCGTAGCCGGGCCGCCAGTAGAGACCCCGGTGCCATGGGAATACCCTACAGGGGTTTGGGCCTTATTACCCTGGTCGGGACGACCCATGACACCTCACTGTTGTATGCGGCGACCCGGGGCATGCGGGTGAAGCATCCCTGTCCGACCGTCATGCACGGGGGCAGTACGGCTCACCATCAGGCCGAGACAACCTGTCACATCGCGTTGGCCGTCATACGCCGCCTGCCAGTACCGCAAAATCAGGCCGTGAAGGCACTGCTTCTCAGGCGCTACCCCCTCCGCTGCGTCCAGCGTAGGGACGGTAGCTGGTGCACCCACAATTCCTAACCCCATCAATCTGCACCCCCGGCCCCCACCACGCCGTCACCATTTCCTCCGTGATGCCACAACCAGAGTATCCGTGAGCGCCCTCCAGAGCCGCCCACCACAGCATCAGGGGCAGGGCCGCAGACGGCGCTCCAGGGCACCGTACCCCTTCCACTCGGACGCTCTTCAGGCCATCCTGGATAGTCTTCCAGGCACTTGAGGACATCTGTCCAGAGTGCCGCAGTGCCCACCTCGCCTTAGGCCACCCCCTATCGGCACGCTCCTTACATGTCCCGCACAGCGGGACGGAGGCACACTGATGAACCCAAACTGACACCGTTTCCCTGCACCCGTGGCATCGCTGCGGAAGCACAGACCGCGACGAAACGCAGCTACCATCACAACACTGCGACCACAGGTCCTGCCATACATCGCAGCACGCGTCCTGGAGTCCGAGCAAAGCACCCGCCAGTGTGCGTGCTGTGGCACAACTGTGGAGGCTGCGCCTCGCTTTCTCCCACGTGGACACCAGGCGGAGTATCGGTCGCCCGTCGGGCATTACCGGCAGGCTCTCAAGCAGCCGGGGCCACCGCGCAACTTTGAAGCTGTGTGTACCATGCGCCAGGAGCTCCCAACCGTAGTCCCGTAAGACCTCCCCGATGACATCAACTCCGTCCTGCTCCGGGCCCCTGGCGGAAGCCAGTACCAAGCGTTGTCCTCCCGCCCGAGCCTCAATGACCGCCTCGAGGCCCAGGGTGTCAAGGGTGTGACGGGCATCGGCAGCCACGTGGTCGTCCCCCTCTGGCAGAGAGAACATGGCCTCCGTGACGTGGCCCTGCGCGTCGTCGCCCTGTACCCGTGCCAGCTGCTTGGAGCCCACTAACACTGCCATGGACCGCTGCTCAGTGACCGCTGGTATGGCTCGTCGCAGCTGCAGGTCATACAGCCACAACGTACCCACGTCAAGTACGACAGCCACCGCCAGGATTGGGAGACTGCACAGAGGCCATGACGTTCCCCACAGCTGGATGGTTGGCGTACACCTGAAGCCAGGGATCACTCTGGCCGTCAGGGCTCCTCACCTTGGTACCACGCACCTGGGCCCACTATTTCGCCGACACCACGCGGGACCACTCCCTGAATGTCGTGATGTCCCGCGCCACCCAGGAACCGATCCACAGGT
Organism: Eutreptiella sp. 'Long Island Sound 2002'; assembly: GCA_964036045.1. Lineage (NCBI taxonomy): Eukaryota > Euglenozoa > Euglenophyceae > Eutreptiales > Eutreptiaceae > Eutreptiella > Eutreptiella sp. 'Long Island Sound 2002'. The sequence continues at coordinate 16,046,528 of OZ038384.1, read as the reverse complement.
CGAAGGCCTGCGCCACCGCCGCCATCCAGTGAGGGGACAAGGACATGCCCTCTTCATGCTGGATGCACGACCGTGACACCAGCAGTGCGTGTAGCGGTGCCCTCTGAAAGGTTGCCAGCAGGTCGCCGGGGAGGCCGGCAAAGGGGTTTCACGGTCGACGCTGCAGGATCCTCCCTGCCGGCGGGCAGAAGGGTGTGTCACCGCGCAGGAACGCGTAAACCGCCCCCCATCGATCTTGCATCGGCAGCTGCATGATCTGGGTAAGCCGATGGTTCCTGCGGGCATACACATCTTCCCCAATCTGGACCATGTCCTCCACAGAGAGCCTGGCCTTGGCAGGGCCCCGGGACCACGCTGCTCGCACCACAGCGAACAGCCGCTTCAGGTCACCGGGGACGACACCCGCCATCAGGGATTCAGTCCACCTGCAGCCGTGCTCCCTCCACGCCACCAACTCCACCCCCCTTGTCTGTCAGGAGTAGCTCCGCCGTGAACTCCTCCACACGCCTGCACAGAAGCCCAGCCACCTCCTTGTCCCGCGCACACAGTAGGCGCATGTGGCCAATGTCCTCCTCCGGCCCCCAACAGAAGATACAGGGGTGGGCTGGTATTGCCATACGCGTGAGCTTTTGTCTCCACCGTCGCATGACCTGCATGGTGGACAAGCGACCGTCACGTGCCCGCAGCATATTCCTGTGCGTTGGCCCCTGATGCACAGCTCCCAGGGACATCGCCTCGCAGGCGCCAAGCCAGTGGCGTGTGCGCCCTGGTGCGAGCCGCTAGCGAACGCCACTCCATCTCCCGGACTTGCTGAAGGGCTTGCACGGATGGCACACGCGGCTCGAGCTCTCCATTATCCCCCGGCACTAAGAGGATGGCGTGCTCCTTTGGCAGGACGAGATGGACAGGCGGGGCCATTGCACGGGCCGCGGCAGAGTCTGGTTCCTCGAGCGGGACCGCCGCCAAGTGCGAGCTCTGCCTCACCACCCAGTGGTGCGGCCCCCCAACTCGGCGCGGCAGCCGCCGCAGCCCCTCCACTAGCCAGCACAGTGCGTGCTGGTTGACCAGATGTGATGTTGGCCCCTTGATGCCACGGTACAGGGCCTCCTGCGCCCTGCGGAGATGCGCTCTTATGACGGACGCATCCACCACGTGTACCGTGCACGCTGACGGGGGTGTGTGCAACAAGTACGCCGCCGCGCCAATGATCTCTGCCTCTGGGACCGTGCCGTAGATGGCACCCGTCCACGTGGGGATTCCTTGGCTGACCACTGCCACGTTTGTGGCGTCGTCTCCCTGGGGCGACGCGTCAGACGATGTGACTTTAGTCGCCACCGGCACCCAGCAGTGCCGGTGGGGCTCCAGCAACGCCACGTCGGAGTGGGGGCTCTGCACCACCTTTCCCAGGGACGCCGCACTGGAGGCCGTGAGCTCCGGGGACAGGACCACCCTCGGTCGATATACCGCATGTGGTCTCCAGGCCAGGTCACATCCGCAGACTGACTTTATGGCATCCAGGGCGGTGGTATACTCCGCTCCCCAAACTGTTGCGGAGCAGGAAGGCTGGTATACCACCACAGACCCCTGCTCCACTGCGCCGCCATCACGCAACGACGTGACGGCAACGTGCGGATCGTGCGGCACGTTGGACATCCCCACCACTTCCGGGACCGAGCACTCATCCGGATCCGAGATTGGGCCTGCTGGCAGCAGAAGGACAATTGCCCACTCGCAACACCTTAGCACCGCCGCGCACGCCCTGGAAAACGCTGGCCGCCCGTGCACAACCCACATATATATATATATATATATATATATATATATATATATATATATATATATATATATATATATATATATATTTGTTGTTGTTGTTGTTGAAGGCACCCAGCACGTGCCAGCGGGAGAAATTGCCAGACACGCTCTCCCTGGGCAGGGCGCAAGGGAGCAGTCGGCCGGCGTCACGCTGGCCGGGCGTGTGCCGACGACGACCGAGGGGGGGGGGGGGCGCTGTGGAGTGGAGGGGGGGGGAGGTGTGTGCGTGGAGGAGGGTGTGGCTACCTGGGGGCGCGCGTCGCTGTGAGAGGGACCACCTGCCCATGCGACCCTGGTTCCCTCCCCTGCCGTGGGGGGAGGGCGTGCGCACCTGTGCGAAACGGGGGCGGGATGGGGGGCAGGGTGGAGGGACCACCTGTCCGGGGACCTGCGGGGCCCCGGTTTCCCTCGCTTCCAGCCGCCACTCCCCCGCTACAGGGGAGTGGGCTACGTCCTGTGCGGAGGTGGAGTGAGGGGGGTGGAGGGGGCGGGGACTATGTATGGTCTATCCCCTGGTGCCCGTCCCTGTGTCCCGTGTGCAGGAGGCCGCGCGGCACGGCCGGCAGGGGGGGCTCAGGCCTGGGCCGGGCGCGTGGGTAGCGGCGGGCGGCCGAGGCGGAGGCGGCGCCATGCGGGTGCGGGGCCCGTGGCGGTCGCGGGGCGGTGTGGGCGGACCAGCCGGCGGCCGGCGGTGGCCCTGAGAGCCCCACTCCATGGGGTCGGCGGGCGCGCCGGGGGCACGCGCGCCGCGCAGGCCTGGCCGTGGGGGGCGCGTGTGCAAGGGCGTCGGCGCGCCCGTTGCGGGCCCCACTGCGGGCCGCGGGACCAGCAGCTAGCTGGAAGCGTGGCCTGGGGGCCGAGGCCTGGGCTGGGCGCGTGGGTAGCGGCGGGCGGCCGAGGCGGTGGCAGCGCCATGCGGGTGCGGGGCCAGTGGCGGCCGCAGGGCGGCGCCGGCGGACCGGCCGGTGGTCGGCGGCGGCCCTGAGATCCCCACTCCATGGGGTCGGCGTACACGTTGGGGGGGAGGGGGGCTGTGGGCTGGCGGCCGGGTGCGCGCGCGAAGGGGACGGGGGTGCCGTGAGCTCAGCCGCAGAGCGTCACCGTGCGGCCGACCGGGCGGAGGAGCGGCCGGGGGTGGCCAAAGTCGGCCGGGGAGCCATAGGCGCTCGAGGTGTCGGCGGTGGGGCTCGCACCCCGCTCAGCGGGGACGAATCCCGCCGAGCATCATCCACGGGGGCGAATCCTGGTGGAGGCGGGGGGGCTGGCGCGCATGGGCGCGGCATGGGGCTGCGCAGGGGCGCAGTAGCGTGGGGCAGCGCAGGGGCGCAGCGTCGGGCTGCGCAGCGGCGCAGCGCGGGGCTGAGCAGGGGCGCAGCGTGGGGCTGCGCAGGGGCGCAGTAGTGTGGGGCTGCGCAGGGGCGCAGCGCAGGGCCGTGCATGGGCGCGGCATGGGGCTGCGCAGGGGTGCAGTAGCGTGGGGCTGCGCAGGGGCGCAGCGTGGGGCTGCGCAGGGGCGCAGCGCGGGGCTGAGCAGGGGCGTAACGTGGGGCTGCGCAGGGGCGCAGTAGTGCGGGGCTGCGTAGGGGCGCAGCGTGGGGCTGCGCAGCGGCGCAGCGCGGGGCTGAGCAGGGGAGCAGCGTGGGGCTGCGCAGGGGCGCAGTAGTGTGGGGCTGCGCAGGGGCGCAGCGCGGGGCCGCGCTTGGGCACGGCATGGGGTCGCGCAGGGGTGCAGTAGCGTGGGGCTGCGCAGGAGGCAGCGTGGGGCTGCGCAGGGGCGCAGCGCGGGGCTGAGCAGGGGCGCAGCGTGGGGCTGCGCAGGGGCGCAGTGCGGGGCTGAGCAGGGGCGAATCGTGGGGCTGCGCAGGGGCGCAGTAGTGTGGGGCTGCGCAGGGGCGCAGCGTGGGGCTGGGCAGGGGCGCAGCGTGGGGTCGCGCCGGAGTGCAGCGTGGGGCCGCGCATGGGCGCGGCATGGGGCCGCGCAAGGGCGCGCCGTGGGGCCGAGCAGGGGCGCAGCAGCGCTGGGCTGCGCCGGGGCGCAACAGCGCTGGGCTGCGCAGGGGCGCAGCGTGGGGCTGCGCGGGGGCGCGGTGCGGGGTTGCGCAGGGGCGCAGCAGCGTGGGGCTGCGCAGGGGCGCAGCAGCGTGGGGCTGCGACGGGTCGCGGCATGGGGCCGTGAAGGGGCGCAGCAGCGTGGGGCTGCGCAGGGGCGCAGCGTGGGGCTGAGTAGGGGTGAATCGTGGGGCTGCGCAGGGGCGCAGTAGTGTGGGGCTGGGCAGGGGCGCAGCGTGGGGCTGGGCAGGGGCGCAGCCTGGAGTCGCGCCGGAGTGCAGCGTGGGGCCGCGCCTGGGCGCGGCCTGGGGCCGCGCAGGGGTGCGGCGTGGGGCCGCGCGGGGGCGCGGTGCGGGGTTGCGCAGGGGCGCAGCAGCGTGGGGCTGCGCAGGGGCGCAGCAGTGTGGGGCTGCGCCGGGGCGCGGCATGGGGCTGCGTAGGGGCGCAAAGGTTTGGGGCGGCGCGGGGGCGTAGTAGTGCGGCGCTGCGCAGGGGCGCAGCGCGGGGTTGCGCAGGGGCGCCACAGCGTGGGGCTGGGCAGGGGCGTAGCACGGTGGGCGCAGTAACCTGGGGCTGCGCAGGGGCGCAGCAGCGTGGGGCTGCGCTGGAGGGCAGCGTGGGGCTGCGCAGGGGCGCAGCGTCGTGGGGCTGTGCAGGGGAGCAGCAGCGTGGGGCTGCGCAGGGGTGTAGGAGCCCGGAGCTGGGCAGGGGCGTAGTAGCGTGGGGCTGCCCAGGGGCGCGGCAGCCAGGGCTGTGCAGGGGCGCAGCAGCAGGGGGGCTGTGCAGGGGCGTAGCAGCGTGGGCGCAGTAACCTGGGGTTGCGCAGGGGCGTAGCAGCGTGGGGCTGCGCTAGAGGGTAGCGTGGGGCTGCGCAGGGGCGCAGCAGCGCGGGGCTGTGCAGGGGAGCAGCAGCGTGGGGCTGCGCTGGAGGGCAGCGTGGGGCTGCGCAGGGGCGCAGCAGCGCGGGGCTGTGCAGGGGAGCAGCAGCGTGAGGCTGTGCTGGAGGGCAGCGTGGGGCTGCGCAGGGGCGCAGCAACGCGGGGCTGTGCAGGGGGGCAGCAGCGTGGGGCTTCGCTGGAGGGCAGCGTGGTGCTGCTCAGGGGCGCAGCAACCTTGGGCTGGGCAGGGGCTCAGTAGCGTGGGGCTGCCCAGGGGCGCGGCAGCCAGTGCTGTGCAGGGGCGCAGCAGTGTGGGGCTGGTCAGGGGCGTGGCAGCGTTGGCGCAGCAACCTGGGGCTGCGCAGGGGCGCAGCAGCGTGGTGCTTCGCTGGAGGGCAGCGTGGGGCTGCGTAGGGTCGCGGCAGCGTGGGGCTGCGCTGGAGTGCAGCGTGGGGCCGCGTAGGGGTGCAGCAGCGTGGTGCTTCGCTGGAGGGCAGCGTGGGGCTGCGTAGGGTCGCGGCAGCGTGGGGCTGCGCTGGAGTGCAGCGTGGGGCCGCGCAGGGGTGCAGCAGCGTGCGGCTGCGCTGGAGTGCAGCGTGGGGCCGCGTAGGGGCGCAGCAGCGTCGGGCTGCGCTGGAGTGCAGCGTGGGGCTGCGTAGGGGCGCAGCTGCCTGGGGCTGTGCCGGAGTGCAGCGTGGGGCTGCGCAGGGGCGCAGCAGCGTGGGGCTGCGCTGGAGTGCAGCGTGGGGCTGCGCAGGGGCGCAGCAGCGTGGGGCTGCGCTGGAGTGCAGCGTGGGGCTGCGTAGGGGCGCAGCAGCGTGGGGCTGCGCTGGAGTGCAGCGTGGGGCTGCGTAGGGGCGCAGCAGCGTGGGCCTGCGCTGGAGTGCAGCGTGGGGCTGCGCAGGGGCGCAGCAGCGTGGGGCTGCGCTGGAGTGCAGCGTGGGGCTGCGTAGGTGCACAGCAGCGTGGGGCTGCGCTGGAGTGCAGCGTGGGGCTGCGTAGGGGCGCAGCAGCGTCGGGCTGCGCTGGAGTGCAGCGTGGGGCTGCGTAGGGGCGCAGCAGCGTGGGGCTGCGCTGGAGTGCAGCGTGGGGCTGCGTAGGGGCGCAGCAGCGTGGGGCTGCGCTGGAGTGCAGCGTGGGGCTGCGCAGGGGTGCAGCAGCGTGGGGCTGCGCAGGGGCGCAGCAGCGTGCAGCTGCGTCGGAGGGCAACGTGGGGCTGCGCAGGGGTGCAGCAGCGTGGGGCTGCGCAGGGGCGCGGCAGCCAGGGGTGTGCAGGGGCGCAGCAGCGTGGGGCTGTGCAGGGGCGTAGCAGCGTGGGCGCAGCAACCTGGGGCTGCGTAGGGGCGCAGCAGCGTGGGGCTGCGCTGGAGTGCAGTGTGGGGCTGCGCAGGGGCGCAGCAGCGTGGGGCTGCGCTGGAGTGCAGCGTGGGGCTGCGCAGGGGTGCAGCAGCGTGGGGCTGCACTGGAGTGCAGCCTGGGGCTGCGTAGGGGCGCAGCAGCGTGGGGCTGCGCTGGAGTGCAGCGTGGGGCTGCGTAGGGGCAGAGCAGCGTGGGACTGCGCCGGAGTGCAGCGTGGGGCTGCGTAGGGGCACAGCAGCGTGGGGCTGCGCTGGAGTGCAGCGTCGGGCTGCGCAGGGGCTCAGCAGCGTGGGGCTGCGCTGGAGTGCAGCGTGGGGCTGCGTAGGGGCGCAGCAGCGTGGGGCTGCGCTGGAGTGCAGCGTGGGGTTGCGTAGGGGCGCAGCAGCGTGGGGCTGCGCTGGGGTGCAGCGTGGGGCTGCGTAGGGGCGCAGCAGCGTGGGGCTGCCCTGGAGTGCAGCGTGGGGCTGCGCAGGGGCGCAGCAGCGTGGGGCTGCGTAGGGGCGCGGCAGCGTGGGGCTGCGCTGAAGTGCAGCGTGGGGCTGCGTAGGGGCGCAGCAGCGTCGGGCTGCGTTGGAGTGCAGCGTGGGGTTGCGTAGGGGCGCAGCAGCGTGGGGCTGCGCTGGAGTGCAGCGTGGGGCTGCGCAGGGGCGCAGCAGCGTGGGGCTGCGCTGGAGTGCAGCGTGGGGCGCGTAGGGGAGCAGCAGCCTGGGGCTGCGCTGGAGTGCAGCGTGAGGCTGCGCAGGGACGCAGCAGCGTGGGGCTGCGCTGGAGTGCAGCGTGGGGCTGCGTAGGGGCGCAGCAGCGTGGGGCTGCGCTGGAGTGCAGCGTGGGGCTGCGTAGGGGCGCAGCAGCGTGGGGCTGCGCTGGAGTGCAGCGTCGGCCGACGGCAAGGGAACATCTTACCCACTCAGCGCACTACTCTACCCGGCACACCACCCCCACCCCGCACAACAGAAGCCCCCGGAGGGCTGGGCGTCTTTTCGGGACGCTCACATGGCCGCCCCGGACGAGGCCACCGCAACACGGTTGGGCCTCATGGACCAGGAAACCTACGTCAGAGGCCTCAAAACGAGCCTCCAAGAGGCACACCGCTGGCACGCCCGCTCCCCGTCGCCCCCACGGGGACAGGGGGCTTCACCCGCCCCCAACACCCACCAGGCCAAGAAGACCAAGACAGGTCAGGGGGCCCGCCAACGCGCCCGCCAGCAGGGCGGGACGCCCCGACCAGGGCCCGGGTCCAGCCACACCGCACCACCCCACGCCCAGACCCCTGGGGCACACCAACAACACCGCGACCGCCAGCGCCCACCACCACCACCGTACCGCAGCACCCAAACCCTGCAGCCCAGTCAGCCACCACCGCCCACACACGTCCACACCATGCCAGGACCACCATACGCGCAGAGCCAGGGGGCATGGCACCACCAACACCGCCACCAGGCCCCCGTACCTCCCAACCCCTACCCCCTAATGCCCCCATGCTACAGCGACCCCCACCAGTCACATCCCCACCACGCCCCAGCACAACCAGGCCCCACGAACCACCCACCCCACATAGCGCACATCAGCGCACCACACCGTCACGTATTCCACCACCACCAGCCCTTGCCACCACATGCACCAACGCCGGGGTACCACAAACAACCAGCACACCCTCAACACCACCACCACGCGGTCCAGCACACCCGCCGCCCCCGCTACACGGGCCCACGACACACGAGCCACGGTACACCCCCATGGACCCCGGAGGAGCCGCGCACCCACACCAGAAACACCAGGACCTAGTAGGAGCGCCCCACCACCACCAGCAGCCCCCCCACCCACGCCCCATACCAGCGAGCACCATCCACCAGCAGCCACCCATTACATACGGACCACAGTCCCACCGGGACGCTCATGCGGCCGCCTCCCACCCACACCCCGGCACCACCACCAGCCAAGAACCGCAAGGGCCGCACGGCGCACACACGCAACACCCACACGACCCACAGGGACGCCCGGACCCCCAGCCAGCACAACACCCACCCCCGCCCCCCCCACCACGGACAGCGCCACCCCCACACCACCCCCCCCCGCCCCCCCCCCGAGACCAGGCCACGGACGCAACACGCGGCAGCCAGCACCAGCCAATTGACATCGATACCCCTGCCGATACACGCCACCGCGAAACTCCCCTCCCGCGACCGCCACAAGAGACACCATCACCGGACCCCACGCGCGACAACGACGACCACCCCCCCCAACCCACACCACCCCCCCCATCACACCCCGCACCACCAGCCGCCGCACCGGCCGAACCCTACGCCCTACACAACCCCGCAGCGGTACGGCAGCACCTCCGGGACGTCGTGCTGTGCCTCCGCACCTCCGGCACCAGCACCCCCATCCGGGCGGCCACCCTGGTTCAGGCGGCCACCCTGGGGGAAGGCGTCAGAGACTTCCTCTTCGGCGCCTTCCTCCACGTCGCCCGACACGACCGCCCCCCACTCGCCACCCCAGACGGCGAGGGCCCGCCCCCCACGGGGAGCCGGATCTGGGTGCCCCCCATCGACTGGGGGCGACACCTAGTCGGACACCCCGTGCCGGGGCGGATGGACACCAAGGGCCGCACCCGCCACCGCGAGCCCGACATGGCCCACCCCCCACCCGGCGCCACCCCCGACAACACCAAAGAGTGGGAGCGGGAAACATGGGTAGCCCGGATGGCCTCCCTGAGCAACTTCCAACACCACGTCCCGGGGGACATCCCCACCCCCGACGAGCAGCAGCCAGCCCCCTCCAGGTACATGACCCTCATGTTCAACCTGCACTACACCCTCTCCACCACCCACTACCACGCACCCACTGACCACTGGGTGGTACACGGCACCAACTCCCTCCTCCCTGCCGACTACGCCCCCCCCCCCCGCACAACCCAGGCCCCGACATGTACGCCAGGGGGGACGACCCGGACGACCCCCACATCTGGGGCACGTGGGAACGCAAATCCCTGGACACGCTGCTCTCCATCCGCAGCGGCTACCAGGGCCTTGGTAGGGCGATGTATTGCCTCGCCAAGTGGACCCAACGGACCTTGGGGATCCCCACGGACCGATGGGTGTGGGTGGTCACGCTGCGCCCCCAGCAGAGGGAAGCCCCCCCAAAACCGCAGGGGACCCACCCCCCCACGCCCCACCACCCTACAACTCTGCCCATACATGGTGGCAGCCCGCCTCATGACGCTGCTGTGGCCGGGCCCAGACACCCCCACCCAAAACTACCCCCACCTCACAGAGGAGGACATGCCCGGCATCCAGCGATGCTTCTTCCAGACCCTCGACTACCTCCAGCAAACACACCCGCACGTCCTGGAGCAGATATGGCCACCCCCCGGGTAACCCACGTGGCCAAGCAGCCGAGACAACGCCGCCACACCAGCACCAGCACGCACGGATCACCAGGGAAAACGCGGGCACACGCCCGGTGCCCGAACCTGCACCATCATTCTCGCTACTTACAGGACCCAGCATCATACGCCCGCCCCCGAAGCCCAGGACCCTCCGCCGTCTCCCACAGCCCTCTCCTCCGCCTCCGACTCCACAACCTCCACCACCACGACCACCTCATCCACCACCACCACCACGTCCTCATCCAGCACTCCACCGCGCAGGCCGCGGGGGACACCTCCCAAACGGGCCCCCAAAACCCGCCCCCACCACGAGCAACCTCACCGCCCCCAAAGCCCACGCCCCGACGAAGCCCACACCCACGACCCAGCCGAAACCCAAGACCGCCGCCAAACAGCCACCCAAACCCGTCAGCGCGCCACGACCGCAACCCGCAGCCAAGCCCAAACCAGGGTCCAAACCCGGCGCCACGACGGCAGCGCGAGCCCGGCCCCCCGAGGACGTCCTCTATGCCATTCGGCCCCAGCCGTCCCAGGCCCGGAGGCAGCAGCGCCCAGCACGGCGCCCCCCAACCGTCACAGATGCCGCCGCCACCACCTTGACAGCGAAGCCGCCGCGGCCGAAGCACGACGCACCTCGTCCCGCCACCTCTCAAAGCCTGCACCCCAGGCCCAAGGACCGCCCCTGACCAGGCCAGAACGACACCAGGGTCCGCCAGCAGCGCCCTCGCCCCCCTACCAACCCTCGATGACAGCCCACATGCAGCGCATGCCCAACTACCGCCGCCGCCGCGAGTCCCCGCCCAGCCCCGAGGCGGAGACCGTGCGCGCACACCCACGGGTCCACATCCGCGCGCGCCCCAAGTCCCCGCGCACCCCCACGGAACAGGACTACGAGGAATCCCCCGGGCCCGCCACCGCCACCGGTCCCCACGACTCCGTCACAGCCACCAAAGCCCACTCCTCCGCCGAAGACCGCAGGCCCGCCCAGGGACAGTGGTGGCAGCGCTGGACCCACACGCGGCTCTGGGAGCTGCGAAAGTGGACCCGCGGAGAGCGCTCCCTCGAGGGCCTGGTCCATCGGCCCCGCAAGGGGTCGGTGGAGACCTGCCGCCTCCCGCCGGCGGGGGGATGGATGCCGCAGGCCGCATGGGAAGCCATGCTGGCCGATGCGCTCCAACCCCTGGGAGTCCACCCCCGCAACCTCCCTGCGCCCCAGGACCACCCGTATGTCCTTAGGCGCCTGCGGGAGACACAGCAAGACGGCATCCCCTTGTGGGACATCACCCGAAGCCCAGCCCCGCACAGACACACCCCATCACCACCCCACAAGCGTCGGCGCACCGACACCAGCGGCACCCACAGCACCCCAGGAGCCCTGCGCACCACACACCACGACGCGCCTGACCCCCCGGCCAGCGGCGCCGCCACCTAACCCCGTTACCCAGCAAACCACCACCACCGGGCACCACGCCAGGTCCCGCCCAGAAGTCACCAAACGAACCGGACGCCGAAGGACGCCAACGCACACAACAACGGGCACCACTACGCCCAAAAGCACCGAACCCAGGCCCGCTACCGTCGCAACTGCCTAACCGAGCCAAAACCCAAACACAAATCGAACCCGAGCCACACCCCGAAACCGCTAGCACTTGACTCCTAACCAGGCCCGCCAAGGGAACAACGTAACCACAGCCCACACCCACAGCCCACACAGCCGCCTAACCAGCCAGCTCCAGAAGCAAAGAGACACCTCACCAAACCCACCCTGACCCAAGCCCGTGAACATCAGGACGCGCGAGCCGCACCCCTGGGGCGCGACTGCCGCCACAGCACCGAGGACACGCGCCAGAGGACACAACACTATTGCACCGCCGCACCAGCTGCCCGTGCCTGTGCCTGCAGTGTACGCGCGCCCCTGTTTTTCTTTTTCTTAAAAAAAAATATAAAAAAACAAATAAAAAAACAAACCGAAAATTAGGGGGGGAGGAAGAGGGACACAACCACCCATGGCACACGCGCACCGCAAACAGCGCCCACAGCGGTGAACGGGAGCCAGGTGGCCCAGGATACCGCACACGCAACACCACACACCGAGCGAGCACACCGGTGAACGGGAGCCAAGTGGCCCAGGACACCGCAGACGCAACACAGCAAACCGCGCGGGCACACCGGTGAACAGGAGCCAAGCAGCCCAGGACACTGCACACACGTAGGGCGGCCGAGAGACAGGAAAGAACCAATACCCCATGGGTCGGAAGCACTGGGGCGACCCAGCCGACCCACCGGGCCAGTGGCAGGAGCGGTACTCCAAGGCCACTGGTCCGAGCCCGGCCAGGCTGCATCGGGGACCGTGGCAATTGTCAGCCGGAGCCATGGAAGCAACCGGTGACAGGCGAGCCGGTACACAGTCCAGGAGGGGGTCACCTGCCAAGCAGAGTGGCCCCGCAACTCAAACCACAACAGTGAGGCGGTCGTACCGTAGACTAGCGGGAGCAATACCCCTTGTGGTGAGAGATACTCCACACGGCTGGGCAGCCCCCAGAGCTGCCGCCCAAAGGAGGGGGCATGTGGCCCTACCCATGTACACATGTGGAGACACCCTCCCACCTGGGACACATGGACCGGGTGGCCGCGACTATGCCTTCCCAAGCACAAGCGGGAGCGGCTCAAGAGGCACCTGACATAGGGCAGTGGGAGGGACAGGACGTCGCCTTGGTAAGACCTTCTTCCTGCAAAGTCAAAGGAGGCATCCCGAGCTCCCGAAGATACCTACCTACCTACCTACCTACCTGCAGCAGCGTGGGGCTGCGCAGGGGCGCAGCAGCGTGGGGCTGCGCAGGGGCGCAGCAGCGCGGGGCTGCGCAGAGCAGCTGTGTGGGGCGGCGCAGTGGTGGGATGGCTGTGTAGGGGCGTAGCGGCATGGGGGTGCGCTGGGGCGCAGCTGGTGGGCGGCCGGGGGCGGCGTGGGGAGCGTGGGGGGCGTGCCGTGGGGTCGTTTGGGGGTGTGGCCTGCTACCTAGCCTTTCAATACGAGGATGTGGCGAGGAAGACGCAGGGAAACTGAGGCCGGAGAGCCTGGGGATGGGGGCTGGGGCCCTGGCGGCGGGTTATCCCTGGCTGAGATGGCCGGGGTGCCCTGGGGTCCCGTGGGGGCGGACGCTCCCCACGTCGGCCGGGTGCGAAACCACAACCTGTGTTTCCGTCACCGAAGTTCTTAGGGTTCTACCCCAGGAACTTACCCGCCGCGGGGACTGTGGGCCGGGACGGCCAAGGGGGATGACAATGAAGAGGAAATGGGGGGCCAGGATGAGCCTGGCGGTCGGCACCTTCCCTCGGCCTGGGGGAGGCCGTTGCCCGGGGCTATTCCCTTCCTCCCGTGGCCGTGGTGCTGTGGTGGGTGGTGGTGTGGCTATCTCCCAACGGGTGTCTGTGCCCGGTGCCGTGGGTACAGACCCCCGTTGGGGGCGGGTACGAAGCGCCCGGTCGCCTCGCCCCCCCTGCAAAACAGCCCGCCCGGCGCCGGTTGGCCTTTAGCGCCAGCTGTCGTGGGGAGGGGCGCTCGGGGCAGTGCGGGGCCCCTCCGCTCTCCTGGCGGCCCGCACTGCCCGTATAATGCATCAAGGGGCGGCGCGGGCTCGTACCGCACGCGCTGGCCGCGCCGCCTCAGCCGGGTTGGGGGACAGGGGGGGGGTCAGGGGGTCGCGGCAGGCGGATGGAGGGTAGCGGGGGCTCGTACCGCGCACCAGCGGGCCCCACCACCCTCCAGTCGGGAGGCGCAGCTGCTGGGGTTTTAGGGGCCCGGCCCAGGGGCCTTCGGCCCCCCCCATGCGGTTTCGGTGTGAAGGAGGCAAATGCCACTCGCGGCCATGACACATGGTGCATGGGGAGGGCGGTATGACACATGCGACGCCATGATGCGTGTGGCAGGGGGAAGGGGTGCAAGGCCTGGACCCCCACCGCGTGCGGGGGGTCCTCTTGTTCGTAAGGCGGCCGCTTGTCGGCGGCTGCGGCAGCCCACCTCGGGGGCTTCGCCACCTGAGAGAGGGGGGGCGGGAGAGTGGGGGGGCGGTGGGGGCACGGCGTGCACGCTGGGGGGGGGGGGGGGCTGTGGGCTGGTGGGTGGGTGCGCACGCGAGGGGGACGGGGGTGCGGTGAGCTCAGCCGCAGAGCGTCACCGTGCGGCCGACCGGGCGGGGGAGCGGCCGGGGCTGGCCAAAGTCGGCCGGGGAGCCCGGGGCGCTCGAGGTGTCGGCAAGGCCGCGGCCGGCGGTGGGGCCCGCACCCCGCTCGGCGGGGACGAATCCCGCCGAGCATCATCCACGGGGGCGAATCCTGGTGGAGGCAGGGGGGGAGCGCCACGCCGTCCCCTCCCGGCCGAACCGGAACGGGACGGGCCCCGCCGGAGGGATACCGGGGGGGCGGGCGGGGCTGGGCACCGGGGCTCCGGGGCCCGGGTCCCTGGTGGGTGTGGGCCGGCGCGGGGGAGACCGGGCGGGCCTCTGGGCTGCGGCTGGTGAGGGGGGGCGTGGAAGGGCCGCGCTGGCCCGGGGGCGAACCCCGAGAGGCCCCCGGGGGCTGGGCGAGGGCTCCCGAGGGCGGCCGTTCCTTGAGGGGGGGGGGGGTTGCTCCCTGCCCGGGGGACGACGGGGGCCCCTCTTGAGCGAGGGGGGGGGAAGGGCGTGTATCGCCCGGTGTAGGGCCATGTCTATTCATGGCCGCGCGGCAAGGGACTATATCTCCAACCCTCCGCGCCGGTGTCCCTTTTTTGGGGGGGCTGAGGGGGGGGGGGGGGCTGGAGGGTTGTTGTGTGCTCCCTCCTTCGTGGGGGGGGGGTCGCCGGTGGGAGCTCCGTCCGGCTTGGCCTTTAAAACCCGGTGGCGTCCCCTAGGCTCGTGGGCCCCTTCGAGGAAGAACCTCGGATTCGCCGGGGGGGACTCCGCTATATATATATATATATATATATATATATATACATATATATATATATATATATATATATATACATATATATATGTGTGTGTGTGTGTGTGTGTGTGTATATATATATGTGTGTATATATATATATATATATATATTACTACACCTCTCTCCCCTTAAATTTAGCTAACAACAAGCAACAACAACAAGCAACAAGCAACAACACGTCTCCTTGCTGTTTGGGCCATTGCTCCAGCCCAACGCTTCAAATCATTTGCCCATTTAGACCTTTTGGAGCCTTGGTGATGGCATTGTCAAATCAGAGTTTTGAGCAAAAAAATCACCATTGGCTGCCCAGGGCGGTGGCGCCAAGTCGGGAGGTGCCCTCCCAAATCTGCACTGTTTTGTGCCCAAAAACAGCCTTTTTTGGCCAAAAACGACCCCCAAACCTAGTCAAAACGGCCAAACGAAGGGAACTGCTGGCCGCAATTACGTGACGCTCGACTTCACCGTGTCAGAGAGCCCTCTAGTGCCCTTCAACTCCACGATATGTCCGAGAAATGGCCCCAAAAGGTGCCAAAAAGCCCCAAAAATGGCGCAATATGCACCAACCCCCCGAAACCAAGAACGGGCCGTATCTTGGGCTACGTGGCTCAAAATCCGATTCCGAGCGCACCTAGTCCACCCGCAACCCCCCACCTTTTGTGGTTTCCAGCCCTCGGAATAGCCCAACGAGACGCGTAGACCCCCGTACTAGTGGTCACTTGGTGCAGTCGGAGGGCAGCCCGGCCCGCGCACGGCGGGGGCCAACGGTGGGTCCACCAGGGTCCCCGGGGCGAAAAAATCATTTTTTCCAAAGTTCTTCCCGTACCACTTGGGATGCTCAAACACGTGGGTTTGGCGCGTTTTGAGCCCGTGGTCGCGCATTTTGGGCCACGGAAAATGCCAAAATGCCTTGAAGATGGGCCGTTTCAAGACCAAAAATGCGTCAAAAATGGGTCAAAAACGCGTTTTTCCAGAAGTGATCCTAGACAATTTTGGATGCTCAAACAAGTGTTTTTAGCCCATTTTGAGCCCGTGGTGACTAGTTTCGGCTCATGGAAAATCCCAAAATGCCTTGAAAATGGGCCATTTTGGGACCAAAAATGGGTCAAAAATGGGTCAAAAACGCGTTTTTTCAAAAGTGATCCCGGACCATTTGGGATGCTCAAACAAGTGTTTTTAGCCCATGTTAAGCCCGTTTTGACAGAGTTTAGCCCCTTCCACCACATGTATGCACCACTTTGTGCCCTTCGCACGTACCTTAGAGCCGTGTGGTGGAGCCACCTTGAGTTTGGAGAGGGGTGTAGATTGGAGGATATGTATATATATATATATATATATATATATATATATATATATATATATATATATATATATATATATATATATATATATATATATATATATATATATATATATATATATATATATATATATATATATATATATATATATATATATATATATATATATATATATATATATATATATATATATATATATATATATATATATATATACATATACATATATATATATATATATCCTCCAATCTACACCCCTCTCCCAACTCTAGGTGGCTCCACCACACGGCTCTAAGGTACGTGCGAAGGGCACAAGGTGGTGCATACATGTGGTGGAAGGGGCTAAACTCTGTCAAAACGGGCTGAACATGGGCTAAAAACACCTTTTTGAGCATCCCAAATGGTCCGGGATCACTTTTGGAAAAACGCGATTTTGACCCATTTTTCACCCATTTTTGGTCCCAAAATGGCCCATTTTCAAGGCATTTTGGGATTTTCCATGAGCGAAAACTGGTCTCCACGGGCTCAAAATGGGCTAAAAACACTTGTTTGAGCATCCAAAATGGTCTAAGATCACTTTTGGAAAAACGCGTTTTTGACCCATTTTTGACGCATTTTTGGTCTTCAAACGGCCCATTTTCAAGGCATTTTGGCATTTTCCGTGGCCCAAAATGCGCGACCACGGGCCCAAAACGCGCCAAAAACACGTGTTTGAGCATCCCAAGCGGTCCGGGAACAACTCTTGAAAAAATGATTTTTTTCGCCCCGGGACCCTGGTGGACCCACCGTTGGCCCCCGCCGTGCGTGGGCCGGGCTGCCCTCCGGCTGCACCAAGTGACCACTAGTACGGGGATCTACGCGTCTCGTTGGGCGTTTCGGAGGGGTGGAAACCACAAAAAGTGGGGGGTTGCGGGTGGACTAGGTGCCCTCGGAATCGGATTTTGAGCCAGATAGCCCAAGATACGGCCCGTGCTTGGTTTCGGGGGGTTGGTGCATATTGCGCCGTTTTTGGGGGCTTTTGGCACCTTTTTGGGCCGTTTCTCGGACATATTGTGGAGTTGAAGGGCACTAGAGAACTCTTTGACACGGTGATATCAAGCAGCACATGAATTGCGGCCAGCGTTTTCCTTCGTTTGGCCGTTTTGACTAGGTTTGGGGGCCGTTTTGGGCCAAAAAAGGCTGTTTTGGGGCACAAAACAGCGCAGATTTGAGAGGGCACCTCCCGACTTGGCGCCACCGCCCCGGGCCGCCACTCGTGAGTTTTAGGCTCAAAACTTAGATCTGGGAAGGCCACCAGGGGGGCTTCAAGATGGCGACATGGGCAAATGATCCGAAGCGTTGGGACGGAGCAATGGCCAAAACAGCAAGAGACGGTTTCTTGTTGCTTGTTGTTGTTGCTTGTGGTTAGCTCAATGTAAGGGGAGAGGGGGGTGTAGTAATATATATATATATATATATATCTATATATATATATATATATATATATACATATATATATATATATATATATATATACATATATATATATATATATATATATATATATATATATATGTATATATATATATATATATGTATATGTATATATATATATATATGTATATATGTATATATATATATATATCGTCCAATCTCCACCCCCCTCCCCACTCCCTAAACCACACGGCTCTAAGGTACGTGCGAAGGGCACAAAGTGGTGCATACATGTGGTGGAAGGGGCTAAACTTGATCAAAACGGGCTCAAAACGGGCTAAAAACACTTGTTTGAGCATCCCAAATGGTCCGGGTTCACTTTTGGAAAAACGCGTTTTGACCCATTTTTGACCTATTTTTTGGTCCCAAAACGGCCCCATTCCAAGGTCTCTTGGGATGTTCCACGAGCCAAAACGCGTCGCCGCGGGCTCAAAATGGGCTCAAACCACTTGTTTGAGCATCATAAATGGTCCAGGATCATTTTTGGAAAAACGCGTCTTTGACCCATTTTTGATCCATTGTTGGTCCCAAAACGGCCCATTTTCAAGGCATTTTGGGATTTTCCATCGCCCAAAATGCGGCACCACGTGCTCAAAACGGCCCAAAAACACTTGTTTGAGCATCCCAAGTGGTCTAGGAACAACTTTGGAAAAACAAATTTTTCGCCCTGAGGACCTTAATGGACCCTAGTTGGCCCCCAACTGTGCGTGGGCTTGCCGGCCCTCCGGCTGCACGAAGTGACCAGTGGTACGGGGGTCTGTATGTCTCGTTGGGCGATGCTGAGGCTTAGAAACCACAGAAAGTGGGGGGTTGCGGGTGGACTAGGTGCCCTCGAAATTCGGTTTTGAGCCACGTAGCCCAAGATACGGCCCGTTCTTGGTTTCGGGGTGTTGGTGCAAATTCCGCAGATTTTGGGGCTTTTTGGCGCCTTTTTGGGCCGTTTCTCGGAAATATTTTGAAGTTAGAGGGCACCAAAGGTTAGAGGGCACCAAAGATCCCTTGGTCACGGGAAAGTCAAGCCGCAGTGTAGCCACTGTTTCCCTTGGTTTGGCTATTTTGAACCCTTACTAGGGCTGTTTTGGTCGAAAAATGGCTGTTTTTGGCCTAAAACTGCGCAGATTTGGAAGGCCACCTCCCGACTTGGCGCCACCGCCCCGGCCCGCCACCGGTGAGTTTTTGGCTCAAAACTTGGATTTGGCAAGGCCACCACCTAGAGTCAAGCCTGAGGCGATCGAAAGGTGCACTGGATAAAACAGAATGGTGACGTGCTTGTTGTTGTTGTTGTTGCTTGTTAGCTAAATTTAAGGGGACAGGGGTGTAGTAATATATATGTGTGTGTGTGTATATATATATATATATATATATATATATATATATATATATATATATACATATATCTGTATGTATGTATGTATATATATATATATATATATGTATATATATATATATATATATATATATAGATATGTATATATATAGAGATGTATATATATATATATATATATGTGTGTGTGTGTTACTACACCCCTCTCCCCTTAAATTTAGCTAACAACAAGCAACAAGCAACAAGCAACAACAACACGTTCCCTTGCTGTTTTGGCGATTGCTCCGGCCAAACGCTTTGGATCATTCGCCCAATTCGCCCATGTGGCAATTTTGAAGCCTAGGTGGTGGCTGTGTCTAATCCAAGCTCTGAGCCAAAAACTCACCGGTGGCAGCCCGGGGCGGTGGCGCCAAGTCGGGAGGTGCCCTCCCAAATCTGCGCAGTTTTGGGCCAAAAACAGCCATTTTTCGCCCAAAACAGCCCTGATGAGGGTGCAAAACAGCCAAACAAAGGCAAACAGCTGCTACCACCATGTGCAGCTTGACCTTCTCGTGACAACGGAACTTTTGGTGCCCTGTAACTCCACGTTATGTTCGAGAAACGGCCCAAAAAGGCGCCAAAAAGCCCGTAAACCTGCGCAATGTGCACCAGCACCCCGAAACCAAGAACGGGCCGTATCTTGGGCTACGTGGCTCAAAGTCCGATTCCGAGGGCACCTAGTCCACCCGCAACCCCCCACTTTTTATGGTTGTCAAGCCTCAGAATCGCCCAACGAGACGCGTAGACCTCCGTACTAGTGGTCACTTGGTGCAGCCAGAGGGCCGGCCAGCCCACGCACAGTTGGAGCCAACGGTGGGTCCACCAGGGTCCCCGGGGCGAAAAAAATCATTTTTTGCAAAGTTGTTCCTAGACCACTTGGGATGCTCGAACAAGTGATTTTAGGCCGTTTTGAGCCCGTGGTGGCGCGTTTGGCGCCATGGAAAATCCCAAAATGCCTTCAAAATGGGCCGTTTTGGGACCAAAAATGGGTCAAAAATGGGTCAAAAACGCGCTTTTTCAAAAATGATCCTGGACCATTTATGATGCTCAAACAAGTGGTTTTAGCCCATTTTGAGCCAATTTTGACCGGGTTTAGCCCCTTCCACCACATGTATGCACCACTTTGTGCCCTTCGCACGTACCTTAGAGCCGTGTGGTGGAGCCACCTAGAGTTGGGAGAGGGGTGTAGATTGGAGGATATATATATATATATATATATATATTGAGCCCGTTTTGATGGAGTTTAGCCCCTTCCACCACATGTATGCACCACGTTGTGCCTTTTGCACGTACTCTACAGCCGTATGGTGGAGCCACCTAGAGTTGGGGAGAGGGGTGTAGATTGGAGGATATATATGTATATATATGTATATATGTATGTATGTATATATGTATATATGTGTGTATATATATATACATATACATATATATATATACATATATATATATATATATATATATCTACACACACACACACACACACACACACACACACACACACACACACACACACACACACATATATATATATATATATGTATATATATATATATATATATATATATATATATATATATATCCTCCAATCTACACCCCTCTCCCAACTCTAGGTGGCTCCCCCACACGGCTCTAAAGTACGTGCGAAGGGCACCACGTGGTGCATACATGTGGTGGAAGGGGCTAAATTCGGTCAGAACGGGCTCAAAATGGGCTCAAAACACTTGTTTGAGCATCCCAAATGGTCCGGGATCACTTTTGGAAAAACGCGTTTTTGACCCATTTTTGACCCATTTTTGGTCCCAAAATGGCCCATTTTCAAGGCATTTTGGGATTCTCCATGAGCCAGAACCCGTTGCCATTTGCTCAAAATGGGCTAAAACCACTTGTTTGAGCATCATAAATGGTCGAGGATCATTTTTGAAAAAACACGTTTTTGACCCATTTTTGACCCATTGTTGGTCCCATAATGGCCCATTTTCAAGGCATTTTGGGATTTTCCATGGCCCAAAACGCGCCACCACGGGCTCGAAACGGCCTAAAAACACTTGTTTGAGCATCCCAAGTGGTCTAGGAAAGACTTTGAAAAAAATGATTTTTTTCGCCCCGGGGACTCTGGTGGACCCACCGTTCGCCCCAAATGAGCGCGGGTTGTGCTACCCTCCGGCTCCACCAAGGGACCACTGGTACGTGGGTCTAGGTGGCTCGTTGAGCGATTTTGAGGGTTGGAAACCACAAAACGCTGGGGATTGCGGGTGGACTAGGTGCCCTCGGAATCGGATTTTGAGCCACGTAGCCCAAGATACGGCCTGTTCTTGGTTTCGGGCTGTTGGTGCACATGGCGCATATTTTGGGGCTTTTTGGTGCTTTTCGGGGCCGTTTCTCGGACATATTGTGGAGTTGAAGGGCACTAGAGGGCTCTTTGACACAGTGAGGTAAAGCCGCACGTTGATGGTGCTACTGTTCCGCTTCGTTTAGCCGTTTTGACTGGGTTTGGGGGCCGTTTTGGGGGCCACCACGGAGGGGTTCCCGGGCCTGCAGCTGCGCCTCTGTCCCCACCTGGAAAAACCCATGGCACTGGGTACCAGCGGCGGACTCCGTCCCCTGCCTGGGACTCCAACTGCAGCCGGACGGGGAGTTCTCCCTGCAGCGCAAGCACTGGCTACGCCTGGCGACGGTGCACCACTGGTGCCTCAACACCCTCGCGCCACCGAAAGTGGTGCAGGACGTCATCCTGGCGATCCTCGGTGGGGCGACGCAGTACGTCGCCCCTTTCATCGCCGACGACTCCGATACTGCACGCCACCTGGACCACATCACGTCGCGAAAAACAGGGCGCGGTACACCTTCGACGCCTCGCCGGAGAGCCTGCAGGATGACCGGACCCTGGGGCTCACACGGGTGCCAACGCGGTGCCAGCAGGCAGCACTGGCCCTCGTGGGTACACTCGTCCACCACCGCTCAACCTCCGTGCGCGCCGAGGTCACCAAGATTGTCTGGGAAATAGCCGGCACGCACGGAATATGTCCCGAGGTGCACTACCCCGTCCCGGAGTTTGCAACTCTAGCGGGGCGGGGACTCGGTCCACCGCATCCCCCGGGCCCTGGCTGCCCTGGGAGTGGGGCTGTACAACCCCATCGCGTGCCCCAGGGCGGCCCATGTCCAACTACAGTCCCCGCCGGGCAACATCGTCAAGCTGCGCACCGCCAAGCTGCGACACCGCGACACGTGCCGCCTGACGGTGCCGCACACAACGCCGTGGCATGGGCACCACAGGCCACGCCACCCCTTCCCCGACAACGACGACCCGTGGCCGACAACGGTGCGAGAATGCCTCAACCAATGCGCCGATGAACACCTCCACTATTGCCGCCGCGAGCAGGAGCCCACCAACCACCCCGGGTGGCGCGACGCCTTGGTCCACCTCTTCCACACCACCGGCACGCGGGACCCCTGCCTGAGACTCGTGCACCCCAAGAGGGCTAGGCAGGACGCCCACACTGGCCCACGGGTGACCCCGAACGACCTGCACCTCCACGTCGGGGGCTACCGCCGCCAGAGCAGCTTACCCCCCCCCCACGCGGGGGGCGGCGTACCACCCGCCGGCAGCCCTCATGTACATCCTCCACGACGTACTCGCGGAAAGCGAGCACCAAGAGCGTAACGCGGATGTGGCATGGCCCGAGCCCCTGCGCCCCCGGCCCCACGCGCCGACGCCGTTGTGGTTGGTGACCACGGACGACCAATGCACCCAAGCGGCGGGGCAAGCGCAGCTCCGGGCCGAGTGGGTAATAGTGCAGGTGGGAGCAGGCCAGCCCGAACCCCGTGGACTCCCCCGTGGCACCGCCCTGCTGGTAGCTACGGGGGTGCCGCACGACCCACACATGGCAGTGCACGCGCTGGAGGACCAGCCGGAGGACACGGGAAACCTGGTGGTGCACCAGCTCGGAGGCCCGGCGTGGCTCAAGGAACATGTGACGGCACTTCGGTCTCCGGCAAGCACGATCGCCGGAGCGGAGATCCGGCTGCACGACCACCCGGCAATCAGCCCTGGTGACACGAGGGCGCTGAGCGTGGACCAACTGACCCCCAGCCACCCCGACGTCCGGTGGCACTCCGCCGACCTCAACGCGGGGTGGCTCAGCCCCAGCGGGTACTACTGGATCCCGGAGGCCTGTGGCCACACCTCTTCCGACACGTCCGGGCGCGGACCCTGCAAACACGCCACCAGCGTCGCTCTCGCCGCCGACCTCACCCACACGTGGGCGGTGGCCATCTCGGGCACGGTGCCTGACGGGGAGGGGGTGGCCGCCTCCCTCCCCCTACAATACGGTGCCCATCGACCATGGGTCCACACGGTGGACGCGGAAGTCATCCTCCACCTCCTGCAGCACGCAGATCGCGAGCGGACCACGGGGGTCCCCGCGGGCGTGGCGAAGGTGGCCAACCAGATGCCCCTGCGGTGGCTCTGGGACGGCCTGTGCGCGCGAGGGCGACACGCCGGGCACCCATTCTGGTACGTCCGAGCCACCTCGCACCACAGTGACGCCCTATTGCACAAGGCGGACTGGGTGGCGTCTGAGGACACCGTCCTGCAGAACACGCCCCCGGACCCTGGCCACGCCCAACTCATTGTCGCCGGCTGTGACGGCCACCTCGATCTACGGCCCCCCACGATGCGGGCGCTCGGCGAGGTCGCGCAGGGGGCGCAGACAGACCATGCGCTGACGCACGGGGGACAGACACCTTTGGGCGAGGCCCACGCCACAGCCTATGTCCACGCCCGGGACCTCACCGCGACGGCCACCAACCGCCGGGCGCTGCGGGCCCGAGACGGCCACACGCTGGTGCAGCGCAGGCTCCGCGTCCCTAAGGAGCGGCTCTCCGGTGTCGCCGTTGTCCCACAACCGTGCCTCCTATGCGGCGGCCCGGAGGAGACCCCGGTGCACATGCACGTGGGGTGCGCCCACTCACGGCTCCTCTGGCCCCACTACCGCCAGGCGGTACACGAGGCGGCCCGCCACCTCCCACCCGGGGACAAAGCCCTGTGGGTGGCCTCGTGGCGCTCCGCAGGCGCCACATGGACGGAAGTCTTCTGCTCCAGACTGGTGCCCGAGGACGCGGACGCGCAGCTCCGCGCCATAGCCCGCTACGACCCGCCGGGAGGGACCTCTGTGGACGATTTCCTATATCTACACACCACACACACACACACACACACACACACACACACACACACACACACACACACACACACACACACATATATATATATATATATATATATATATATATATATATACATATATATATATATATATATATATATCCTCCAATCTACACCCCTCTCCCAACTCTAGGTGGCTCCACCACACGTCTCTAAAGTACGTGCGAAGGGCACCAATTGGTGCATACATGTGGTGGAAGGGGCTAAATTCGGTCAGAACGGGCTCAAAATGGACTCAAAACACTTGTTTGAGCATCCCAAATGGTCCGGGGTCACTTTTGGAAAAACGCGTTTTTGACCCATTTTTGACCCATTGTTGGTCCCAAAACGGCCCATTTTAGAGGCATTTTGGGATTTTCCATGGCCCAAAACGCGCCACCACGGGCTTGAAACAGTCTATAAAAACCCTTGTTTGAGCATCCCAAGTGGTCTAGGAAAGACTTTGAAAAAAATGATTTTTTTCGCCCCGGGGACTCTGGTGGACCCACCGTTGGCCCCAACTGAGCGCGGGCTGTGCTACCCTCCGGCTCCACCAAGGGACCACTGGTACGTGGGTCTAGGTGGCTCGTTGGGCGATTTTGAGGCCTGGAAACCACGGAACGTGGGGGGTTGCGGGTGGACTAGGTGCCCTCGGAATCGGATTTTGAGCCACGTAGCCCAAGATACGGCCTGTTCTTGGTTTCGGGCTGTTGGTGCACATGGCGCATATTTTGGGGCTTTTTGGCGCCTTTTTGGGCCGTTTCTCGGACATATTGTGGAAATGAAGGGCACTGGAGGACTCTTTGACACAGTGAGGTAAAGCCGCACGTGGATGGTGCTACTGTTCTGCTTCGTTTAGCCGTTTTGACTGGGTTTGGGGGCCGTTTTGGGGGCCACTGCGGAGGGGGTCCCGGGCCTGCAGCTGCGCCTCTGTCCCCACCTGGAAAACCCATGGCACTGGGTACCAGCGGCGGACTCCGTCCCCTACCTGGGACTCCAGCTGCAGCCGGACGGGGAGTTCTCCCTGCAGCGCAAGCACCGGCTACGCCTGGCGACGGTGCACCACTGGTGCCTCAACACCCTCGCGCCACCGAAAGTGGTGCAGGACGTCATCCTGGCGATCCTCGGTGGGGCGACGCAGTACGTCGCCCCTTTCATCGCCGACGACTCCGATACTGCACGCCACCTGGACCACATCACGGTCCAGGTCGCGAAAGACACGGCGCGGTACACCTTCGACGCCTCGCGGGACAGCCTGCAGGATGACCGGACCCCGGGGCTCACATGGGTGCCAACGCGGTGCCAGCAGGCAGCAGTGGCCCTTGTGGGTACACTCGTCCACCACCGCTAAACCTCCGTGCGCGCCGAGGTCACCAAGATTGTCTGGGAAATAGCCGGCGCGCACGGAATATGTCCCGAGGTGCACTACCCCGTCCCGGAGTTTGCAACTCTAGCGGGGGGGGACTGGGTCCACCGCATACCCCAGGCCCTGGCCGCCCTGGGAGTGGGGCTGTACAACCCCATCGCGTGCCCCAGGGCGGCCCATGTCCAACTACAGTCCCCGCCGGGCAACATCATCAAGCTGCGCACCGCCAAGCTGCGACACCGCGACACGTGCCGCCTGACGGTGCCGCACACAACGCCGTGGCATGGGCACCACGGGCCACGCCACCCCTTCCCCGACAACGACGACCCGTGGCCGACGGCGGTGCGAGAATGCTTCAACCAATGCGCCGATGAACACCTCCACTATTGCCGCCGCGAGCAGGAACCCACCAACCACCCCGGGTGGCGCGACGCCTTGGTCCACCTCTTCCACACCACCGGCACGCGGGACCCCCGCCTGAGACTCGTCCACCCCACGAGGGCTAAGCAGGACGCCCACACTGGCCCACTGGTGACCCCAGACGGCCTGCACCTCCTTGTCGGGGGCTACCGCCGCCAGAGCGGCTTATCCCCCCCCACGCGGGGGGCGGCGTACCACCCGCCGGCAGCCCTCATGTACATCCTCCACGACGTACTCGCGGAAAGCGAGCACCAAGAGCCTAACGCGGATGTGGCATGGCCCGAGCCCCTGCGCCCCCGGCCCCACGCGCCAACGCCGTTGTGGTTGGTGACCACGGACGACCAATGCACCCAAGCGGCGGGGCAAGCGCAGCTCCGGGCCGAGTGGGTAATAGTGCAGGTGGGAGCAGGCCAGCCCGAACCCCGTGGACTCCCCCGTGGCACCGCCCTGCTGGTAGCTACGGGGGTGCCGCACGACCCACACATGGCAGTGCACGCGCTGGAGGACCAGCCGGAGGACACGGGACACCTGGTGGTGCACCAGCTCGGAGGCCCGGCGTGGCTCAAGGAACATGTGACCGCACTTCGGTCCTGGGCAAGCACGATCGCCGGAGCAGAGATCCGGCTGCTTGACCACCTGGCAATCAGCCCTGGCGACACCAGGGCGCTGAGCGTGGACCAACTGACCCCCAGCCACCCCGACGTCCGGTGGCACTCCGCCGACCTCAACGCGGGGTGGCTCAGCCCCAGCGGGTACTACTGCATCCCGGAGGCCTGTGGCCACACCTCTTCCGACGCGTCCGGGGGCGGACCCTGCAAACACGCCACCAGCGTCGCTTTCGCCGCCGACCTCACCCGCACGTGGGCGGTGGCCATCTCGGGCACGCTGCCTGACGGAAGGGGGTGGCCGCCTCCCTCCCCCTACAATACGGTGTCCATCGACCATGGGTCCACACGGTGGACGCGGAAGTCATCCTCCACCTCCTGCGGCACGCAGATCGCGAGCAGACCACGGGGGTCCCCGCGGGCGTGGCGAAGGTGGTCAACCAGATGCCCCTGCGGTGGCTCTGGGACGGCCTGTGAGCGCGAGGGCGACACGCCGGGCCTCCGTTCTGGTATGTCCGAGCCACCTCGCACCACAGTGACGCCCTACTGCACAAGGGGGACTGGGCGGCGTCCCAGGACACCGTCCTGCAGAACACGCCCCCGGACCCTGGCCACGCCCAACTCATTGTCGCCGGCTGTGACGGCCACCTCGATCTACGGCCCCCCACGATGCGGGCGCTCGGCGAGGTTGCGCAGGGGGCGCAGACAGACCATGCGCTGACGCACCGGGGACAGACACCTTTGGGCGAGGCCCACGCCACAGCCTATGTCCACGCCCGGGACCTCACCGCGACGGCCACCAACCGCCGGGTGCTGCGGGCCCGAGACGGCCACACGCCGGTGCAGCGCAGGATCCGCGTCCGTAAGGAGCGGCTCTCCGGTGTCGCCGTCGTCCCACAACCGTGCCTCCTATGCGGCGGCCCGGAGGAGACCCCGGTGCACATGCACGTGGGGTGCGCCCACTCACGGCTCCTCTGGCCCCACTACCGCCAGGCGGTACACGAGGCGGCCCGCCACCTCCCACCCGGGGACAAGGCCCTGTGGGTGGCCTGGTGGCGCTCCGCAGGCGCCACATGGACAGAAGTCTTCTGCTCCAGACTGGTGCCCGAGGACGCGGAGGCGCAGCTCCGCGCCATAGCCCGCTACGACCCGCCGGGAGGGACCTCTGTGGACGATTTCCTCCACCACATGCTCCGGCTGGGGGACTTCGCATTGGAGCTTCGCAACCACCGGCTGGAGCAACTCCTCCGCGAGCCCCTAAGCGCGGCGGCCCGGGCACACCGATGGCTCACTGCGGCGGAGAGCGACCACCCTCCCCCTCCCCCGCGCCCTGACAAGGACTTCGTAGCCTCCCTCTGTGTCGTGAATGGCACTCTGGAGTGCCCGCCACAGGAGGGCCGCCACCCGTACCAGGACCTGCCGGGGGGGTTCCCATAGCACCTACAAGACGCCCTCTTCCCACCGTGGATCATCAGGCACGGCTCCATGACCGCGTGGGAGGCGCGCATAGTGGGTGAGGAATGGGCGCGCGAGTGGAGCCGGTGATGCGCCGCCACGCGCGCCCCGGAGACCCCTGCGCAACGATACGCCGCCATCCCGCTCGAGGGATGGGGGCCGGACACCCGGCCGAGACCCATCGTGATCCGCGGGGCGGGACCTGACCACCCGTGGTACGCGGCGACGGGGGAATGGCTGCAAGCAGCCCCGGGGCCGCAAACAGGATGGACTGGAGACGTGCCCTCACTCGTCAGGACACCCGTCCCCCCCCGCATCGTCCTTCACGCCGCCAGCGTACTCCGGGCTACAGAGATACGCAAATGGGGACACACAGCGGGCACTGTCCGGTGGCACCCCCCAGAGGACGGGGCCGCCCAGCTCGCCGTGGCGCACTTCAAAGCTGGGGGGCCGGTATACGACGACGCCCTGTCCCCGCTGGGCGACACCCAGGGGCCCTTGCTCCTCATGCTCCCCACCGACAATGCAGCCGCGCTGCGCCAGGAGCTGGACGGCTGCGAAGGGCTGCGATCGGGATGGGAGGCAGTCGCGGACGGCACCCTACTGGCCCTCCTCCACCGGGACGCCGCGAACGGGTGCCAATGGGATGCGCTGACGCCCCACCTCACCGGGCGCCACGTGTACATGGCAACCCCCCCCAAGGGGAACCGCCGCCCGGCGTTGGACGACCTCATCGCCGCCTTACGGGACCACGGGATTCTCCCCCACGACACGTGGCGGGAGGTCCAGCGGAAGACGCTCGGGGGGGACTACCGGTGCCGCGTCGACGCCCGCCTGCTGGAGAACCGGGACCCCCTCTGACAGAGGTGGGACGACCTCTGGCTCCGCCATCTCGACCCTTGGTCGCCGCCCTTGCACCTCCCACACACCTGCCGGCTCTGTGGGGAATGTGACACGGTGTCCTCCGCAACCTCGACAGGCGCCAACAGGTGCGCGCGGTGCGCCCAGGTGGCCGCGTGCCCCTGGCCCGAACCTGCCTCAGGCCCGCGCGGGCGCACAGAGGAGGAGGCCCTGCACCGGCGCATCGAGGGGGCACACGCCCCCTCCACACGAACGCGCGGGCCCGACGGACGCTGACCTTCTGTGGATCCACGTGCGCCTGCGAAACCCCACATCCGTTGCGCACCTGTCGCACGTGTTCGCGCCCTGACCCCCACTCACCACCGCCCTTTGCAGAGCCCGCAGTACCATGCCACGCCGACAGGGGGATGGGCCGGGACACGCCAGGGCCCACCGCAAAGCGCAGGAGGCGGCCGTCCGGGGCCTGGTGGCGGACACGGTGGCAGAGGCGCACGAGGCGCACGCTGCCGCACGGCGTGACCTGACGGGCAGTGCGAGGGCTTTCCTCAACGAGACCTCCCTCCCGGCCGTCCGCGCCCTCAACGGAGCAGGGGCCCCTACGCTGCCTCTGGGCGATGCACCGGATCATGAACGCCACCCAGCCGTGCTCATCAGCCTGGAGGCGGCCCTCTACGGGCACTGGATGGAGTGGCACGAGTCCAACCGGTCAGACCGGCCCCTTTCCATGGGGGATACCCTGCAGCTGATGGGAGCGGGGTCCGCCATGTCCCTCCGCAGCAGCGCCCCAGCCCTGCTGCACGCCCTCAGGACGCGCTACCCCAGGGACGCGGCCCCGTACCTGAACCAGGCGCGGGCCACATACCCGAGGGGAGTGTCTGAGCTGGATGCGGCGCTCCACCTTCTACACCCACCGGACGAGGACCTGGAGGTGGGCGAAATCACGGTGTTCGTGGAAGGCGCGGACGAGGCGCCCGCCCGCCCCCGGCCGACGAACCCAGTGTACGACGGCACCAGGCCAACCCCCCCGTACGCCATCGTATGCGAGGCGTTCCCCAGGGAGCCCACCTGGTGCCCGGCCCTCCCGCCGGCGACGCACGCGCCCCGCGGCTGGGCCAAGGCAGACCTGTCCCCCTTCCTCTCCAGAACCAGGGGTGCCCATCACAGGGGGCAGGTCCTCTGGCAAGAGTGCCCTGGCACCCCCCTACTCCTCCTCGTCGTCGCAACCCGCGGGGACCCGGAACGGATCCTGGGGATAACCCCCGACCACCTCTATGGGGCAGCACCCGTCCCCCGCCCCCCCCTCCCGGCGCCCGCGGCGCGGGACGGGGTACACACCTTCCTGCAAACACAGGAGGTCACCGCCGTTACGGGGGTCCACCTAGTGCGGCTCCCCCCGGCACCACCCGACGACCCCGGGGGCCCAGGGCCCTGGGCCCCGCCCAAGACTGGGGGCTATGGCGCGACGCGTGGGCCGCGTGGCTCCCCCGCCCCCCCTCCCAATGCCGATGGATGGCCGCCAGCCCCCGCCCGTGCGGGGCTGACGCCACAGCCGGCCCCCGACCCCCTCCCCCCCTCCCCCCCGCAGAGCACCACACGGCACGGAGGTAGTGGGAAGGGCCCACCTGCCACCACGCATGCCTACCAGGATAACAGTGATGGCAGACTCCGATGGCTCCCCCCAGCAGGACGACCGCCACCACCGCCGGTCCCGCTCCCGCTCCCCCGTCTCCCCGGAGTGGACGGGGGAGACCCCCGCGGAGCGCGAGGAGCAGAGGCTGGCGGAGGCGGCGGTGCTGGTCGGGCCGCCGCCGCCGGCCCAGGAGCCTGAGCCAGCCGAGGTGACCGCCCCCGCCGCCCAAGCAGCAAGCCCTGCCGCCCCGCCCCGGGAGGGGGCCCCAGACGCGCGGGAAGCGGAGACCGCGGCCCTAGCGAGCCACGCCGCGGCCCCGACCGCGGCCCCCGGCACGCCGCCGACACGGGGGGTAGCCCCGGCGCAGGAATCGGGCGCATCGCCGAGGGCTGCCGCATCCGCAGAGGGGAGCTGGGAGGGCGCGCGAGGGGTTGCAACCGCGGCCCCGGCGAGCCACGCCACCGCCTCGGCCGGCCACGCCGCGGCCCCCAGCACGCCGCGAAAGCGGGGGAAGGACCCCGCATGGGCCACGTGCGCCTCGCCTACGGCCCCCGCAGCAGCAGCAATGGGCAGGGAGAGCGCGAAGTACCGCGCCCACACCAACCCCACCCACACCCACACCAGTCCCCCCAAGCAGTTCCCCCCCAAGCCCTTCCCCCCGGGGCGGGCGCGGCACATCTGCCCCCCGGCGCCCGAGCACTCGCCGCCGGGCATCACGCGCGCGCGTGGCATCACACACGCGCGTGATCCAGGAAGGAGGGGACGGCGCGCAGGCAGAGCTGCGTGCCAGCCACGGGAGCGCGGAGCGGGGGACAGGAGGTGACAGGGGAAGTGCCCAGGAGCGCGCGCAAGGAGCGGGCCAGGGCACGCGCGGCAAGGAGCAAGGGCCCAGCAGCGGAGGGGGACAGAGCGCAGGCAGCGGACTGCGCGACTCAGGGCAGGGGGCCGGCAAGGGACCAGGGCACAGGAAGGGCGCGCAGGGGCGCGGGCAGGGCGCCCAGGTGCAGGGAGCGGGGCGAGGGACGGTGGGCGAGCGGGCAGGTGAGGGCGTGGGGGACAGGGGGCGGGACCACGGCACGGGCAGGGGGCCGCAAGGGGCCCGAAGGGCAAGGGCAAGGGCGCCACGGGCCCCAAGGGACAGACGGGACGGGGCATGGGAGCCCGGGGGGGGGGGCGGGCCGAAGGGAGGGGGGCCGGGGGCGGGGCGCCCCCGCAGCCGGACGTGCAGCCGGTGAGGTGCATCCCCCCCGGCATCCAACAGATGCCGGCGCACCACACCTACCACCACCACCACCACCACCACCACCTCTACAACATCGACCCCGGCGTCGGCGAGCTCGTCCCCCCCCCAACCCGCAGGACCCCAGCACCAGCCAGCCCTCCCCACGCCGTTAGCGGAGCCGGCGCGGATGGCCTCGGCCGGGGGGGGGGGGGCGCGGCATCGGCGCCGCAGGCACAGGGGCAGCGGGGGGAGCCGGCGCGAGGGGCAGAGGGGGCCGGGCCCTGGGACCGGAACCGGGGCACGGTCCCGGGCCCTCTGGGGGATGAGGCCCTCCCCCTGGAAGAGGGCGTGTACGGGTGGTTGTGCTGGGCCAGCCAGGGGACCACCAGGGGGTTGAGGAACCGGCCCCTCGATGCCGTGCTCCTCCGGAGGGACGGAGGAAACCGAGAGGTACCCCCGGGGGGGGTGGGCAGCCCCAGAAGACCACGAGAGGGTCCTCAGGTCAGTGATCCGGGCGGCGTGGCCCGACAGGGAGCCGACGTGGCCGGCCTTCCTGGAAGGGGTGAATTCAGGGGGAGCGGTACTCCGCATCACGGATGCGAACGCCAACAACTGGCTCCCCCGGGCCTTGCGCAGCGCCCTCGCCCACTGGCGCTACCGCCGGCGCAACCCGCCGCCGCCACAGCCCCAGCCCCCACACAAGCAGCGGCGCAGACGGCGTACGCAAGAAAGTGGGGGGGGCAGCTGGGCCCCCCGACCCACGCCCCCCCCACGGTACGGCGTGACGAAGGGGCGCGCGCCACCTCCCGCGGGAGGGAGGGCGGAGACAACGAGCGCCGGGAGGAACCTACTGCCCCGCAGCCAGCTAACCGCTGACCGCTAACCCTCACGGCCGCCCGCGGCCGGCCAGCGCCGCGCGACGACGGCGAGGGGGACCAGGGGCCCCAGCGAGGGCCTGCACGCGGGTCCGGCTCTAGGTAGAGGGGGGTGGGGGAAGGGTGCGACCCCCCAGCCGATGGCTGGCCCCCGGGGCTCAGACCGCCATGCCCCCCCCCCTCGGCCGTCAGGAGGCAGCGCGAGGGGACCAGAGGGCCCCCCCCCACCCCCCCCCCCCTCCCACTCAGGCCCAAGAGCGGACGGAGGCAGACCGAAGAAACGGCAGCCCCGCACCCCCCCCTAAGGGGCTGCGGCACCCGGGGTGCGGGGGCACCACGGCCGAGGCGGGCGCCCGCACGCGCTGCCCGCTGCCGGCCGACGGCGGACTGGCGGCGCCCAGGACGGCGCAAACGGAGCGGCCCTATCAGAGGCCGGCCCGGGGAAGACGGGGGCATGAACTAGGGCGGGGGGGTCCCCCCCCTCTCCCCCCCCCCCCACCCGCCGCACTGACCCGGTGGCGGCCGACCGGACCGCACCCGATGCCCGCGCCCGCCCGGCAACCCCCACGGCACGAGTATACCCCGGGGGGGCAAGCCGGAGACAACGGATGGCAGGCCGACGCCCGACGGGGCGGGGGGGCGGGGGGGCGGCCCCCCCAACCCCCCCCCCCCCGCCCCCCCCCCCAGCTTGGGAGCCACAGGAGCGACCCTCCGCCTTCCCGGAGGCGAGGGGGCGCCCCCCCTCCCCCAGAAGGGACCGCGACGCGGGGGGGATGGGTTGCGGCTGGACCAGCCGCCTGCTCCCGCGGGGGTCGTGGCCGAAGGGCGAGCCCGCACCAGCGTGCCGGAGCAACGCGCGGACCGAGCTTGGGGGTGGCGCACGGCGGCGCACCAGAACAGTATGGAGGCCGCGCCCCACATGACCCTCCCATTACCACAGCCCACTCAGGGAGGGCAGAGGGGGGGTTCAGGTCTGCAGGGGCCCCCGGGGGAGCAGTCCACGGGACGCCCCTCATCCCCCCCCAGCCCGGGGCGGCTCCGCGACCCGGAACGCACGCGCACGCTGGAGGGGAGTGCGCCGACCGCACGAGGGGGGCCACTATGGGGTACCGCGGGCCGCCACCCAGAGGGGGAGCAGGGAGGCCGCGGCGCGACCCCCCCCCCCACCCCCCCCACCGGCCCGCAAGCCGCGGGGGGCCCGGCCCCCACTCCCTGAGGCAGGGGGGATGGTCTCCCCTCCCCCCGCCCGAGAGAGGAGCCGGAGCGCGGCCCGCCCCCCCGCCCCAGCAGCCGGCTCCCACAGGAACCGCGGAGAACAAGCGAGCCCGCGCCAACGCGCCAGGACACCGCACAGATCGCGCCCAGTGAAGGCGGGCGAGCACGAACCGGAGTGGTATTGGGGGCCAAGCCCCCCATGGACAGAACGACGCCAGTGACACCCGCTTTGTTGCCTGCCCAGGGAAGGCAGAGGGACGGAACGAGGCAGAGCGACCCCCCGCCCTACAGCCCCCCCCCCCGGCAGCACAAACGGGGGGCACGGCTCACGCCCCCCCCCCCCAGGCCGCTCTCTGGCACACGAACGCCACGGAACCGCCCCGCGGCACGCAGCCCCCACAGGGCGTGCAGACCAAGGGGACAGTGTAGGGCCCCCACACCCGCACGCCCGCGCCCACAGCACGTGGATAGCAGACCCCAACAGCCCGCCCAGTGGGCGGTCAGTCGGGGGAGGGGGAGCGCCTGACCCCAGACGCCCCTCGCAACAGTGGAAGGCACCCCCCCCGGGGACGCCCTTCCGCCACCCCCACAACCCCAAGCCAAGTAGGGGGGAGCCGGGACCGGACCGCCCCCCCCGAAGCACGTCAAACGAAGCAAGGGACCGGGGCAGGACACGCGGAGGGGCACGGACCACGTGGAATGGCCCTACCAGCGCCCAGTGCCGGGACCGCGCGAGGTGCGCACGCCACACCACCCAGGGGGGGGGGGGAGCAGACGCCGCGAGAGCGCGAGCGCACACACACGCACAGGGCACGCGGGGACTACCAGAAGGGCAACCGGACCGAGCACGCGGAACGCACAGACCACGTGGAATTGCGTACCAGCGAGCGAGGGTAAGGGACACCCGGAAGCGACGACCCGCCACACGCAGCGCAGGACACGCGGGGCGGGAAGGGGGAAACAGGAGAGACACAACACCAGGTACCGGCCCCAACCCCCCGAACCGGCCGCGAGCGCCGCGCACACACAGACGGGGCACTGCACCTGCCAAGGCAGTAGTGGCGCACAGCGCCACGCCCCAACCCCTAGGCTAGACAGCCTCCGCGCCAGCCCAACGGGGTCCCACTGGCGACAAGCCAGTAGCACGGGCCCGGCGGCGCCGGCGCCCCGGGCGGCCACGCATTAGGGGGGCGACGCAGTGGGTAAGCGCCCGCAGCCACGGCTGCGAATTAATGCATTGACCGGGGAGTGGCGAAACGGGGCTCCGAGCCCTGTGAACCCGGGGGACTCCGCCACCAGGCAGGAGGTGCCTCTTGGAGGGCCCCGCACTAGGACCCGGTGGAGAGGATATCACGTGGCCCGACCAGGTGGCCCTTCGGGGCCGAAAGGCGTCTAGTACCCGCAAAATCAAACCTCAAACCTCACACCTCTTCGTGAAGGAAGTGGAGTTCGCGGGTCACGTGGCTGGTCACGGGCAACGCCGTCCCCTGCCTGGGAAGCTGGCGTCCCTGCACCACTGGGAGAAGCCCCAGACCATCAGCGAACTCCGATCCTTCATGGGGTTCTGCAATTACTATTCGGGCTATGTCCGGATGTATGCAGAACTATCCGGGCTGCTGCAAAAGATGCTGCAGGTGGGCAAATTCGATGGCCGGAAGGGGAGCAAGAAGAAGCTTGCCTGGACCCCTGAGGCCGAAGATGCGTTCAGCCGCCTGAAGGAGCGACTCCTGGGGCAGCTGGGGCTATTCCTGGTGGACCCGGACAAGGGATTCGTGCTACGGACGGACGCCTCGGACTATACTGTAGGGGCAGTCCTCGAGCAGGTCCGGGATGACGGGTCGCACGTACCCGTGGCGCTTTGGAGCCTGTTCCTGGCCGAGGGCCAACGTCGAACCTGGACCGCGAGGGAGAAGGAGACGTACGCCATTGCTTGTGCGGTCAGGAAGTGGTCTGGCCACATCAGATTACAACCGGTGGTGGTTTGTATGGACCATCAGTCCTTACAGAGCTGGCACAAGGAGCACGTCGACACCCCCTCGAGACCGGCGGCAGGGAGGGCCCGATGGCATGAGACGTTCGCCAAGTTCAACCTCAGCGTCGTATATGTCCCGGGGAAGGACAACACTGTGGCCGATTGCCTCAGTCGATTGGCCTACCCTGCGGGCAAGGCATGGATGGACATGCCCAGCCATGGGGACGCCGAGGAGACCGAGGAGGCCAAGCGCATCATCGAGATAGAGAAGGCCATGGAGCAAGAGGGGGTCAAGTGCTTTGTGGTGATGACAAACCGTACAGACCTGGCCAAGTTCCGGGGCGCCCGAGTCCAAGCTATTTGAGAGGAAACCCTCGAGCCATTGATTGTGGCCCCTGTAGAGCTAGTCAGGTCGGTGCTTACAGACGACTGGTCGGATGACTATGCGGCATCCGAGCACTTGAGCAGGTACTGGAATGCCGTGAGCGCCCCGTCGGACGACGAATGGCCTGAGGGCTTGACCGAGGATGGGGACAAATTATTCCTCAAGGACAAGCTATTGGTCCCTGAGAACCGAATGGAGGAGCTCATTGACTACTGGCATAACGCCCAGCTCATGCATCCTGGTCGGGACAAGATGCAGCAGGACCTGGAGTGGCGCTTCAAGTTCCCAACGGGGTACTACGCCATCCTGGACAAGTACTGCAGCAACTGCGCCGTGTGTCCGGCCACGAAAAGCCCCAATCATTCCACAGCGAGTAACCCGGTGTATACGGCTATACCAGAGGCCCCTATGCGGTCCGTGGCCATGGATGTATTCGCCATGCCTGACGTCACCGTGGAAGGAGAGAC
The DNA here is from genome assembly GCA_964036045.1 of Eutreptiella sp. 'Long Island Sound 2002'. NCBI lineage: Eukaryota > Euglenozoa > Euglenophyceae > Eutreptiales > Eutreptiaceae > Eutreptiella > Eutreptiella sp. 'Long Island Sound 2002'. The sequence continues at coordinate 16,010,264 of OZ038384.1, read as the reverse complement.
CTACGACTGTGTCATCCTGGCGGTGGATAGGCACAGCGGGTATATCGTGGTGGTCCCTGGCAAGAAGTCCAAGAAGAAGGACAAGAAGGACAAGCATGGAGTGGGTCTGCAGGCCAAGACCGTCGCTAATGCCATGATCAGGCATTGGCTGACGATTTTTGATGTCCCAGCTGTCATCTGCAGCGATCGGGGCAGTCAATTTGTGGGGACGTGGTTCAAGACGATGTGCAAGCACATGGGGATTCGGCATGCCAAGACCCTGGCGTACCACAGCTGGTCGAATGGCCGGGCTGAGGTGGCTGGGCAGCAGATGTTCGAAACGTTCCGCCAGCTGCACATTTACGAACCGGGCCGGAATTGGTACAATTCGCTGTGGAGAGTACTCCAGGCGTACCACGACCTTCTGGGGCCGACTGGACTGTCGCCACATGGTATCCTGTTCCTACGGGATCCAGTGTCACGCACTCTCCCGTGGTTGAACCATGGCAAAGTGGCCCGGGATGCGAGTGCTATGATGGCTGAGGCGGACGACACTGCATCCAAGGTGTGCAAAGCACTTCAGGACAAGCATGAAAAGAGGGCCAAGTACTTCAAGTAGGGGAAAGTCCACAAATATGCTCTCAGAGACATCGTATGGGTGGGGCGGCACAATAAGGATGTCCTGTCCAGGCATCGGCAGGCGTCTTGGTATGTGCCGGGGGTAATCGTGCGGAAGGTCGAACAGGATGTTTATGCGGTTCGTGTGGGGGATAACAAGATCCTTGACCGCGACCATACCCAGCTTCGTCCCCGAGCACCAGACCCCAGCGGACGTCCCTTCACCTTCGAGTTCACAGCCGGCGATGTGGACTCGGATGACGAGGGTGAGGACGACGACTTCACCGCCGAGAGGATCCTAATGGACAAGCCGGACCCGGGGACGCCTGGGGAGAGGCTATATAAAGTCCTTTGGAAGGGATTCGCCGCATCCAGGGATTCGTGAGAGCCTGTGAGCAGTTTTGTGCCGAGGTATACCACGATCTGGATGAATTATCTAAGGAAAAATAACATTTCCTTGGATGTCAAGGACGTGTTGGTTTATTTGGTAGCTGTGGCAGCACCGTGATGGATCTACCTTGGCATTTTTGTTTGTTTTTGTGCTTGGGAGACGGGTGAGGGCGTTCATCCGGGGATTTTGGGTCCTTGATTGGCCATATACCCCCTTAACTCAGTCTCCACATATATATTTCATTGTGGTATACGTATTTAGATCGATCGCGACTTTTCTCTATCTTTGATCCCCTTGGTCCAAGTTGTAGATCAAGAGGCGACCAGATATGGCGGTGGGCACCGATTATGAGTGTCCTCGGCCCTCCCCTGGGGCCTCAGGGACGCCTACGCCGTATGTGGGGCCTCCATGTGTCCTTGGGACATGGGGGGGGGGGGGGATTGGAGCCCATTGGGGTCCTCCCGTCCTCTCTTCAATGACTTCCGAGCTGATACAACGCTCTGAGAAGGGGGGTGAAGCCGGTTCGGACCCCCGTGGCCATCTTTGGGTCACTTGGGGTGTGTATCTATGTGCCGGCATACCGCCATTGGCTGGTATCATACTCTCTCATCCACCTGACCTAACCTGATGTGATAGTGTGATAGGCTTTGCAATTCCAGCTATGAGCGGCCACATTCACAACCGAGGCGCCGCCAGCTGAGATTTATATATCAGAATATCAGGAATCAACAGGGTTTTTTTATCATAATGTTTCCGTAAATTTTCAGCTATCCGTTCTGATTGTCAATGTATCGGCGACTGTCTGTTGGCTCGCGATTTGGCGGTAACCGATTGGTTAACTGTTATTTCCAGATATTTTAGCGGAAACGCCGATGGAGGGTTAAATTTCATCAGAAAATGGTTCGTTGCTTCCGCAATTCTCATGTTATACACTCGCAAAATTAATCCGTTTTTTTAAGACATTCAGAATCAGATTTTCAATTATGAGGTCGCCGCATTGGATATGATGAATTTCGAGTGGTCCTACATTTTTCCGCGATCACAAATCAACCTTCCTTTTGTTATCTCCTTCATTTTTCTTGGAGATAAAGGCGAAACAAAATTGATTCGTGAGGCCACTTTGAAAGGTCATATCTCCAGCTCACTGCGAGGAGTCACAATTTTGAGATATGGGCTAGAATTGCCTTGGTCTCAACTGAATTGAGGAAGCGTCAAACGCCTTTGATGTGTACACATGCCTGGTGTAGCAAGGGATAATGGTCAAGAGGGTAGAAAGTGATTTATAACTCTTGGACCATGCAACCGAACATTTTAATGCGACTTTTGAGTGTACAGCATAAGTGTTGGTGTTGCATGAAAAATTTCCTTGGGTTCCTACGTATTTTTAACGTGAAGTTATGTCCATGGAGGGGCATGGCATACCATGGTCGGAGCCACTTTTGAGGGTATGTGTTATATGCATGGTATGTGCTTCGCTATGCTCATGCCCATGTTATATATCTCCGTTTGTAGGAAGATATGTGGAGTCATACGTGGCAAGGGCTTCGCCCATGTCCCAATGGTGAGCTCCATAGCGCTAGACTATGTCTACCGCACATATAGTGCATGTGGGTAGGTTTACGGAGCGACCCACAAGCGCCACTATCAATTTTCCCATTTTCATGGTGCATGTTGGGAGGAGTTTCGAAGGTGTCCCCATGCGTCCATGTGGGGATCCAAGTGGGGGGATCGTTTGCAAATGGTCCGAAGCAATTCTGATTTGAACCATATGTTGATACCATGGGTGAGCGAAGTTATATACTATTGTGATTACTTTGAATTTGGCAATATTTGCATGCTTTTGACCTCACTTTATGCTCATTTTTGTATTTTATGTGCTCAATTGGTCCGCTAACAGTAAAGTGCCTAGAGATCCGTGAACTATGGTATGTTGCTTATATGTTGGCAAAGGCTTCGGTGTTGCACCTCACCATATGCCGGATCACGTGGACACTTTGGCGTGGCACACGAAGCCTCACAAAATTAGGTCTAAAATTCGTGAGTTGACTTGTGAAGCATGGCATGTATATATCTGGAGGGGTTTGGGTGCCAATGTTGGGATATTCTTAGGCATCGATGTTTGGTATATATCACCCTTGTACATTACTTTCCGGTTTGACACATGCATGGAGCCTTTGAATATTTTCCGTATGCATTTTTGAGTATATAATTGAATTTTGGGCACTATGGTGTGACTTGCCTGGTTTTGCTATGTTGTGAGGTCATTCTCATGGGGCAATTCTCCAAGTCCAATCCACTCCAAGTCCAACGAAGGTTATGTCAGGGTAGGGCATGGTCCCGAGTGCCACTCTAGGCCATGACACGCCACCTTCCCCTTTTGACTAGGATTTAGAGGCTGGGCAGTGAACACATTTTTGGCGTTTGTGTAGCCACTTTTGACACATGGCATTTAGCCATCTTATTTGACTTGGTTCAGGGCATCATGTTGGCGAGTCAAGGGAAGGTCTCATGTCCAGGGTATGAGGGGATTATGGCTGTGATTGTGTATGTTTCCATCTTTCCCCAATTCTGCTTGATTTGTGTTCATATGCCAATTTCAGGGCTTTTCCATTATTCTATTGGAGCAATTCTATGTACATGCCCAACGCCCGTGTCTCCGTGTGCACCGTGAGACGACCGGTGTGTTGTAAGGAGTTGTTGAGTGTCAACGCGAGACCTCAAACACCCGTGGAAGCCCTCAGTGTGGATTATTTGGATTGGATCTATTGTACTTGGGAGTTGGTTATTGCAAGGGATCAGAATTTGTGTGAAGGAGCCATATTTTACTTTTTTTTGTGGGAAATTGTGCAGGATAGGGCAAGATCATGCAGAACCTGGTGAGAAGCAAGACGATAGGAGTGACAGGAAATGGTGGAAGGGGTACAGCAGGGGCCGGTCCTGCTAGGGACCAGGAGTGGCGAAGTACAAGCGGAGCGCGCACACCAACACACACACCCCAACACCCCAGCCAGGAGTGGCGGGGCGCCGCCGAAACCCGAGCCCAAGCACACACACCCAAACCGCACACCCCAGCCGGGAGTGGCGGGGTACAAGCCGAGCGCGCACACAAGAACACACAGGCCCCAACACCCCAGCCAGGAGTGGCGGGGCGCCGCCGAAACCCGAGCCCAAGCACACACACCCACACCGCACACCCCAGCCAGGAGTGGCGGGGTACAAGCGGAGCGCGCACGCAAACACACACACACACCCCATCAGCCCAGCCAGGAGTGGCGGGGCGCAGCCGAAACCCGGGCACTGAGGCAGCCCGTGCCATGCAGATGACCCGGCCCAACGAGATCCGGAGACCGGGGGTAAGGCTGAGAAAGATGTCCTAGATTAGTTCCCTAGATATTTTGATGAAGTCCTGCAGGTTTTGAAGATGAAAACCCAAACAAAAGCAGCAAGTAGAGCAAGAACAGGATGTGGATCGAATCAATGATTGGTTTTGGAATCCAGTGTAACACAGAAGGGCTGCAGATAGACAATGCAGGTTTATACACAAAGATTTAATCACAAATGGATAATACAAAAGATTTTATATGAAAATTGGACTGACTCAGGCCTCCAAGATAGCATTGAGCACTTCATGTGCACTCTTTTGGGTGAAATGGTGCTGGTTAGGAATGTGGCGCATAGATGTCAGGCCAACACAGAAAATGACTTGGCCATGCAACTGAATTCAGAAACAGTTAAAAAGCAGAACCACAATAAGTGGTAGAAACAATTGAGTATAGGGGTCTTGGGGTGGGAGACCACTATAGACTAGGCTTAACCTCCAAGGCCTAAAGCACGAAATGCCTATTTTATTTCGGTATATCCTCCATGAAGGAAGGTACCTCCGCTCAGTTGAGTGGTAGGGGTGAACTTCATGGGGGGGGCTAGGGTTACAACCCTAGTTACCTTGAGAAAGTGTACTTTAGGCTTCAAAAGAGAGATAAAAATACTTAAGTTAGTCTTAGCATCAACAAAAGGGTTTTAAGGGGGGCTTGGCCTGGATCAAGCCCTCCAAGAAAGACATGGCAGTGACTTTTTCTTACTCCCCCCTGGAGTACTAGTTAGCTAAGCTAGGAGGACCAAGGAAAAAGGCTCAAATATTCCCAAAATTACCTCAAAAAAGGCATTAAACTTACCAAAAACATCCTCATCAGTTCATAGAAGCTTATCACACTGTAGGTACCCTTGAAGAACAGTGTAATGTACCGCGAATGATGTCCCTTCGATGGGGCATTCCTCAAAAGTTGCCGGCGTGCGACGAAAACCTTTGGTAAAATTTTGGGGGTAGTGGGGTTTGAACCCAGGACTCCCTCCCTAGAGCACATGTGCTTGCCCACTAGGGTACAGTCGAACGCTCTGATGCGGACGGCAATCGCTGTATGAACAGCGTTTTAGTAAACGCCCTTACCAAGGCCCAGGGCGGAGCAATACTCCCAATGGAGGACACAAATCTCCAGGAGCTGAAAAAAATAGAAAATGTAAACAACAGGGAGTGATTCCCGCGGTTTAGCGAAAGAGATAACGATTTAGCAAGTCAAATTGCTAAAAATTGACGAAATCACGCGAGAAATTATCATTTTTACACATAACTCAAAGTCGCAGACAAGGGCAAAGGAAGCGGACTTCAAAAACAAGGTTGCGCAAGCGTAAACGGCTTTTGAAAAAGAAGGTATGAGCCGTAGTTTTTAAAGTTCTAAAGGAAGTTTTTGCACAGTTGCATCACAATTTTTATAAACTTCAGATAAAAGTATTCAAATTCAACCCACACCACAGAGCAGGTGGACAACCCACCTCTCAGGTATGCCAGTGTGATCTCACACGCATGCATTGCGTTCGTGTTGGTTGTTTCATTAAAATGTTAGGGTTGTCAACGCTGTGTTCGTTGGGGGTTCGGGCGCTCATCTCCTTTGCTCAGCACAGGTCAAAACAGGAATGAAACGTATGCGATGCGAATGGAGCGCGCAGCGCGCACGTAGGGTTAGAATATGCGCTGTGCTCGCGATGCATGTGCCTAATTGAGGCATTCACACGCTGTGACGCTTTCCCTGTACCCCAATTCATCCTTGTTCTCTCTTCACAGGTAAGAAAAGAAAGTGTTTGTTCGCGTGTAGCCGTAGCGTTAAAGTAGGGTTGCTTCAAACGCTTAGGCTTGTTTAAAAGTCGCCATAGGGTTGTCTTGTGTTCGCTTCACTTCGGCATTCACACCATGCATGCTGAGTAAGGTGGGTTAGCCCAGGAGGAGCTCACCTCCTGGTTGTGTCAGTGGTTATGGTTCCGCCTCCCTTCCCTACATGCGTGCACACGATGCATTAAAGGGTAGGCCACGCGAAATGCGCACGGTAAAACTTGTTTAGGTTACCCAGGGGCTCCTCGGTACGTTCTTTAAGAGAGCGTGAGCAGACTCTTAACGCTTGCTTGCTTGACAGGGTGTGTTTGAGGACAGTGTATCATAGGTCACACTGAGGAGCGTATAATACGTGGAGTGTGGCTTGGTTCCTCAGCCGCAAACACCCCTTCATTGGCCTCTGTTGTACAGGTGGGAGAGGTTCAGGGTGATTGGTGCACGCAGCAGCTGCCTTCGGCGGCTATCCCATTTTTCTGTCCCAGCTAAACAGGGGCGCTGATCACACAATCAATTGACTGTGCCTCAGCCAGGAGTGGCGAGGGCAGTTCGACTCCATCGACATCCGCGCTGTGCACACAACAAGAGCACCCCTTCCCTCCAAGCCCTAGCAAGGAAACGTGTTGTGGCGTCCCTGATTAGGCCAGAGTTGCCCAGCAGCGCTGTGTTCTCTTGTCTTCTTCACAGGAGGGTCATTAGGACCCGAGACATCATTGACAGCAACACCAAGTAGCGTCTGTAGGGGTTAGGGTCAGCAGGCCTGGCAGGAGTTGAAAGCAGGTGATGAGTGCTCACCCTGCCTTCGAAGGCCGGTGCTGGCGTTAGTGAGTGTAGTGTAGTGGTGTCTCCTGTCCCGCGTGCTTTTCCTCGTGGCCAGGGGAGTGCGTTAGCTTTTAGCCTGTGGCAAAAACGGGAGTTTTGTATGCCCTTAGCACACTTGACCACCCCTCACCCTCTAGTAGGTAGGGCTTTTGCCGTCTTCCCTCAAGGATAGGCGCTAGCACAGAAATTGGGCGCCATAGGAGTGGCAATAGTACCTGATTAGGACCTTCGGTCCGACGTCAGCGAAGCCCGGTCTCCGGCAGCCACGCCGGGGAGAGGAGTGAGACACACACGGACATACATAGCTCACATAGGGGTATGGTAAACCCTGTAAGGAAGGGTAGAACCCCATGGATCTGGACCAGTCAGGGGTCCTAACTGTGGGCTCGCTTGTCCCCAAGGAGGGAAGACACACCTTGCCTCATAACACCTTGCTTGTCATTCCCCCCTGGTGTAGTAAGCCACCGTTCTTCGTTGGCTCCCCAAGGTCATTACATCAGGGCAGTCCCCATGCAAAACATGGTCAACAAGGCATACACTTGCTGGGTGGCTGCAGTCCTGATAAGCGGCGACAGTGGCTGTGATTTGCCTCGATTCGCTATCTCAGTCTCCATTTTATTTCGCTCATTGAAGCGCCTGCCTTACGCGGTGGGGCATGCGCGCGCATGTACACGCTGTCATGTTGAGTTTTGATGTTTCGTTTTTGAGTATTGGTTACATTGATTAACAGGTGGAATGAGAGAACGAAATTCGTTATCTGTTGCATACGATTTCAGTTGCTTACATAGCTGAGGAATTTGTGTTTATCACAGAGCACGCTTTCTACTGATTTCACGTGTTTCAGAATCGTACTTGATGAGTTCTCTTCCGTGATTTGCCTGTTGCTTTGCTTATCTACGTCAAACTCGCCCTCACAAGGAAAGGCCGAGTGTACCTCATTGATTGCACCTACTTGACAATTACTTTGCGACTACTTTCCGACAACTTTGATAATTTTGGTTGGTTTGGATTATTCTAAATCTTGAACGCTATGTCTTATCGTGGTTCCCGAGATTCACGTGATTACCGCTCCTATGGAGATGATTCCTACCGCCGGCGTGAGAATGATCGAGATTATGATCGTGACAGGGACCATGACCGCCGCCATGGACCTAACCGTGATAGAGAATATGGATATGATGAACGCTTCCGAACTCCTCCACGCTCCTACCGTTATGCTCGAAAGGATGATCGTGGTTCCCGATTTACTTCCTATGCGACGTTTAATCTTTGTTGGAGATGCGGTGATCCATCTCACAAGTCATCGGATTGCAAAGCCCCATATGTGAAAGAAGTGTTCCAAACAATCAAAGATTTGTGCTTTGAGGCGAAAAGGATTCTTGAAAAAGAGCGTGACAATTCATTGTTTCATGAGAGATTATTTGGCGCTTCGGTGAAGAAGGATAACAATGCTCTTATTTGGAAAGGGAAGATGCCTATTGGCTTGACGGTTGTGACGGCTGGATGGGACCCGCGTGCTTCCTTTGACGAAATTCATGCATTTGGCTCTAAGTACTCGAACAAATTTGAGGGTATTTTCCCATTCACTTCACGGAACAAGTCATTTTGCTTGGTTTCATGCCTTTTTATCTTTGCATCTAGGAGTCCATGTTCGCGTGTCGTGAAGGCTATCAACTCCGGTGGCGATATTCCTAAGGATGGCCCATGTATTGCGTACATGGCATCCAAGGCGACCATTGAGGCGTTTAAAAGTGGTTTTGAAGGTGGATCATCTCTGTCCCTTTCCGATTGGGCACTTCAAACAGAAGGTTCATGTGAAAGCTCCACTTACTCTACTTCCCCGGAGGATGAGACAAAGGTGAAAACCAAGAAGACTACGGACGTGAGCGGGAAGAAGAAAGAAAAAACGGGTATGAAGAGGCGTGGAAAAGATGGAAGCGTGGATGGTACCCACGTGGATGATGCCGGCAATGAGACCTCTACATCCGAGTCCGATGGCGAGGTCAAAATGCCCAAAGTGCGCAAGAAAGACAATGCTACTACCAAGGATGATGACATGCATCATGTTGTCGAAGATATTGAAATGTTGTCTTCGCCGGAAAAGACCAATACCACCGCTCCTGCTCAACGTGTGCCAAGAGCAATTACGGCTAGCCAAAAATATGCGGAACGTGTGGCGCAAGAGGCAAGGAATGCCACTAATTCACGTTTCAAAGAAGACGAAACAAAAATCCATGCACTCGAGACGGATGTTGCAGAAGTGAAGACACATGTTGCGAAATTGAGCACTGATTTCCATGGATTTATGGCGCACCAACCGACGCAATTGAAGGAGTTTGGGGATGATATTGTTGATCGCATTCTCCATGGCCGTGGAAAAGGTAAGGGTGCGAAACCCGTTAACGATGGCCCGGCCGGGGTGGACGCCATCACAATCGATGAGAGCCCCGCCGGCGGCAAGGTGCAAAATACCCGTGGTCGATCCCAAACTGCCCGTCTTCGTGCCCAACCTTACAAGAGAGATTGACCTTGTGGGTCATTATCGTTTTGTTGCTCCCGCTGACCACCTTGGGGCATCTAAGTTTGCTAGTGAGATATGAATTTGTCAAATGTTGTTCACGAGTCGCTCTCTTCACATCTTTCCGCATTTTCCGGACATTGCAAAGAATTTTCTGAACGTTTGGGTGCTAACATGAAGAAGTTGAATGAACTGTCCAAACAGATACAAAATCCTGTGTTTGTTGACCCGTGCCCTTGGCATGAGAGTACCTACCTCACTGCTCGAAATCTATTTTCCCCCCAATTGTTTGTTCCCGCCTCCGACAAGACCCCACCTTCATACGCTAGTGTGGTGGCAAAATGTTGCGCTAATCTCCATTGTAGACGGCTTTTTTCTTTGTACTGCCGTGCGAAGAAGATCCATGATTCCCGCCTTATGACCGAGGTGTTTTGCAACAATTTTTTGACTTTGTTCGAGTCCTATGGACGACAATTGCATGGGGCCTCCATACAAAGTGGGCCTCCGTCGGCGCTAGCCATTGCGGTCGCTGACACATTCCGTATCCCTTTTGGGATCGCCACCTCTGCTGCCTTCTCCCCTTTCTACAACTTCTCTTCCCCTTACTATGGTGATGAGGTTTGGTGTTCTTTTGATGTTTCACCCCTATGTGGCCCTGTACAAGGTGGGGTGTTATGGGTTGACACCCATCACGCTTGGATGTTTAATGCATGTCAACGAATCATGGACGCGGTGTTGGGCAATGCGCGCCCTCTCCGTTTTATCGTTTTGATTACTGACGCTACTAGGCGATGCATGGATTTACTTCTCTGTGGCCACCAAAAACATCCATCCGTCATTGCACCGTTGTTCCACATCACGGACGCCCGTGTGCCTACGTACCATGCAGGCGCTATGACCACCAAATTGTGTTCACATATTCACGGCTTCCTCTTACAGAGTCGTTGTGCGTTCGAAACAGACCCTGTTGACAACCATGACGTTGTGAGGATGCTTGGTCAGACACTTAAGCTCAAGTACAAAACCAAATTGTGTCATACCCCCCTTCACCTCCAACCTTCGTCAAAAAAGGTCCTGTCGACAATTTGGAAATCCGCTTGGGAGGATGAGTGTATTGCCCGCAAACGTGCCCTTGATGCGTCCCCCCGCGATTGGGGTGCAATTTTTGAATCCTTTGACCGCATTAACCAATTATTGCCCCTGTGTAATGCGAAGTGGATCCGACACATTTTACGGTTTTGTAACCCTCGTGGTTGCTGTGCTAGAGTTTCTGTCCTTGAACCTGTTATTGGTTGTTTTATGGTTTTTTCCATGGAAACGGCTGAAGTGTACATTGGTATGGTGGGTCAAACTGCAGTCCGTTTGTTTGGTGTTCGATGGAACACTAATGGGTCCGCCTCCATCGGGCGACCCATTAGTGATCGTGGTAGGGAACATATCCTGGCTATGCTGAAGTGTGCCTCAGGTAAGTCTAACGCCCATGCAATGTATAGGTATATGTCCCGGATCGGAGCACACCGCTGGGGTATATGTCCACTGGAACTGTGCTCTATTTTTAGGGTATTCTCCCGTGAACAGTGGTGGCAACGCCATGCTATAAAATTACTGAATAGCCGCCTACCCCAGTTTTCTTCCAAAGACTGGGCCAAGTTGGGCCGGGGCAAATTATACCCACCTACTGTGTTGAGTATGACTGATTCCACTACAGTGGAGAAAGAGGTATCGTGTTTGCGATCCTCCCTATCCTTGGAGCAACAATTTTCAATCCTCCACGAATCGCAGGGTACGGTTGAGCACCGTCTATGGGAACGTCTTTTCAGAAAGGTGAAGGCCCGGACACGGCGCGAGTGTGGCATTGTGCTGAGACGTTTCCTGCTGTTAAAAATCAACAATACTTCAGCAGCATTTGCTGATTTCGTTCAGCAACGGATGCGCCAGCATTTGCTCGATTCAAAGTGTTTTACCCCCCTGAAATCCTTCTATGCGGATCGTATCAAGGTGGTTCGGTGTAAAACGAAAAAGGTGGCTGACTGGGTTCTAAACTCGCAGTTCCGATTCACACCTGGATTACTGCAACATTGCCTGGAACAGGGATGCGCGTGTGTGGAGTCACCTTTGTGTTGCCCCCCTCCCATCGGCCATGTTGTATCCCGATCCACATGTGAGCACTTACATCTGATTCTGGGTGATTCAGCTGGATTGTTGCGGCAGAATGCCCAAAATTCTACAGTTGCCCCCTTATTGTCATGCGTCCATGGTTTGTCTTCCTCCGTATATTCCACTATGCGACGATTGCCAGGAGTTCCTGAAGACGAGGCTATGTCTGCATCTCGCTCAATGGCTGAGGCAGCTTTTCATGCCTATGATGATGAGATTCTCGGTGCCCGATGGAAACCCCCCAGTAAACATTCAAAGGCACCCAGTGCAAAAATCCTGATCAAGTCGAAATCTCAGGAAGCCGACGGCATCCTGAAGATCAGAATTGTCATTTCCCATTTCAGTCATCCGGTCTCAAAGATTGGCAAACTTGCATCACGAGCACTCTCCCTTCTGTGTCGACTCGTGGGTGACATGGACATCAATTTTGAAATCTTCTCTATGTATGACGCAAAAGGTTTATTTGTTTCTGCTTTGTCAGCTGCTGATAAAGATTCTGTCCCATGGGCTGCCTTGGAGCTTGATATGGTTGATATGTATTCAGAGATTCCGAAGGATCGTGTGCTCGACAGTGTGATGTACTGTGTGTCTGTGCTCAGAGATAAGCGTAAGAGTAGGAATCCCATCACCTGGTTTGCCATTTCTACTATCTGTAAATCCCTCGACCGGCTGGGCACAGGAACCTCCAGAGATTTCATGAACCTCAGTATTGAAATGATTACCTCGTTTGTTGATTTCGAACTGTGGGCTAATGCCGACTTCACTGCAGGTGGTTATGTGCTCAGTCAGCTCATTGGTTTACCAATGGGTGGACCCATCAGTGCCCAACTTGCTGTGCTGTATCTTATGAGTGCAGAAATGCGTGCTACACGATCGGCGCTATCCGTTCACAAATTCATCCATGGAAGGTACCGTGACAAATTTTACATATTTGGCCCGAAATCTGTGTTATTTGACCTCGAGCAGACCATGAAAGTCCAGCTGGAGTCTACATATGCAATGCCCATGACAATCGAGCAGTTTGGGACAAAGGTCCAGGTGCTTGAGGTGATTGTGGACTTTGACAGTCAATCCAGGGGCCTGCTACTGAACTCCAGAGCGCTGGATGTCCACACTGGTGCGGTGTCAGGGGTGGTCCGATGGCCTGACCGTTGGTCGACCAACACGGCTGTTTGGCGTTCCTTGGTGCCAGGCCTATGTGTAAAATGCGGATATTGGTCATGGTCCCATGGCGATATTTATGAAAACGTTGTTCTGATCGTGGCTGAGTTAGGTTATAAGGATGTCCCTCGGAGACACTGGCGAACCCGAGTCCTGAACTTCTGCAAGGAAAATAAGATCCGGGTTGGCCCTACTGATTTAATGGTGATGTACGAATATGGGAACTTCTTAAGGTGGGGATAACCATTTCCGTCTCTTATATGTTGACACGCATGGGCCACTGTCGGGGGGTGGGTGGGTCAATGACAGTGGCTGTGATTTGCCTCGATTCGCTATCTCAGTCTCCATTTTATTTTGCTCGTTGAACCGCCTGCCTTACGCGGTGGGGCATGCGCGCGCATGTACACGCTGTCATGTTGAGTTTTGATGTTTCGATTTTGAGTATTGGTTACATTGATTAACAGGTGGAATGAGAGAACGAAATTCGTTATCTGTTGCATACGATTTCAGTTGCTTACGTAGCTGAGGAATTTGTGTTTATCACAGAGCACGCTTTCTACTGATTTCACGTGTTTCAGAATCGTACTTGATGAGTTCTCTTCCGTGATTTGCCTGTTGCTTTGCTCCTTTACCCACGCTGGAAACCATAGGCATGGGTCTGCAGGGCACAGACAGGGTCAGTGCAGTGCTCAATGCACCTGTCAGTAGACTGACACAGGGTAACTAGTTTCGCTTTTTATGCTGGGACATAGTCTCAGCACGGGTTAGGAGTTGCCCCTCGTTGTTCTCAACGAGGTAGGTGCGGAAGATGGGGTTGATACTCCCGTCCGGTTGTATGAAGGCTGACATGGGTTCCCAGATCGCCTCAGATACCCCATAGCCATCCCACAGGGTTAAGAATTTCCAGCCCGGTTTATACTCGTGGCGAGCAATACCTGCAACCACGTAGTAACCATCGACTGCCATCTCATCGGCAGTCATCTCTTCGAGTTTGTCTGCCTCCTCTGGACTGGCAGCGTTCTGTAGGTCTATACCCTCGACCTCACTGTCGCTGAGGCGCCACTCATCCCAAGACAAATCGTCAGGGGAGTGATAGTGCCTCAACTGTTTGGGTGCACACAGCAGTTCACCACCTAGACGTGGACTGCACCTGACATGGATCCTTGATCCGTCTATCCTGATGATAGGGTCCAAAATAAGGGTCCTGTAGGCAGTTACGTGGCCAGGAGGGTAGGCGTGTATGGTGTACCAAAACAAGGTCACCAACCTTGAAGCTGCCAGGTCGCCGTAGGCGGTTCCGTCGGCTCAGTTCACGGTCACGAATGTGTCTCAGGTTAGTCCAAGCCTGGTTAGCCAGAGACTGCTTGTGTTCCAGCCAATCTCCCACAGGGCTCTTGAAGTCCTCAGGGAAAGGGGGTTTCGAAGAACCAAGCAGGTCGTCCTCCATGGAACAGTTCGTGGGGGGTGAAACCCGTAGAGGAGCTCCGCTGTGAGTTCATGGTCAGCACTGCCCAGGGCACTAGGCGTACCCAGTCCTTGGTACGCCCCTGTTTCATCAGGATTCTTAAGTTTTGCTCCACCACACGGTTCTGTCTCTCACAGAGAGGATTAGACGTGTGGGTATAGGGCACACTTGTGGCTACCTCCACGTTGAGGGCATTTAGCACTCGTTTGTACCACCGAGTTTCACTGCGGATGTGTACATCCTCATCAGAGTGCACCTGCTTAGGTGCTCCATAGGGTTCGACCCATTGTTCGACCAACATTTTCACAGTCTGCTCACCTGTGACTTTCTTATTGCAAGGGAACACACGGGTGAAGCGAGAAAGGCCACAGGTGACCACTAGGCAGCTATCATAGCCGCCGAAGCGTGGTAGGCCGTGGATGAAATCCACGTAGAGAAGAGAGTTAGCACAATAGGGTATGGGTAAGCTGGAGATCAGGCCCCTATCCCTACTGTCGCTCTGCTTGCTGGTATGACAGCCACAAGCATCCACAATGGTCTGCATACGCGACCTGAGTTCAGTCAGGGTTAGACTAGAGTGGAAACACTCACTGAAGAAGTCCACTGAGCGATTAGCGCCAGTGTGACCAGAACTGAGATAGGACCACTGTAGGCACCCATCCAGTCGTGCCTCAGGCACCACAGTTCGGTCCTCGTAGAAGAGGTACTGATTGTTTTTATACCACTGGTGCCCGTCAATGACACGGGGTTCGAGACCAGTGCTGAGGGTTTGGAGAATTTCTTCGTACTCTGACTAATAATCGGTTAGACTCCAACCCTCAAGGATTCCAGCAGTGCACATGGACAGGTCAAGCTGGACATCCATACGCTGGAAAGCCTCTCTGGCAAGCGCCTCAGAGCTCTCACCAATACACGCATCGAAGTTGTTGCGTGATATATAGTCAGACAGTTCATTCTTTATCCCGGGGATATGCTGCACTGTCAGCCTGAACTGGCTCAGGCAAGTCCACCACCGTTTTGGCTTTGCTTTCTCTGGTGTTGGGCCCTTCTGAAAAGACTTCACAGGCTCCTGGTCACACAGCCAGACAATAGGGTTAGATCCCAGGAGTCGGGATTGTGACGATAGCACCAACATACCGGCCAGGAGATCCTGGTCATAGGTGCTGTAATTGGAACGCGCTTGGTTCCATTTCGAATTCCAGTGTCCCAGTGGCACCAGTCGCCACTCACTGGTAGGATAGTCATGTTTCAACGAACCATCACGGTTCAGTCCACTAGTACGATAATGGCAGTGGGTTAGTTCAGCGGGGTTAAGCTCCTGTCATTGGTAGATCGTACCACCCCCCCCTACATCACTGGCATCAGTGATCAGGACTATCTCGGCCTCAGGGCGGGGTACTCCCAGGCATTTGGAGGAGGCAATCTTCTTCTTCAACTCCTGGAAACACTCTTCCTCTCTGGTGGTCCACCTCCAGGGAGTATCTTTCTTGATTAGGTCAGTGAGGGGGGCAGAGGAGTAAGTAAAATTGTGGATGTGACGCCGATAGAAATTACAGGCGCCCACAAAACTCCTCACATCGTGTAGACCCTTCTTAGGGTCATCGCGAATCTGCATGTCCTGTAGGGGCTGCATCTTAGACGCGGCTGGTTTCCACCAACCATACCTCACGTCAAAACCCAAATATTCCATCTCCTCTTTCATAAACTCACATTTTTCGAGTTTGATTCGGAGATGGTTTTCTTGACAGACAATGAAACATTCACGGAGGAGAAGGACATGGTCCTCTTTGGTATTAGTACCCAAACTCACGTCGTCGATGTGAGCCTCCATTTCTGCACCCCGAGAAATCAACTCCTGTACTAGAGGCCTGCGCCTCAGTATGTACAAAATTTTGTCCATAAGCTCCTGGAAGAGCGCTGGGGCATTAGCCACCCCGAAAGGCATAACCTTCCACTTAAAGACACAGCCCTTAGGGGTTAGAAAACCAGCAGTTCCTGAGCTGCGGCGGTTAGGTCCACCTGCCAGAAACCAGAGCGTTTGTCCATTTTTGTCTTGTACCTGCATTTGGCAATACGCTCCAGGGTATTTTCCATGTTAGGAATACTCCCTGAGTGGTTCTGCATTTTCATGTTGACCTGACCATAGTCTACAACCAGTCGTAGGGCAGTCGACCCTTTTTGAGCAACCAGGAAACAGGGACTGCAGTGATGGGGGTAGTCACCCTGCTTATATTCTTCGACGAGGCCAGCATCAATACATTCCTGGATCTGGCACTCGATTTCTTCAACCTGTGCCTGTGGAGCGGCATAGGGACGACGCCTCACTCGCGTCTTTTCAAATTCAGGTTTCAGTTTCAAGTCCATCTGGACCA
This sequence comes from Eutreptiella sp. 'Long Island Sound 2002', assembly GCA_964036045.1. NCBI lineage: Eukaryota > Euglenozoa > Euglenophyceae > Eutreptiales > Eutreptiaceae > Eutreptiella > Eutreptiella sp. 'Long Island Sound 2002'. The sequence goes on along the minus strand of OZ038384.1, from coordinate 15,993,623 downwards.
GTTTTTTACAAGAGAGGGGAGGCAGCAAGGTGCCCAACACCTCCTCATAGGTTTTCAGCAGTTTCTTCAGGCGGCGGTCAAGGTTAAGACTCTCGAGTTTCTGAAGGAAATCCTCCTCAGCATGGAGGTCGCTCTTTCCATGTTCTTTCTTCTTCTGCCGATCACCAGTTTTGGCAGGCATAGAACCATCGTCCCAGTTAGGGGGACATTGCTGCCCATAGTGCAGAGAATACACTAGCGGTATCTCAGGATCAGGCAGCGTATAGGAACCATCGTCCTCCTCAGACCAGATGGAGGATTTCCAGGTCTGTCTGAGGTATTGCAGCCGCTCTTGGCGCTCAATACCTTCGGCCTTCAGGTACAACAGCGCTGGAGTTCCTGAGTGTCATGCTCAGACAATGGCATGTTATTAGCAGCAGGCCGCGCCAGAGCATCAGCACTCAGGGCCACGGGTTCGCCTGTGTGCGTAGGCTGCATGTGTAGCACAGGCTTCCCAACAGGGGAAGCAGGCTCAGGGGTTGACTCTAGATCTACCTCCTCTAGCAACAGCTGGGCTAGGAAGGCACTGTGTTTTAGGTCAACACAGCTGGGATCAACAGGAGGAAGAGTGCTGGCGATTTCAGACAGCTGGTTGTCAGCATCCTCCTTTACAGCTGCAGGTTCCGGATAGTCATCCGGAGACTCACACCCTGTAAGTGTGGCAGATAGGTGCTCAGGAGATCGATTTTTGAGATCAGAAAGGGTCAGACCACGATTTTCGGCCATGACCTCTTTCAGTAGCACCTGGTCCAGGTCACACAGGGGTACAGGATTGAGAGATTCAACGACGATGGACAGGAACCTGGCCCACTCAGGGGCCTGCATAGCTGTGTCTGAGTCCTCAGGCACATAGATGGGGCCGTCGGGGAGTTGCACGTTTCCCAGGGTCATTCGATCTAGCATACGGCGCCAGTAAGCATGTTCACCAGAGCAGCCCCAGTCAGGGGTGCACACGACAACCCTTCCTCCCTCATAAGCGATTTTGGTTAGAACCTTCGCAAGCAGGGAGAAGGGAGGGTTAGCATACGCTAGCCCCATTGCTTTCCACAAGAAACAGAAAGCATTGTTCAATTGTTTCGAGCAGTTCCACTGCGTGATGTGCTGTTGTTGGCTCGCAAACAATTCCACCTGGATCTCATTCAAGTTTACCTGAAGGGCCGCCAGTCCATTTTCAAGAACGTGACGGGCCAATTGGTAGTTTTCAGTATGATAGTTAGTCTTGCATGCGTAGCGCAGCCCAGACTCTTTTCGTCCTGACAGCTCCAAAGGTACGGAGAATAGCCCACTGACAAAGTCGCAGTGCAAAGAATAGGGGCACTGGAGAGACAGCATTTTTACCTGGGGGTTTCTTCGTAGGAAGTCTGTACCAATGACCATGTCAAAGGCGTCGGTGTCCAGCACTCTGCAGTGTTGGGTCACGGTTCCGTCGCCCAGGCATATAGTCACATCGCCCCCCCCCAAGGAATGGATGGTACGCCCATCCCCTACTCTTATGGCCACGGTCTTAGTTTTCTTGAAAGTCTTTAGCAGGCGCCGGGCCACTATGGAAAGTGTTGCACCGGTGTCAAGCACCGCTCGAAAAACTTGATCCCTGATTTTCACGAGGATCCAGAAAACCAAGTCCTCCTCTTCGGAGCCGCCCCCCTACTCCTCATCAGGGAACTTGACATCCACCCCTGCAGCAATGAGGGACCTGGCCATCCAGGCCAAGCGCCTCTTCTTGGAGTTATTCCCCTCAGGGGTAGCGTTATCCCCTTCGGGGCGCTTCTTGGGATCACCTGCGGCAGGAGCGGGTGTAGCACCAGGAGTGGGTGTAGCAACGGGCGCTGATGAGCGCCTCTGGGGGTTAGGGGGTCGATTTTTGCCACCACCCTTGCCACCTCCTTTACCACCTTTATCCCCATTCTGGGGGTTTTTGGTGGGTGTTTGGGTCTTCTGGCGTTCGGCCCCCTGACGCTTGAGTTTATCACTCTCGCGTTTCTTGATGTGACATTCGTCTTCGTAGTGACGACGCTTGCCACAATACCCACAGGTGATGGTACACCTGAAATGATCCTGATGGGTCACAGGTTTCCCATGCTTGGTATGCTGCTGTCGTTTCATCTGTAGCATACAGCTACTGCGGTGATCGCAGTCAGAGGCATGACAAGGCCCCCCCTTGTCATTGACAGGTTTGCAGTAAAACAGAGGGGGTGTACCTGCATCAGGTTTAACCTCATTCATGGCACGTAGGTTACCCCTCCCTTTACCACCTCCCTGGTTGGTGTTAGTGGGATTTTTAGGCCCTTTTCTCTTCGCCACGTTCAGGGGTAGGGGTACCACCTCGACCCAAGTGCTTCTTGAGGAATTTCTCCGTGTGGGAGTCATTCTGTCTCTCAAGAGCTAGCGCAATCAGGAGGTCCACCAGTTCATCCTACGAGTGGGTCCGACTCTTCCTCTCAGAGGTAGAGCGGCAATCATCCCACGTACGTTGGGGGATCTTACTCATGAGCCTCAGGTGGGGCTCAGTGGTTCCGTAGGAGCCCACGTTTATCCTCGAAAACAGATACTCCAAGTCGCACACGTATTCAGAGATTCGCGCAGCGGAAGGAAACTCGGGGAGCATAGGTAGCTCCGCTATCTGTGTGCGCACACTGAGGTCAGTCTCATAGACTGGGAACGTTTCCTCCAACCTCAGCAGTACCTCTGCCCAGGTGGAACAGGTTTTCACAATCTGTTTCACCTGTTTTTGCAAAAATTTCTTTCTTACATGAGCGGTTCAACAGTGAGCATTTGGTCGCCACATCCACATGGGATTGGCCAGTCAGCAAAAGAAACTTAGCAAATTCTTCTGCCCATTCGGGCAGATTTTTCGGGTCGAACTCCGGCAGTTCCCGCTGGATGTTCGCCTGGGCAATAGGTCTGCCCGTCTTCCCAGCCCCCGGAGTTAGGCCAGAAGGCGATACGCCGGCGAGAGGTGCCAGGGCTGACAGCCCTCTTTTCTCAGTCTCTGTCACAGGCACGTCCTGTAGTTCAGCCATGGGCACTGTCCTGGCACGGGGGTGAAAGGGGCTGGGGCAGGTGACCTTAGGCAACAGCCTTGAAACCCTTGATCTCTTAAGATCTTCGGCCGAGGTACTCAGTCCGGGAGAGGGGGAGGACAACTCTGGCTTGGCTAAGGGTTCTGCAATACCCAGTTTCGCCTTAATGGCCTCCGATAGGGCCGTCACATCTGGATCTTCTGATCCAGACAGAGGTTTGGCCAGCAGTTCGGCCGTATGATCCAGGGCACTGTAGGTTGGCCTTGGATGATGATGTTCCTCAACTCGAGTCGGGCCCACTTCGGGAGCCCTTGGGGTTGGACAACATGCTCTTGGATACTCGGGTCTCGGTCGTCTTGGCAGGGATGCAGTCTCGGCTCTGTCGGACGGCGGGCCAGAGTGCGTGTAGGACCCTAGGTCTGTACGTGGTCTGGATCCGTGTACTGCCAATGGCTCCTCCCCATCTTCCCCACGAATGGATTTGTAGTACTCCTCATGGAGGATGTATTCATGCATTTTCTTCCCCAGCTCCTCGTATTCCTCAGGGCTTCCAATCGTTGTTGAGGATGAAGCCGGACAGGCGGATCGGGAGACTGAGGCTGCTACACGCCTGTGGAGATGATGCAGGCTGTCTCCACCGTGGGCCGCTAAGGCCTCGGTAGTAAGGATTTTATTTTCTTCCACCCTTCTGCGATCTGGATCTCCTTGGGACCCAGATGCGCCACTGAGATGTTGCGGAGCTCGGTAAGGTGGTTCACTCATAGGGTGGGCCATGCTGCCCATTTGTACTTGGACAGTTCTTATGGGCCAGGTCCTTACGCTTGGCGTGGACATGATGAACTTGTTGTTGGGCTTTGTGTGCTGCACTTCTTCTCAGGGTCGGTTCAAAAGGTCACAAGGGACTGCCTCTGCTACCGGAAAGATGTCCTTGATTAGTGCCCTAGATATTGTGATGAAATTCTGCAGGTTTTGAAGTTGAAAACCCAAACCAAAGCAGCAAGTAGAGCAAGAACAGGATGTGGATTGAATCAATGATTGGTTTTGGAATCCACTGTAACACAGAAGGGCTGCAGATAGACAATGCAGGTTTATACACAAAGATTCAATCACAAATGGATAATACAAAAGATTTTATATGAAAATTGGAGTGACTCAGGCCTCCAAGATAGCATTAGGCACTTCATGTGCACTCTTTTGGGTGAAATGGTGCTGGTTAGGAATGTGGGGCATAGATGTCAGGCCAACACAGAACATGACTTGGCCAAGCAACTGAATCCAGAAACAGTTAAAAGGTAGAACCACGATAAGTGGTAGAAACAATTGAGTATAGGGGTCTTGGGGTGGGAGACCACTAGGCTTAACCTCCAAGGCCCAAAGCATGAAATGCCTATTTTATTTCGGTATATCCTCCATGAAGGAAGGTACCTCCGCTCAGTTGAGTGGTAGGGGTGAACTTCATGGGGGGGGCTAGGGTTACAACCCTAGTTACTTTGAGAAAGTGTACTTTAGGCTTCAAAAGAGAGATGAAAATACTTAAGTTAGTCTTAGCATCACCAAAAGGGTTTTAAGGGGGGCTTGGCCTGGATCAAGCCCTCCAGAAAAGACATGGCAGTGACTTTTTTTTGCTGGCTGCATTCTAAGGTCTGCGCTGCTTTCGGACTCGAGGCGCAGCGTGCGACAGCCAAGCGCCTCGGAACCCCAGTACCAAGAACATGCATGCATGCCTTGGGAAGGGATACGCCAGGAAGTCCCGTGAACCTCTAGGGTTCTGCCCAAAGGAGGGGACGTGCGCAAGCACGGGAAAACACCTTCCCGGCGAGACAAGCACGTCACGCTGGCGGCGATCAGCCCTCCCGGTGTTGCCCGGGGCCGCTTGGTTGGGGGCAACCAGTCAGGTCTAGGGGGATGTAAGTTGCCTCCCCTCTTCAAGCGCGGAGCCTCTTCCTGTTCGTCACAGGGGCTACCCCAGGGGGACCCATGGGGCGCCTCTCCACAACCAAGTGCAGCTACCTACCTACCTACCTACCTGGCTCCCACCATGGTATGCCATGCCCCTCCATGGTCATTACTTCATGTTAAAAATACGTAGGAACCCAAGGAAAGTTTCTATGCAACACCAACACTGGTGCGGAATACTCGACACTCGTATGAAAATATTCGAAACTCATATTAAATTGTTCGGTATCATGGTCCAAGAGCTGTAAGGCACTTTGTGCCCTCTTGACCATGATACTTTTGTACCGGGGGCAGGTGTGCGTACCAAAAGCAAATTAAGTTTGGACCAAGGCGGTTCCAACCCATGTCTCAAAATTGAACTTCCTCGCAGTGAGCCGGAGATATGATTTTTCGAAGTGGCCTCACGAATCAACTTTGTTTCGCCTATATCTCCAAGAAAAATGAAGAAGAGAACAAAAGGAAGCATGATTCGTGTAGAGGGGACCACGTAGGACCACTCGAAATCAGTCATATCAAGTGCGGTGACCTCAAAATTAAAATCCCGATTCTGAAAGGCTGAAAAAATCGGATTAATTTTGCGAGTGTATAACCTGAAAATTGCGGAAGCAACGAACCCTTTTCTGATGAAATTTCTTCGTACATCGGGGTTTCCGATAAAATATCTGAAAATAACAGTTAGACAGTCGGTTACCGTAAACTCGCGAGCCAACTGCCAGCCGTCAAAACATTGATAATCAGAACGGACGGCTAAAAAGTTATGGAAACATAATGATAAAAAAACCCTGTTGATTCCTGATATTCTGATGTATAAATCTCAGCCGGCCGTGCCTCGGTTGTGAATGTGGCCGCTCATAGCTCATAGCCCAATGGCGGCTTGCCGGCCCATAGGCACATGCCCCAAGTGACCCGAAGATGGTCACGGGGGTCCGAACCGGCTTCAGAAGATGCTGACATGGGACATAGGTCGGAAAGAGGGCATGCCTCAAGCGGCGTCGCCCTCAACAACCGCTCCTTAGCGGGGCCCCTGCACCCCAGGGCCCCACCTGGTGACCCGTCCGCAGGCAAACTCGGCCGGAAGGTCGGAAGGACGGTTGACGAGGCACTGTCCTCGGAAAACTGTCTCGTCTCTTTCACCATCACCAAGTCCTCAAGAGGACAAAGAGGAAGAATTACCCCCTCTTAAATCCGGAAGTGAAAGCGAAGGTGAAGAAGAAGAAAAGACGTGCAGCAGAGTCACCCATGAGCGGGAAGCTGCAGACGGGCCGCCACCCGTAGCCTACATCGAACTGATCGAGGCACCCGAGAAGCTAGAGCTATTAGCTGTCCGCTTGGTTGGCGGCGAGCGACAACTCCATTTGAGACTCCGGGTAACCTGCCAAGGGGTTGAAAGGTTGGTGAGTGTGCTGGTGGAAGTGTGCCAAAGTCAGTCTCGTGAGGACTGGGCTTTTATCAGCATCTTGTATCAAGACGAGCCCGGACCCGGTTCGCTTGAAGGTCGCCAATGGACAGTACATGGGTGGCGGCAGCACCGAAGTCCACCTTGAGATGGAATTCCTGAACCATGAAGAACTGTCGCGACCGGACAAGGGCAAGAGTGCTACCTTGGTTGGTACGTTTTACGAGGCGGAATGGGACTGGCACGTTATCATCCGCTACGACTTTATGGCGGCCACGGATACGGGTGTACAACCAGCCCAAAGTTCCATACCGCTCTGCAAAGACGACTGTTTGTCCTGGTTGTCCGCCCACCCTGCATTTGAAGAGAGCCATTGGGCACATGCGGAACGCGAGCAGCTTTGCCGCGCCGTACGGGCAGTCAAGCCATGCCAAAGGCCCCTCGACGAATATGGTTTTACTCCTGAAGCCTTCCAAGAGGCAGTTGCCGGATTTGGAGCAGACGAGCCATCGGTGGATGCCTTCAGCTCTGCATACTCCGAAAGTCTTCGATTATGCAAGACATATTGGCCTACCAAGGACTCCGCATGGTTCAACCGATGGGATGAGCATTTTTGGGGATTGCTATGGATTCACTGCAACCCAGGATATGTGCCCCGCGCCATTGCAAAAATTAAGTCCAACCGAGCCAAGGCCCTGCTTGTGCTAACGGAGAAAGTGTGGGAAGATGACCGAATGGTGGAGGTCAAAGATGATTTGGAACGCATGACCCTAAACTCTTACGAGTTCCCCGCGGGGCATACCATCTATCAAGATGCTAGGGGCCAACAATCAGGCAACACACCTGGCCGAACCACGGTGGTGTATGTGGATGGGTCACTCTTGGATGAATCCGAAGCCGATATCCGTATGGTCGCGCGAGTAGTTGCTGAGCCCATGCGCTACACGTGCACAGCACCATCACAAGAGGCCGACCAATACAGAGAAGCAGGTGACAACCCAACCGCCGATGAGCTTGACGTCGTGGTGGGATACATGCACAAACCTATGCACGAGATCACGTCTGCGAAAGGGAGCAAGGATGAGACCGAGTGGTGGAAAGATGACTCCCTCGCCTCGGGCGCCTTTAATGGCAATGCATTTGTCCGTAGAGTTCTTGACCATTAGGTTGACCAAGATGAGCCGGAAGGAGGAAACCCCCCCCACGTATGGGGATATCTACCGGACAAAGTGTGGAATCCATCGCCCCTCCAGAGCCTCGAGGGACCCCCGCGCCTTAGACCCGGAACAACACCAAGTCCACCTGTCCCAGGATACCGATGTGAGGTCCATGGTGGAGGTGCCGACCAAAGCCAAAGCTTTCGCCGACTCCGACCCTCGTGTCCAAGCGCTACGGGAAAACGTCAGGGGAGATAATGCGAAGAATTTCTTCATTCGAAAGCCCACCAAAGATCCTCCGATTCGTGGCGCGTTTGGCGAAGCAAAAATCCGCCTCCGACATTCACAGAAGGTATTCAGACAACGTGAGTTCGCTTTCAGGGAGACCGGCTTGAGGCCATGAAGGCCAAGCTGAAAGAATTCATGGAGCGTGGTTGGTTGGAACCATGCACCAGCGAGTGGGCCTCTCCCGCCTTCGTTGTTCCGAAGAAGGTGGCCTCGGAATGGCGGCTGGTCGTCGACTACTGAGGGCTCAACGAGCAAACAGAGCCCGACTCCTACATCCTGCCCCTCATCGAGGATATGTTGCAGAGGCAACATGCGCGAAGGCTCTTCACGGTGATCGACCTGAAACAAGGTTACCACCAAATGCCGTTGGCGCCGGAGTCTCGTGCATGCACTGCCATGTCTACCCCACTGGGTCCTCTGCAATGGAAGGTAATGCCCATGGGATGTAAAAACGGCAATGCGTCTTTCCATTGACTGTTTGAAGACATCCTCAAGCCCGTTTCCGACTGCGCCGATCCTTTTGTCGATGATATCATCGTAGGGTCAGGCACGGAGGGTATGACCGATGAGCAAGTGCTAGCCGCCCATGAAGCTGACTTGAGGAGAGTCTTCGATCTTCTAGTCTCTTAGCAACCGCACCGGGAGTGCCGACAAAGCCACCATCGCAGTCATAGAAGTGGAATTCGCTGGACACCTGGTTGGCATGGGGCAGCGCAAGCCCATTCCCGGCAAGATTGCTGCGTTGGAAAATTCGGAGCGCCCCAAGACAGTCTTGGAGATGCGATCCTTCCTCGGATTCTGCAACTACCACTCTGGTTATGTCCGGATATATGCAGAAATGGCCCCCCCTGATGACAGCCTTGCTGAAAGGCAACCGAGATGAGACCAAGAAGGGCAGCAGGAGGCCGATCATATGGGACGATGAAGCCAATGATGCCTTTGAGGCCATGAAGCGCGCTTTGCTTGATAAGCTGAAGCTCTGGCTCATCAACCTGGACAAAGGGTTCGTGCTCCGTACGGACGCTTCATACTATGCGGTCGGAGCGGTCCTCGAGCAAGTGGAGGATGATGGAACCCGCGTGTCCGTCGCCTTCTGGAGCCGAGTCATCGCTCCTGGCCAGCGCCTGACCTGGACACCCAGAGAAAAGGAGACATACTGAAGCGGTACCCAGAACCTATGGCCCATGGCCCGGAGGCCTGTGAGCCGTCACACCCGTGCGGAAGCCGTTGACACCGGCTGTCAGCGGGATATCCCTGCTCTCTAACCCGCGAAATCTGGAATCCGATTTATAACCAATAAATCGATTTAGAATTACTATATCTTTATTGTCTTAGGCGATTTTCAGTCGGAAATCGGTGAAATACCCGATTTCTACCGCGATTTCTAATTGTCGTGAAATCGCCGCCTGATGTCGCCTGTTCGCGCGGTTTCGTCGCTTTTCTGTGGCGAGTTTTGTCAGGGATTTTTCTCGAGTACCTTTGAGGTTCTAAGAGAACTTAAGGGCTGAATCTAGAGGATTTTAAATGTACTTTCATCTGGTGTGTTCACCAGAATTTTTTGCCGTTGCGTCTTCGAGAAAATCAGCGCGCAAGCTTTTCCGTCGATCGCTCAAACTCATGGTTCTCAAGGATAATGCTCACAAGACCAAAAGCCCTGCGCCATTTTTGTTTTTCGAGCCAACTCAACGATGGCTCCAGGCAATTCAATGCGCACCAAAGGTCTATCTTCGAAAATTAGGCCAAAATGGCCAAACCCCCGAGGCTCGTACTCGAAGCCTATGGGGATTTCAGCCTCGAACCAAGGCAATATGTAAAGTAGAGACCACGAAAACCATCGTGGATGGCTTGATTGATTTTTACAACCTTGTATTCTATTTTATATAATTTCGCCCAGTGAGCACGCGTGCCATACTGCCTCTTTGCACAGGCGCTCATATGCAAGCACTAACGACACGAGTGGGCGGAGACAATCTAACCATAGTGGGCATATTTGTAGGCACCTACTATGGGCCTACTGGAAAGGTGTTTGCTCATATTTTTGTTCCTCAATGACCCAAAGATATGTTCATGCCAATATCGCCGATATATGCACTTTTTCCCATAAATAGTGTGCTTCAAGGATTGAAGTGTTAAAAATGTTTCCATTGTGCTTTGAACCTCAACCCTTGCTGCAAAAGGGAAGCAAAGCCTCTGTTTGCATCCATGCAAAAGCCCGAGGCTCCTTTCTCTTGTGATACGGAGATACGATTTTTGGAGGGACCACTTTTGGGTGAATTTTGGCCGTTTTGCCCAGAATGGCCACAAACGCCATCTCCCCCTGATTTTGCCCCCGAGGTTGCGTGCGCCACTTGACCAAGGGTAAGGGCAATTTGGAGAGGGCACATGAACCCGCATCGAATGGGGTGTTTCCTCATGTGGCCTCTCCTCTCGAAGGGAGAGTTGTGAGTCACCCAATTTCGGGTATGTTGCCATTCTGCCCCATTTGTGTATCACTTTCCCTCCGATGGGGAAAATAGCTAGAGGCGACCATGAGGGTTGGCAAGTGGCATAAATTGGGACCTAAGTCCCATGTGTGTATAGCGTCCTTGGTTGAAAGGATCCTTGCCGTGGCCATGGAGATATGGAATCATGAGTGTGGGCCATTTTGGCCATATTTCGCTGTTTTTGCCATTGTAGGCCACATTGGAATTACCATATCTCCATGGGGCACAGGATCTAGCCAGGCAGGAAGGGCGATGATTGTACCTTATGACCAAGGGTTGAGTTTTGTATTTGCTCCTCTGGCTCATTCGGAGTTATTCAACTTGTGGTGTGATCCATGATCTTCCCTTTTTGCACCGCATGCTGCTTTCTGCCCCATCCGCGTGTTCATCCCCTCGATGAACAGCAAGCAGCCAGCGTGACAGCAAGCGATAACCCAGGGCGTGGGACCAGAGGAGATATCAGGGGTCGTGAATCAAGGCTTGGCGCGACAAAATCGCCAAGGTTTCCTACCCTGGACGGTCGCCCGAGACGGCCGATTTTGCCATTTTGGCAATTATGACCCCACTTGACGAACCCGTGGTGCCCTGATGCCGGGACCTCGGAGGGAACCAGGTTAGGTGAGAGCTCCAGGAAGTTCGTATACGAAGGGCATAGGGTCAGTTGCCTCGTCCCTACCTCTGGCGGGTCTGGACCAGGGGTCAATTTTGGAGTTTTCGGAGCTAATATCAGTTTGGGCTGAAACAGCCCATTTTCAGCTACCAACTCCTAGGGGATAATGGCCGGGCCTTATCTCTGGCTCAGAGGGGATTTGGGACCTGCCGTTAAGGGAGCATGGCAAGCGACTGACAATTGGCCTTGGAGTTCCTTAGTTCCCAGGAACTCGCCTGTGGCTGGGCGGGACACCCTTCCCTATTGGCAGGGTTTCAGGGTCCGGACTGAGCAGGGCATGGGTTGTGTTTGAGCCCCCGCCCCTGCCAGCCACTGGGAGGGTCGGACCTCAGATTGGGATATGAGTTGGGACTGAGTGTCTATTGTCCTGTGAGGCTCTTACCCCAGTCAAGTCTTAACCCCATGTGTACATATTCTGATGTGTTGCTGTACATACTTTTGTTCCCTTGTTTCAGAGTGGCAAGGATCCTGAAACGCTTTGTCACATGACACGAGCGTAATGATGCCCCTGTGAGCGCAGTGCTTTGCCTGCCTGCTTGCTTGTGCGTGTCAGCCGCAGCGTCCTGTGGCCAGGCCCCCCACGGGAACGCGTCAAAAGCGTTTCACCGCCGCGGGGTTACCCATCCCTCGCGTGCCACTCGGGGCCACCAACCCAGAGCAACACGGGTTTCGCAGCCCCGCCCGGCGACAGCGCCGAGTCCGTGAAGGAAGTGCAGGGACCGGAACTCCGACGTCAACGAGTTCCTTCGACTGACCAGCAAGGCCGCACTCTCTGCTACAGCAACCGCCTCAACAACCACCCCGGGGACCAGTCCATCGAGGGGAACAATGGTGAATTGGGATGAGGCGGGTAAGATGTGGCCGCAGCCCCACCCCCATGCGGTGCGCCTACTGCGTGGGTTGCTGTGGGGGCAGCACTACCGCCACAGCAATCCCCAGTGCGAAGGCGGCATGCCCGGGAGCTTCGAGCTCCGCGAGGACATGGGCGAGGACCGCCTGCGGGCAGTGGAGGAATGGCTGCGGGTGGAAGGGTATGCGTACCGCTTCCGCCGCAAGCGCTGGAGGGTCTGGACCCGCCCAGACAGGCCCGGCGAAGGGCTGCGCCCCGACGGGATTGAAGAGGACAAGAAGCCCAACGAGTACCCGTCGGGCGCCACGATCAATGTCTCCATGTGGGACATGATCGAGAAGGAGTTCCCGGAGCTGGGGAACGCGCACACGCTGCAGGGCAGCAGCAGCAGCAGTGCCTCTCCTGGGAAGGAGAAGCGTTCCGCCATGGACAGGAAGCGGGACAGGAAGAGCCGGGAGTACCAGGCATCCCTGGCCGCCGAAGGCGCCCAAGGCGCCAGGGGCGGAACCCCAGCCCACAGCCCCCACCGTGCCGGTGGCGGTCACCACCCCGGCCACAGCACCCTTGGCAACTTCCTGGAAGTCGCCAAGCTGGCCAAGGCCAGGCCCCGTCCGCTGCTCCTGAGGAAGTCAGGCCCCAGCAGCGACGTGGAGTCGGCCCACCGCGGGAGGATGCCGGCCGACCAGGCCAGCTCCAGCAGCAGCGTCGCTCCCCACCAAAGGGATGTGGCGCGCGCCTGCGCGCGCACCTGTGGGGTGCCCTGCAACCTTCTGGTTGCCCGGCAACGGGCCACGCAGCAGAACGCTGCCGTGGAGGGCGCCGTCAGCATCGCCCAGGAGGAGGTCACAGAGTTGGGCAGAAGCACAGCCTTCCACGCCTCGACCGTCGCGGCCATCGCGGCCGGTCTCACGGCTGCGGCCGCCCATGAGGCAGCGACTGCCCGGATCACGAGTGAGGTGGGGGCAGCCGCCGGGGAAGCCTGCCTGACGCAGGAGGCCATTGCCTGCAAGGAGGCCGAGGTGAAGGCGCTGGAAGAGGCGCTTGCCCAAGAGAGGGCAAAGAAGGAGGCGGAGGAAAGGGCCCACGCCGAAGCAACGACCAAGGCCCAGGCGGACGCCGCAAGGAAGGACGCCATCGAGGCCGCGCGACGGAAGGTCGCTGAGGAGAGGGCCAGGACGGAGGCGGAGCTGGCAGCGTTGGAAGCTGAGAAGGCTCGGCTGCAGCAGACCCGGGAAGCCGAGGCTGCTCGTGCCCGGAAGGAGGCCGAAGGGCGAGCTGCCGCCGCCACGGCCGCTGCCATGGAGGTGGCGGAAGCCAAGCTGCAGCGCGATACTTGCCCGGGAGGATACCGAGTGGAGACCCTTCGAAAGCTTTTTGAAGGGGACGCATCCTCCAAGATGGCGCTGGATCCGGAGGAGGTCGACACGGGCAGCAGTGGGAGCAGTGGTCCCACCGCCTACCAACGGAGGAAGGGTAAGGGGAAGACCCCCGAGGGGTCACGGAGGCCAGCGGGTGGACACCCCCACGACTCCGACCCCTTCTTCACCGCCAGCGACCGGGACGAACGAGGCCGCCGACATCGCCGAGGAGTGGCTGTCGGAGGAGGCGGAGACGTCCCCATGGAGCCAGAGGGTGAGAGTGAGGATCTCCCTCCTCCCTGCCGGAGCTGGGAGTCTTCCGCGTGCGGGACCGAGACGATCAGGTGGGGCGAAATGGACGAGGATGATGACATGGACTTCGACTACACGAAGAAGCCCCCATCCTCGGACCCAGCGAGGCGACCCGGAGGAGACCCACCGGGACCCCCTGGCGGAGGACCATCAGGACCCCCTGGAGGACGCCCACCAAGTGGACCCCCTGGAGGCGGACCACCGGGCGGGGGAGGACCCCCTGGACCGGGCGGACCCGGCAGAGGCCCTCCTGGAGGACCCCCTGGGGACCCCGACGACCCACCAGGGAACGGCGTCCCGGATGCCACCTGGCGGTGGATTGTCCACCTCCGCAGGAGGGTCCAGTCCCTCGAGCGCGAGGTAGACACGGGCAAGGGCGGGATGACTCGCATCGCCAGGGTCGCCGCGGGTGCGCAGAAGGAGCTGGACATCGCCAAGACGGAGATGACCAAGATCGCCAAGGTCGCCACCGCTGCCCAGAGGGAGCTGGACATCGCCAGGGGCGAAACCAGGCTGCTGAACAAGGTCATCAACGGCCTGCAGCAGAGGTTGGACGCGCTGGAAGGCCGTGGGAGTGTCGGCAGCGACCACCCACCCCTGGAGTCTGGCTCGTCGGACGACGGCTGGGGACCCGGACCAGGTCCAGGCAGACCCCACGCCCCTGGCGGAGCCCCCAGGAGTCGCCCCAACGCCAGTGCCCCCTCTCTCAGCGCCCCCTCTCACCACAGCGCGGGCCGCCGCAACGAGCGCGTGCCGCCCGGCAGTGGCAGTGAGGAGTGGCGTGATGAGTGGCTCAGGGCGGAGTACCACAACCGCCGTGCCCCACCGCGGACACCGGTACGCCCCCAACGCCCCGCACCAGCCCCGGAGCCAATCTCAATGGCTGGCGGACGTTATGGTGGACTCAGGGATGAGGTCCCCGGAGGAGACGTGGAGTGGGATGTCGGCGGAGGTGAGGACCTGGACCTGGACCTGGAGGAGTTCGGCATTACCTTGCCGCGTGGTGTACGACGGGAGGCCGCTGAACGCAGCCGCCGGCGCCGTGATGAGGAGGCATACATGGGAGGAGTACGGCGTGAACATCTAGGTTCAGCGTACATGGAGAAACCATGGCGTAGCGACACGGATACCGTGGAGGAGATGGAAGTGGCGGCCGTGGGAGTCCGTGGGGGACGCCAATGGGAACCTCGGTCGACCTCGCGGCCGGCGTTCATGATCTCTAAGGCCGCGGATGCCGCCGTGTGGGAAGACCTGAAGGACATCAAGCCCCCCATGTACGATGGCAACCCCCGCAACCTCGACCGCTTCTTCGAGAAGCTGGACGATTTGGGGGGAGACCGTCACTGAAGACATGGATCCCGCAGATGCGGAGAGATATGTCTTCAAACGGTTCAGGTACCGCCTGCCGGAAGTGCTCCAAGAGCTATACTTTGTGGCAACCAAGGACGGGAAGATCAAGACATTCAAGGAAGCCAAGAAGTGGCTCAACGAGCAGGAGCGGCCGGACGCTCAGCAGGTGGCTGCCAAGCGGTGGAAGGCCATCAAGCTTGAGCATGATGGTCGGGAGATCCGCCTACGAAACTGGCAGGACTTCGGGGGGCAATACACCCTCTTCCACCGCAACGTGGAGGATTGGAGTGAGGGTCACGAGCAGGCTCGCCTGCTCTCCATGCTGCCGGAAGCATGGATCAAGAGAGTCACCAAGGAGGAAGCCCAGAGGGCCAAGTCCAACCACACCGTCAAGATGATGCTCCCCAAGGAGTATCATACGAACGTGGTGGCTTGGACACGGAAGAACGTGGCCCGGGAATTCAAACGGCACCCCCTGCGAAACGCTCTCCTCATCACCGTCAGGGGCGATCGCGAGAAGACCGCGATGTGGCGCCTTGATGAGTGTGACGTGAGCGGCCAGACCATCCGTCTGCAGGCCATCCCGGCGCGGATGAGCTGCGACGAGATCCTGGAGTGGGTTGGAGAGGAGGTGCTCAAGGAGTATCGGAACCTCCACCACACCCGCGGGTTGAGGCCCGGCGACCGTGACGTCAACTACATTGGCGAGGGTCCTGGCGGGGAAGCTGCCATGGACCCAGCGGGAGCCGATGGCGATGAAGCTCTCGTCGACGATGACGACGACGATGAGCCCGCCAAGATGGCCGTTTGTGCCTTCGTGGCCAACAACCTGTGCGCGGGGAGCAACCGGGGAAGCTCGAAGCCCCTGCAGCAGGGTTGGAAGAAGAAGGAGAAGAAGGACCCCCGCCGCATTGGGAACCCTCCGCTGTCCCTTGGGGAATTCATACGAGCTCACCCTCAGGGCTGTTTCGTGTGTTATGGGAGGAAGCAAGGCTTCAACCATGATCACCGGACATGCCCCATCCACCACGCCGACACTGAGGCCTACAAGAAGGTGCACGGGTCGAAGAAGCGTGCATCCGCGGGTATCCGGGAGGCCAAAGTGGAGGTCGACAAGGACGAGCTCTCCAAGCTGATGTCGGTGGGGACCGAGTTGGCCAAGTCGATCCAGGAGATCAAGAGAAACTTGGTCCCCAGGTCGGACAACAAGAACAAAGAGAACAAAGAGAACGACAAGAACAAGGACAAGGACAAGAAGGGTAAGAAAAAGGGAAAGAAGAATGGTGTCAACGGGGTTGATGCGGAGGAGAGTACCTCTACTTCCACAACCGACGCCCCTTAGCGGAGCCCCTGCAGCCAAGGGCCCCAGCTAGGGCGGTCGCAGGATGGTGTCGTCGGAAGCGCCACACCATCCCAGTCGGGAGACGATAAGCACAAAGGGACTGCCGCGGGCGGAAGGCCCGGTCCGGCACCCGAAAGTCGCTGTGGCGGGGTGAGGGCAAGTGAAGGCACGAACCCTTGCACCCGTCCATCCTTCGCAACCAAGAATGTATTCGATGTGCTTCAAGATGTATCTGAGAGTATCGGAGGATCACCTGAACCGCAGCTGGATGCTGCAGATGGGCAGCCTGAGCCCATTGTCCACGACCTGCACCAGTCACTTGTTGAGCTTCTGGAACGGCCGGAGATCCTGAGCTTGCACGCCGTGCGCCGAGTGGGGCGTGAGCGGCAGTTGCACGTTAAGGTCCATGCCTTATGCGGGGAAGTGGAGAAGGTCTTCGACGTGTTGGTTGACACGGGAGCTCAGGTCAGCTTGGTCAAGGCTGGCCTACTTCGGCGCGAGTGTTTGACCGACAGTCGGAAACCTGTCAGGCTGAAGGTGGCGAACGGCCAGTACATGGTGGGAGGCACGAAGAAAGCGGCCATTGGGCTGCAGTTCGTGAACCACCGTGAGCTGAGCCGCCCGGACCTCGGCAAGGAAATCCTCCTGCAAGGTCGTTTCTACGAGGCCGAGATGGACTGGGACATGATCGTTGGGTACGACTTCATGATGGAGACGGACTCCGGCGTTCTCCCGGCCCAGGCCTCCATGACCCTCTACCTGGATGACCAGCTCTCGTGGCTCTCGTCACCTGAGCACCATGTGGAGTGCCAATGGATCCACCCCAAACGCAATCAGCTCAAAGTAGCCGCGCTGGGCACTGAGCAGACTGGGCCAGCAAATCAGGAGTACGGCGTAATGCCGGAAGTTGCGAGCCGAGTGGTTGCGGACCTGGGAGCGTCGGATCTGGCCCTGGATGCGTTCTCTTCAGGAACCTCCGACCATCTTCGGGTCTGTGAGAAGTACTGGAGCGCCCAGGACTCCGCGTGGAAGAAGCACTGGGGACCGCATCAGGGTTTGATGTGGATCCATTGCCCCCGATGGGACATTCCAAGGGCGGTAGCGAAGATTCGCAAGGACCGCTCCAAGGCAGTGCTGGTTGTTCCTATAAGATGCACCGAGGAGGAAAGCACCCGACATTGGGTGGTCTCATTGACCAACATGACCTTAAACATGGTCGTCCTACCGGCTGGAGAGAGTGTCTATCAGGACGCTAAGGGACAGCCCATGCCACCCCAGAGATGGCCAACGGAATTGCACTATGTGGATGGGGGCCTTGAACAGGCCGACACCACGGACTTCGTGTGGGTCAGCCGCATCATAGCGGAGCCATGGAGGCAATGCTTTGCGGTTTCCCCTGTTGTCATCGGAGAATCGGAGGACCCCCTCACGGAAGGGGAGTTGGATCTGGTTCAGGGGTACATGGATCAGCCCTTTCACGACTGGGGAAGCCAGCGTGAGGGCAAGGGCCAGGACAAAGCCTGGTGAAAAGTGGACTCGATCGTCTCTGGTTCCTATGATGGGGATACCTTCGTAAGGAGGGTGCTGGACCACATGTCCAGCCAGGACGAGCAAATCGGCGGGAACCGACCCACCTACGGTGACTTGTTCCGAGGCAAGACCAGAGATGGCCCTTTGGGCCACCTGGGAAGACCACCTGAGCCGAAGCCGAGTGGGGTCGCTTCCCCTCAAGTAAGCTCAGTGGTCCAGGTGCCCGGATGTAAGTGCGGCTAACCCCCATCTGCTCAGATTTTCGTAGATCTGCCCCAGATTGGCTACATTTTGGTCATTTTCTCTGCTTCGGCGGAATCGCCGCCCCGCAGCTCAGTCTCAGGATGAGACCTATATATTTCTGATGTGCCGGATCTGGTTCCGCGGTCCATTCATCGTAAATCCGCCGCGTTCCGATCATTTACCCGGAATCGCCAATTGCCGCTGACGCCCGCGCGCGAGCCAGATCGGCCAAATATTTTTCACAATCGGATTTTTATAAATCTTTTCAGATAGATATGGACACTCAGATGTACTTAGGAATATCCGCATCAATTTTCTTCATAGCCTGGGATTTTTTGCCGGATAACAATCAGCATGGATCTTGCCTCCGTTGTCGCCGCTCTTGCCTCCGTTGGTGTCGGTGTATCCGGTTCTGCCCCCAACAGCAGCGTTCAGGTCGACTCCTCGCGTGCCTGCCCCCCTGGTCTTGCCAGCCCTGAGCCCTCCGGCACCATCCACGACCTAGGGCAGCACTTTCATGGTAGCAGAGGCTACCTGAATGTTGCTTCAGTTGCATCCTATCCACAGCCCGCTCCCCAGTACGGCCCCGTAGACCCCGCCGCTTCTGGAGAAGTAACGATTACACTGCCTTGGTGCTGTGCGAACGAGGCCTTGAGAGGAAAGCCTTGCGCAAGTCCAAGCTGCCCAAGAAGGGCGCACATCAGCAGCTGTGGGGACCCAGATTACCATAATCCCAGTCGAAACTGGCCATCGAGCAGCTGGAATCCGCCGGCCTACGACGATGGCAATGCTCCGGTGGAGCTTACGGAGCTGACAGGTACCAACATTCCTTACGGATGTCCAACATTTGAGACCACGAACGCCGATCTGAACGACATTGAGATGGCCGGTCCAGGTGAGGTACCTAGCTATAATCGACCAGCCTCTTGGGCACACTGGGACGATCATTTGTCCCCAGACGTGACCCGTAACCTTGAGGCCCTTGAGGCCCTTTGTTACTTAGCCTCGTCTAAGCTGATCGAACAAGAAAGAATCGCCTCTGATTTTTTATCGGAATATTTTTTCCTCCTTCAGAACGAAATTAATACCAGGATGTGGTGGCGTTCTCAAGAAGATGACTCTTTTGCCATTTTTTTGCAGATCTGAGAGGCAAGCCCCTTCCCGAAGGAGAAGGTCCGGGCACCTGTTCCCGGGCCCTCCGCCCCTCATCCCCCTGTTTCCATCCGCGACGATCTAGCCGCCGCAGTTGAGGAGGGAATTTTAGAGGCGGCCAGGCAGGCAAGCCTGGAAATCAGGGCTGAAGGAGCTCCCCAAGTGGACTCCTGGCTGCGGACCACCGAGATCAGCGGTCCGACAGCCTGCTCAGGCCCTTCAGGACACGCCATGTACTGTCCTGCCGACTGCTCCTGCAGATTCCAGCGAGATGCTGAGCTCCAAGAGCTCAAAGATCAAATGCGCCTCATCCTTCAAACGCTGGGAATAAAAAATCTTTTCAAGACGCACATGCGGTCTGAGGGCGCCTCATCGGTGGGACAAGCAACAGAGCCATCGGAGGAGGCGACAGAAATTTTTTCAATTGCTCCTTCGGTGGACTCCAGGACCACGATGCAAGGATCAGCAGGACCAAGCTAAAGAAAAGGGTTAAAATCTCTCGTTCTGAGAGTAGGACGGCAAAGGCTAGGACTGAGGCTCAGAATGCCAAGCGAACTGCCTCCCGTACTGCCCCTCCTGCTGCTGATTCCAATACCTTAGCCCAGCTGTTGCTCGCCCAGACCCTCGCCGGAGCTGGTGTGGCGAATGATGCCGCCAAGGTGTCTGCCATTACGGCCGGTGTTGGGCTGGATTCGCTTCTTAACCCTACTTCCTTGCGACTTCGTCAGGTTGCCAAGCAACCGAAGTATAATGGGAACCCCCGACGTTGGCCTCAGTTCCAACGGGAATTCAAACTGTGGGTTAAGACTCAAAAACTCCAAGATGATCAGTTCCTGATGGCCCTCTTGGATTGCCTTGAGGGAGCGCCGGCCAACACTTGGCTCAGGACTTGGAGTGATCGCGAGGATACAAGTTCCCCCCTTACCTTTGATGAGGGGTGGGAACAGTTGGAGGTACGTGGATCCCGGCTGCCAGAGGACCACTACCACCAAATGTTGAGGAATTTTCCTTCATTCTCGCGATTAATTTTGCACGAAGTGCAATACAAAAAACAGCGCTTCTGGAATTTAGTGGAAGAAGCTGAACATTCAGGCAAAAAATTTTCTAGTGCCGAGCTGGAACGTCTGATTTTTGACAAGATCCCCTCAGAAACTGCCGCCACCCTTCGGAACAAACAGTCCGAAGAAAAGGTCAAGACCTGGTGGGCGGAGGTGGAAGGCTTCGATGCCTCTGCCAACAAGTTTTCCGTCAGGGAGGCACTTCAAAAGTGCTCCCCCACGTCCTTCTCCAAGGTGAAATTCACTGAGGAGACGTGGAAAATCAAGTTTCATGAACACGAGGATCGGGACTTGTTTGTCCAAGTCCTCAACAGGGGAGTCAGCTTCCATGGCCAACGCCTGAGGGCGGAGAACTGGGTGTTTTCGTACACCCCGAAGGAATTCTGGGAGGAGGTTGAGCGGCTCGCCGAAGCCGCCAACCAGAATTTCCATGAGGGTCTTGGGGGAAACAAGAATACCCAGCAAAACACCCAAAATGGGGCCCAAAAGGGCAACAAAAAGGTGAATGACACCCGGAATGTTCAGCAGCACTGTAGCATCTGCCTTCTTTTAGGTTCTACGAACCGAGCTAAGTCGCATTCTACTGATAATCACCGATGGTCTCCTTACGATCACAAGGTGATTGGTGAAAATATCAGTAATTCGCAGAATTCAGACAGGAATGACAGACAGGTGCACGGTGGGAAGGCTGGAAAAGGGAATCCGACCCCCTTTGGTGGAAACAAAAATCCTGGAGGTCCTGGCGGGTCCCAAGGCACAGGAAATCAGACTCCATCCGGCTCCGGTGGGCAGCCGAACGGCCAGAAAAATCCCAATAGCAACGCTGGAGGCGGAAATCGAAATCCAGGCCAAACCCCTCAACCCGGTGCAAACAAGGGAAATGCTCTAGGATCCCAGGGTAAAGGTAAGGGAAATCCTTCGGGAACCCCTTCCTCTGGTAAGGGCAGAGGGCGTGGCGAAGGTGGAGGTCCATCATCCGGCGGCCGTGGCCGTGGACGTGGAAAGGGCAACCATCGTGTGGATCAGGTCTCAGATGCAGATCAGGTGTCCGATGCGGACCGAGATTATGAATTAAATGCCTTGAATCCAGCAGATGATCCGCTCCAAGATGAGTGCATCGACGAATCAGGGTGTGTCCATAATGTTAACGCAGCCACTGGAGGTCAGAACGCCTAGGGGAGCCACAAAAATCGCCCCTCCCCAGGCGATTTCAGGCATGATCCCCAGATTCCTTCTCGACCACTACTTGATGTAGGGTCGCTTGTCTCCTCTCCCCTGGATCCGGCAGCGGATCCTTCTGTTGTAGTGGACGAGGTTGGTGTACAGTCCAAGCACAGGGCCCGTCAGTTTGTCACAAAGCTGTGGGTCTCTGATTGCAAGGGCAATTTCCACCTCGCCACTTGTTTGTGTGACAATGGATCGGAGGTAAATCTCCAATCCAATTCTTTTTTGCCTGACGACTGCGTGTTTGATTTGCCTCATCCTGTTACCCTAGAGGGAGTTTCTGGACATTCTCTCGCAGGTGGGCAACGCGGTTGTTATATATCAACTCATTTGGTCGCTCAAGACCTTTGGGAAGATGGCAATGTGGAGGAAGTTATCCTTAAGGATGACTACTTCTATCGTGCCGACATAAAGTATGACCTTTACTTGGGCCATCCTTGGCTTCGCAAGAACAGGGTGGCGCCCGTAGGTCATCGGCGTTGTTTTTTGCTGGAGTCAGGTCCCTTGGAGCGTCCTGAATTTCGTTTTTTGCACGCAGGGTTTAAAAGTGCAGAAGAATTTTTGAAGCAAAAGGTTACACCAAAGTTTGGCGAAGATGTCACCATTGCAGAGGTGAATGGGAGTGCCGATTACTCCCGAGAGTTAGAATGTCTTCGTAGGGACTCCCAGCCACGACGCCCTTCGCGCTGGCACTCTTCATCCTACAGAGTTGTCGACAAATGGCGCGATACAATTTGTGAATATTCTTATGAACACCATTCCTTTTGGCCACAGTATGATGCCTTTGCTAACCGCGAGAACAAGCGCTTTGACGAGCACTTTCGCGACGCTTGGACCCATAAATGGGACAAGAAGTTATGGATTAATCCTCCGTTTCACTTAATCCAGCAGGTCATCCACAAAATCAAGCAAGATAAAACCCAGGCGATTTTAGTTGTGCCCTTGTGGGACGACAAGCCTTGGTTTCAGGAATTGCAAGACATTTGTGTAGATTACATCGAACTTCCCAGGAAGATTAAGCTGTATGCCAGGGACGACACAGGTCCCCTGCCACAGCGGCCCTGGAGTTCGCTTGCATTCCTGGTGGATGGAAAGCTTTCTGACTCTGATTCTGCTGATTCTAGTACTGATTCCTGTGTTGGATCTGAATCTGAGGTTGAGCGTGGTACTGATGATGAATCTATTTTTTCTGATTTTTGTCCGTCAGATGCCCAAGGTGATCCAACGTCAAATGGATCCGCCTCGTCTCCCTCTTCCCCAATACGATCTACATCCAAAAGAATCTACGGCGCACGGACGACAAAAAAATTTTCTTCGCGCCGCAAATTCAGAGTTTTTTATGAAAAACCCCGTGTGGAAGCTTTCATAGATCCTTTCGAGGAGCTGGATCACGAAGAGAATCTCTGGAATGTCGACACTCGACCCACCTATCTTCAAGAGGCAGTTGATACGGACCTTTTTAGGGACATCCGTAAGAAGATTCTTCCTGCCAAGGCCGAAGAAATCGCCAAAGTTTTTTCGACAGTAATTCCTGGCGATCAGGTGGACACTGAGTTGTGTTCCAAGAAAAGAGACAAGATTTTTGAGGAACGGAAGGACACAACCCTTTCGGGAAAGTTGATCAAAAACCCTCCTGTCCGTGGGCAGTTCGGTTAAGCCTTCATCGAGCTTCGTGAAGGGTACAAGGCGAGGAAACAGCGTCCTTATGAGAACCATGGACAGAAACATGAGATACTCAGAAAAATAATCGAGAGAAATCTCAGGGAATTTGGTTGGCTTGAGGGTTGTATGACCAGCGAGTGGTGCTGTGCACCCTTCACAGTCCCGAAGCCGCCGCCTGCAGACCAGAACACTATTGATGGTTGGTGAATGGTTGTTGATTTTCGCAACCTCAACGCCGAAACCAAGGCGGATTCACACCCCCTGCCCCTCATTGAGGAGGAAATTGCCAAGAGGGCAAGAGGTCGTTTGTTTTCTGTGCTGGATCTCCGTCACGGCTTTCACCAAATGCCGTTGAGGAAGGACAGCCGACCTCTCACCTGTATGTGCACGCCATGTGGCCCAGTCCAGTGGACGGTCATGCCCATGGGCCTGAAGAACGCCCCTTCGTTTTTTCAAAGAATGATGGAGGATGTGCTTTTTACAGCTCATCCTGAGCTTCGTGCCTTCGTGAGTGTGTACATAGATGACATAGTCATCGCGACAGAGGGGGAGGGACTGACCGAAGCCGAGCTGGTGGCCCTACATGAAAAGCAGCTGAACCAGGTTTTGGACATTCTTGATGCCAATCAGCTGATTTGTGGGCCAAAGGAGCGAAAACTATTTTTAAAATCAGTCGAATTTTGTGGTTCTCTCCTTGAGAATGGCACCCGACGACCCAGTCCAGGGAAGCTCGTCGCTATTCAGAAGTGGAAGCGCCCTGAGACAATCACGGAATTGAGAGGATTCCTGGGTTGTTGCAATTTTTACCACACTTTTGTGCCGAATTATGCCAAATTTGCTGCCCCCCTCACTGAACTCTTGAAGGTAGGGAGGGATGCGGGCAAGGCAGGTTCAAAGGTTCGTGTCAAGTGGACTGACGAGTGCGAGGAGGCCTCCATCACTTGAACGTGGCCCTCTGCGAAGTCGCCACGTTGCATGTGCCGAAATTCGACCGACCCTTCTACATAAGAACCGACGCTTCTAGGTACGCGATCGGAGCTGTCCTTGAACAGGTTGATGAAGCCACAGGTGATCATTACCCTCTTGCATTTTGGTCTCGGAAGCTAGCTCCACGCCAGATGCAATGGTCACCGCGTGAGCAAGAAACTTATGCTATAATCTGCGCTCTGAAGAAGGACCAATCGTGGGTTGGCACCAATCGAGTCGAGATCCTGACGGATCATCGATCTCTGGAGTATTGGGCCACCGAACACATTGATACTATCGCGAGCCCAGCTGGTCGACGGGCCAGATGGCATGAATTTCTCAGTTTGTTTGACCTCCATGTGTCGTATTTGCCTTGAAAACACAACACGGTAGCGGATGCTCTGAGCCGATGGGCTTACCCCGCTTCAGAGGGGCTGCAAAGTACCAACATCCATGGTACGGAGCAGGACCGCCACGTCGTAATCGAGTGGGATCAAGAAGAAAAAAAGCTCATTCGACGTGAATGCATGCAATGCGCTGTTAAACAGCACGCATTACCGTGTCATGACATCACGTCCTTCTCAGATCCGGCGCATGCCCATGAGATTATCACCAAATCACTGAAAGTCGTGGAGAAAGTCACCGATCCCTCCTCAGGGAGTGTGAAACGGTTCGACTATACCCGACCTGTAAGTGGATTTCGGTTGATTCAGGGCATTAAGCGTCGAGATCCGGCCAAAACTCCACCCCTGCCGAAAGATTCCCTTATCATCCATGACTGGACGAACGATTATCTGCATGATTCCATGTTTAAAGAGGTCTTTGAGAATCTCAAATCCAAAGATGCTCACAAGGATGGAATTTATGCTGAATATTCGTTGGATGGGGGGAAGCTGTGGATGGAGGGTAAATTGTGCGTACCAGACGCCCTGGCCCCCCGAGTGTTAAACTGGTGGCACAAATGGGAGTCCCCCCACGCACATGGCCGTAGATTATGGTCGATGATTAAACATAGGTTGTTTGGCTCAAGGCTATATACTCATTGTATGAAAGTAGCCGCCGGATGTGCCCCATGTGCTGTCTCGACGCCCCCCAGCGCGAAGAAGCACGGCCATCTGAGGCCACACCCTATTCCGGAGCGCCTCTTTAACAGAGTCACCAGTGATTTTTTCCATCTTGGTGAACTCGACGACGAAGAGTGCCATTGGACCAACAAAAAGGTCAATGGAGTGCTCCTTATACAATGCCGTCATTCTGGCTACATTCAGGTGTTGCCTTGCAACGTCCAGTCAATGACTGGCAAAGCTGCCGCCAAATGGTGCGCGCAGACCTGGATGGGAGGTTGGGACGTCCCATCCGAGGTGGTTACGGACTCAGGCAAAGAGTACACCTCCGAATGGTGGAAGGAATTATGTGCTCGCCTTGGAATCCACCACCTCAGATGTGAAATCCACTCACATCGAGCGCTGCCTGGCGAAAGAGCCGGCCGCTCTATAATAAATATGCTTCGTAAGGAGCTCGCCAGTGAGAAAGACTTCCATTGGCTTGAAGTTCTCTTAGCATTGCTTCGCCGTTACCACAGCACGCCATTGTACCATGGCCTTTCTCCAAATGAAATTGTCTTTGGACGAAAGAAGTGTTGGTGGAACATGCCGTTGAATAATCCTCGCCCTTGTAAAGATGCTTCGTTGTTTTTGGACGAAATCCAACGAGCAGAAAAAACTGTCTCGAAATTAATCGATAAGCATCAAGCTGACTGGCTTTGGGTCCAGAATCACGGCCGAAAAAACCCCCACAATTTTGAAGTCGATGATGGAGTTTGGCTTCGAAAATCCGAAACCACCCTGGATGGAGATGATAAGCTTCTTCCCTTGTGGGAGGGGCCATTCGCTGTTACAGCGCGTCTAGGTGAGAACAGGTGGAGGATTCGTGTGGATGTCAGCAGGGAAATTGAAGTTTCGGGCGATCGCCTCAAGAGAGAGATCCCCTCCCCCAAGGATCGGGTTAAACCCCTTTTTTGGACTTCGAAATTTTTGTCCGATCGGGTCATCGAAGGGGGGAAGTACGAACTCAAGAGGATTTTAGAAGCAAGACGTGACGAAAAGGGCGAATGGGAATTTCTATGTGAGTGGAGGGGCTTTGATTCCAGTCACAACAACTGGGAACCAGCCCATTCTTTTGTCCATGGGTACACCAAGGGGTTCATCGACTTCCTCAAGAAGCACCCCGAAATTGGCGTACTCCTGACAGACTGTCTGTCGAAACCCGACAGACAGGTGGAGAGCGACGGAAAAAGACCTGTGGTGAATCGAGATCGAGCCTTTTACGGCCCTCAGCAGCCACCTTCCAGGGCTGATCCGTCGATCCCCCCTCCTGCGGTCAGGCCAGCCCAGGAGCCCAATGAGGACCAAGCTTCGAGTTCGGCCGCTGATTTGCAGCGCCCAAGCCGTACGAGGGCCCCACCAGACAGGTTGGTGATCACATGTATTCGTGCTTGGCCGAATTGAGGAAGCCATCCCAAGACTTGAGTCGCCGGCGCCCTAAATTGGCTAACAGTCGTCTAGTCCAGGGCGTCATGGCACTCTTCGCTAGGGCTCAAAGGTGTAGGTTCGAGACCCTTGCATGTCCAACTCCTTCCAAAGCTCCAGCCTCGCCCCGTCGACCACTTATTCCAATGTGAGTGTTCTGACGACTTGAAAAAACCACATTCTGCTCAATCCACTGTTCATTCTTCCTGATTACGACATGATGTGGAGAACTGCCAATGTTTGATAATTTGACGTCAATCAATTTTTCTTTGGTCTCCGTTCGGCAGACAAGGCGTAGATACGCTGCCGAAAGCCACGGAGTGTGCTGCCGTGTCCAGAAAAAACCAAACTCAGGCTTAATTCAGGCAGATCCGGGGTAATCTTGTCTCTGTTGGTCTGTGCATCTTGGGAATTTGGCTACTCGTGCAGATGGAAGCAAATGTACATAGTAAAAACGCTGGCCAGCGACATTCACCCCTACAGGCACCCCCTGTAGTACTGGCTGCACTAGATGCGACACCAGGAACTCAGATCTTACCTTCATTTGCCGTGACCCTGAAGCCAAAGTCCAGATTCAGATCCAGATTCCTTGAATTTACCTTGAATTCCTCAGGTTTGTCCATCATTCTGCGCAACAGTGGAACAACAGCGCAAAACCCCGACGTCAATTGTTCAGACAACGTTCATATAGGAGCTCCAGGGACTTCTAACAGCAACCTCTCGGACCTCAGAGCTTCCGTAAGCTTCGGTGTAATTTTGGCACACGCCAATGTGAGCTCAATCCGACCTGAAACTGTCGGAAATGGTGAATCCAAGTGTCTTGTGGGACTCAATCGAAAGATGGGCCTTGTCCAAGTCGATTGACACCGCCGCCACTGTAAATAAAGGACTATTCGGTGTCTCTCAGTTATATACTGTCAGTAAAGCGCCTTCACCGAACCTTCGGCGCGGTACATGCCAAGGATCCAGGGCTATCATGTCCCATCATGATGCATCATCACATGATGCACATTTTCATGGAATCTGTTGGATGCTCGCGAACCAACGTGCCGGAAAGCACAATTCAGCTGAATAAACGACAATATATATTAACTCTAGTCTAAACGAAGGTGTTAGTAGTTTCAGTTCTAGACATTCCGCTTCATTTCACCTTCATCTTAGGAAAATGAGCAAATTCCCTCATTTTAGGACAGTTTAGGTTGATTTCCTTGTCGTCTCCTCTCATTCCTCGAAGATCTGTTTACGGCTTTGCCTAACTTCGTTGACGCTGATGTTTTTCTGTTCACTTAGGGCCTGCAGACTATATTTGTATTTGTTTTCCCTCTCTGTGATTGTTTCATCTCCTTCATCTCTGCTCAAATTGATTCTCAATCTTGCTGAATCTTGTGATCATCCACCAGATGCGCCAAATCTGAGGCACATGCTGCACTTTTCAGAACGAGAAAAGCGGGAGTAACACGATGTAGAGTACGTGGAGGACGACGTAGCGTGCCCGCGACATCTAAACTGTGCCAGAGCGCCGAGATGTCACTCCATTTCTTGATTCTCCCACTCAATCCACCAATAATTTACCTCATTCTCAACCAGGGCATGGTTTGGTATCGATTCTCGATACGTTTACATGCTTTTTAGCCCTTAACCTAATGTTTTACTGCCCGGAGGACTGTTCGTCACTCCTCATTCTGTCTCATTTCAGGTTCATCCATCCTGATTCAGTGCCAATTCAGCCCAAATCAGGTCAGATCAAGCAGATTTCGCCCAATCGAGGCTACATTTCTATTTTTTTCTGGGACTTACCCGCACTACGTTCTTCGTTGACGTAGAGACACACCCCAGTGTGTTTTTGGAGGGGGGGTGTAAGTGCGGCTAACCCCCATCTGCTCAGATTTTCGTAGATCTGCCCCAGATTGGCTACATTTTGGTCATTTTCTCTGCTTCGGCGGAATCGCCGCCCCGCAGCTCAGTCTCAGGATCAGACCTATATATTTCTGATGTGCCGGATCTGATTCCGCGGTCCATTCATCGTAAATCCGCCGCGTTCCGATCGTTTACCCGGAATCGCCAATTGCCGCTGACGCCCGCGCGCGAGCCAGATCGGCCAAATATTTTTCACAATCGGATTTTTATAAATCTTTTCAGATAGATATGGACACTCAGATGTACTTAGGAATATCCGCATCAATTTTCTTCATAGACTGGGATTTTTTGCCGGATAACAATCAGCATGGATCTTGCCTCCGTTGTCGCCGCTCTTGCCTCCGTTGGTGTCCGTGTATCCGGTTCTGCCCCCAACAGCAGCGTTCAGGTCGACTCCTCGCGTGCCTGCCCCCCTGGTCTTGCCGGCCCTGAGCCCTCCGGCACCATCCACGACCTAGGGCAGCACTTTCACCAGAAAAGCCAAAGCGGAGTCCGATGATTAACCCAAGATCGAGGCATTGAGGGCCAGGCTGAAGCAGAAGTATGGTGACACCTTCTTCAGCGGAAAGCCTGTGTTTCCCCCACCGGTGCGTGGACCGTATGGCGAGGCCAAGATACGACTGAAACAGGACCCCCGTGTCTATCGACACCGGGAGTTTGCCCTGAGGGGCGAGAGGAAGGAGGCCATGGAGAAGATCCTCCGCGATTTCATCGAGAGAGGCTGGCTTGAGCCCTGCCACTCCGAATGGGCCTCTCTGTGCTTCGTCCTCCCCAAGAAGGTGGCCGGTGAATGGCGGCTCGTGGTCGACTACCGCGGCCTAAACGCTGAAACGCAGCATGACAGCTATACGCTGCCGCTCATTGAGGACATGCTGCAAAAACAACACCGGCGGAGGATCTTCACGGTGATTGACCTGAAACATGGTTATCATCAGATGCCTCTCACCGAGGAGTCCCGTGCCTGCACAGCCATGAGCACCCCACTTGGACCTCTCCAGTGGAAGGTGATGCCCATGGGCGTTACCAACGGCAATGCGGCTTTTCAGCGGATGCTGGAGAACCTGCTTGAGCCGGTGCGTGACTGTGCGGACCCCTTCGTTGACGATGTGATCATCGCGTCCGGGGACCCCAGTATGAGCTACGAGGAGCTCCTGGAGGCACATGAGAGGGACGTCACTCGAGTGCTGGACCTTTTGGTTCGGCACAAACTCACGGGCAGCAGTGACAAGGCCACCATTGCGGTAATCTAGGTGGTCTTCGCTGGCCACGTAGTTGGGAACGGGCAGCGGAAGCCCATACCTGGCAAGGTGGCTGCGATCGAGCACTGGGAAAAGCCCAAAACGGTCTCTGAGCTACGTGCGTACTTGGGGTTCTGCAACTACTACTCGGGGTGTATCAAGATGTATGCCGAGTATGCAGCCCCCATGACGACCATGCTCAAGGGCAAACGAGAGGAGACCAAGAAGGGGTCCAAGAAGGCTCTGGTCTGGAACGAAGAGTCCCACCGTGCCGTTGAGGGGATGAAGCAGGCGCTGCTATCCGCAGTGGGTCTGCACCTCGTGGATCCTGACCGAGGGTTCGTCCTGCGCACCGACGCTTCCGAGTACGCCGTTGGCGCTGTGTTGGAACAAGTGCTTGACGATGGGAGGCAGGTGCCAGGGGCCTTCTGGAGCCGAGTCCTGGCGGAAGGCCAGAGACGGACGTGGACGCCCCGAGAAAAGGAAATGGGCTGGGTACATAGCCCTCCATCCTGTCACCGTCTGCACCGACCATCAGAGTCTGCAGTCGTGGCACAAAGAGCACGTGGACACCCCCTCTGGTCCTGCCTCCCGACGGGCAAGATGGCATGAGACCTTGGCCAAGTTCGACCTCACGGTTGTGTATGTTCCTGGCAAGGACAACACCATGGCGGACTGTCTCAGTAGGTGGGCCTATCCCGCCAGCAAGGGCATGACGGATGTCTCTGCCCATGGCGATGAGGCTGAGACCGCTGCGGCCAAGAGATTATCATTGAAATGGAGCGCCTGATGGAGGAGGAGGGTGTTAAATGCTTCGTCATCATGGCTGCGGATGCCCCCCTCGGAACGAGGATGGGCAGAGCGGTCAGAGTACTCGCCCCTGCGGGAGCTGAGTCCGACAAGCACCTCATCCCTCAATCTTGCCTCCAGGACGACTGGACCGACGACTACGCCAAGTCTGGGGCCTTTCAGGCCGAATATAGGGCTGTGACCGACCCTGATGACGGGCAGAAGTGGCCAAAGGGGCTAACTGAGGAGGATGGCAAGCTCTAGCGGAATGGTAAGCTGCTGGTCCCAGAGTCCCGAGTGCTCGAGCTGTGTGACGCTTGGCACCACCACATGCTGCACCCAGGCGTCAAGAAGCAAGCTCTGGACATGCAGCGCCGGTTTGAGATCGACCAGATCGGTCTCTACACCGCCATCAAGAAGGTCAGGAGGGGTTGCTCGGTCTGTCAGGCCTGCAATCCCGATAACCGGAACGTCAAGAGGGAAGCCCAATGGACTCCGGTGCCTGACCAGCCCATTGAGAGCGTGGCCATGGAAGTCTTCTCCATGCCCGAAGTCCACATTGGCAAGGAGACCTTTGACTGTGTGGTCCTTTGTGTGGATCGCCACGGCGGCTACGTAGTAGCCGTTCCGGCACGCAAAAAGGGGTTGCTTGCCAAGGAAGTGGCGGTCATGATGATTTGTCATTGGCTGACCGTCTTTGACATCCCCCGCACCATTTGCAGTGACCGAGGGCCCCAATTTACTGGTGGCTGGTTCAAGGCCATGTGTTCCCTCATGGGAATACGTCATGCCAAGAGCGTCGCCTATCTCAGCCAGTCCAATGGCCGGGCTGAAGTGGCTGGACTGCAGCTGTTCGAGAAGCTGCGCAACATTCACATCACCAATCCACATCAGAACTGGTTTGAGGAGATGTGGCCCGCTCTGAAGGCCCATCATGACAACCCCACTCCGGGTGGTTTGTCCCCTCACCAGATTCTGTTCGGCAGGGACCCCCTTGGTCGGGGACTTCCCTTGTCTGGTGATGGTATGGCCATGGACGCCAAGGAATTCTTTGCGCGGCAAGAAGCAACGGCGCGTGACATCCGCCAGCAGCTCGACAAGCGCATGCTGAGCGTCAGAAGTCCACCCCGAGCTCGACAGCGCAAAAGTTCAGGGTGGGAGACCCACTGTGGGTGATCAGGCCCCGCCCTATGGGCACCCACCGCACCAAAACCTGGTTCATACCCGGAGAGGTGGTCCGCAGGATTCGTGAGGACACCTACCGCATCAAGGTGGGTCACGGACAGTTCCGGGAGCGCCACGAGAGTCAGCTCCGTGTGCCGGAACCCGACCTCCGTGGCCGACACGTGTCCCTGGACTATGCCGCACATGAGGCTGATTCGGACGATGACTACGCTGCGCAGGACGACTATACTGTCAAGAAGATCCTGGACCAGCGTCCGGACGCCTCGGCAGCCTGAGGGCCTGGAGTTCAAGGTTCGTTTGCGAGGCTATGGGCCGTCCCACGACACCTGGGAACCCGTCCCCTCGTTCTTGCTGCAGATCAGTACCCCCTTCATGGACTACATCCGCAAGCACAAGACCAAGATCCATGTCTGGGACTTGGCAGCACTCACCCGGACGATTGCAGCCAGGGGCGCCTGATCGCCGCCCTGAGCTCTCCCCTGATGCAGTTTGAGCGCTTGTTAGGTCGACGGATCGTCCCTCACTTGCTTGCTCTCTTCCATCTTCCGGTGACCTGCCATCAGAGTGGCCATATACCCCCCCCTGCTGAATCCAGAGGAGGATGGCCCCTCTCTCTCACTTCTATTCGTCACTCCCCGCCTGCTGAACCCTTGGGAAACCAGGCAGGGCGACTGACCTTCACATTTCCTGAGCTCTTAGGGCCTTGAAGCCCATACCACGTTGCGCAGCGGATGCCGTTGTCATCGGCATTGCGATTTTTTGGTGTGTGGTCTGGTCCCATGGCACTTGCGGGATCCAGGCCAGTCTACGTGTGTCTGCAGACTATATATGGCCTGAACTCAGGCGTTTTCCTGTCCACCCTCCTGCATATGCCTTATCCTAACCGGGGCGTGGTTTGGCGCTCTGTCCAGAGTGTGTTTACACGCCTATTACCCCGCTTATTGCTTATTTTTCTGTTCTCCAGGATATGTGCATCTGTATGTCGAGTGTTAATGGCCCATTACTGAATCGAATACCAAGGCGCCCTGAGTCGCCGTATACATGCTCTTACATAAGGTCCTGCCTGGACCAGTACCTAAGTACAGATTCTTCTGTTTGAGTGCCCGTGATACCCTGTGCCCTAGTGGCTGTGATGTGCTGAGATCCTGATGGCGCCAGGCGGGAAGCCCAGTTGCCTGACTACACTCCCAGCGGTCCGCCACTGTCAGTCCCAGTGTGAGCCTACCGACTCGCAGACGCACTTGCAGTCGGGTGGCGACCTCCGGTGTCCTGACCTCGGTCAGTCTGCCTGGGAAACTGGTGGTTTGAGCAGTCGACGCCTCCGCCCGGACTGCATGAGGACTCCCTCATGCATGGCCTTCGTGGTAATGGGGCGAGGGAAAAGACAGCCTTGATGCCCGATCCCTTATGGAGAAACTCGTTCGGCTGTACCACTCTGGACTCGCGTCGTGGATATGGACGTGGTGCGCCCAAGGAAGGACCCGTCGGGACTCTCCCCGAGACTGCGGCCTTCGGAAGCCTGGGGTAGCCTGATGGATCTTTGTGGTCGCTTTCGACCTGTGGGACCACCTCGGTCATCGTGTGACGCCTGTGTTGGCCGTGTATGCCACTGCCACTGTGGTAGTGACCGCCGCAGCCGGCAGGCGGTGCGCCTGGTATGGGTTAACGGGTCCTTTGGATGCCGAACAATTGCCGCCAGGACCCGGGACTTGATACTTGATACTATACTTGCAGGCACTAACAGCTACAGCACCGTACCTGTCTTACTGTGCGATTGTACTGGGCAGCCTAACCCGCAAATCGGCCTGAAGTGAGGATGTGACACCCCCCCCCTTCAGGGGATGGTCCTGGGGACCCGCTGCCATGCTTGGGGGTTATCAAGCCCCCCCCAGGGTTTGCTTTAAGGAGGGGGGTGAAGCGGTACCAAGAACCTATGGCCCATGGCCTGGAGGCCTGTGAGCCGCCACACCCGTGCGGAAGCCGTTGACACCGGCTGTCAGCGGGATATCCCTGCTCTCTAACCCGCGAAATCTGGAATGCCATTTCTAACCAATAAATCGGTTTAGAATTACCATACTTTTATTGTCTTAGGCGATTTTCAGTCAGAAATCGGTGAAATACCCGATTTCTACCGCGATTTCTAATTGTCGTGAAATCGCCGCCTGATGTCGCCTGTTTGCGCGCTTTCGTCGCTTCTCCGTGGCGAGTTTTGTGAGGGATTTTTCTCGAGTACCTTTGAGGTTCTAAGAGAACACAAGGGCTGAATCTAGAGGGTTTTTGATGTACTTTCATCTGGTGTGTTCACCAGAATTTTTCGCCGTTGCGTCTTCGAGAAAATCAGCGCGCAAGCTTTTCCGTCGATCGCTCGAACTCATGGTTCTCAAGGACCATGAGTTCGGATGGAACTCTACATTCCCCCCCTATGCCTTTCATCCATGCCCCTTTCACGTGGGCATATCACTTTGTATAGGGAAGCCGGCAATGGCGATGTTTTAGGCAGCCTATGGGTTTCGCAAACCCGAGTCGCTTGCGTGCGCAAACGCTAACTTTGTGGCCTTGTGAGCATGAACGTTAATAACCAAACAGAATGCTCACAAGACCAAAAACCCCAGGTCATTTTCGATTTTCGAGCCAAATCAACGATGGCTCCACGCAATTCAATGGGCACCAAAACTCTATTTTCGAAAGAGGGCAAGTTTTAGTCGACAATTAGGCCACAATGGCCAAACCCCCGAGGCTCGTACTCGAAGCCTATGGGGAGTTCAGCCTCGAACGAAGGCAATATGTAAAGTAGAGACCAGGAAGGACATCGTGGATGGCTTGGTTGATTTTTACAACCTTGTATTCTATTTTCTATAATTTCGCCTTGTGAGCACGCGTGCCATACTGCCTCTTTGCACACGCGCTCATATGCAAGCACTAACGACACGAGTGGGCGGAGACAATCTAACCATAGTGGGCATATTTGAGGGCACCCACTATGGGCCTACTCCAAAAGTGTTTGCTCAATGACCCAAAGATATGTTGATGCCAATATCGCCGATATATGCACTTTTTCCCATAAATAGTGTGCTTCAAGGATTGAGGTGTTAAAAATGTTTCCATTATGCTTTGAACGTCAACCCTTGCTGCAAAAAGGAAGCAAAGCTTCGGTTTGCATCCATGCAAAAGTTATTCAACTTTTGGTGTGATCCATGACCTCCCCCTTTGCACCGCATGCTGCTTTCTGCCCCATCCGCGTGTTCATCCCCTCGATGAACAGCAAGCAGCCAGCGTGACAGCAAGCGATAACCCAGGGTATGGGACCAGAGGGGATATCAGGGGTCGTGAATCAAGGCTTGGCGCGACAAAATCGCCAAGGTTTCCTACCCTGGACGGTCGCCCGAGACGGCCAATTTTCCCATTTTGGCAATTATGACCCCACTTGACGAACCCGTGGTGCCCTGATGCCGGGACCTCAGAGGGAACCAGGTTGGGTGAGGGCTCCAGAGAGTTTGTAGGCGAAGGGCATAGGGTCAGTTGCCTCGTCTCTACCTCTGGCGGGTCCAGACGAGGGGTCAATTTTGGAGTTTTTGGAGCTAATATCAGTTTGGGCTGAAACAGCCCATTTTCAGCTACCAACTCCTAGGGGATAATTGCGGGACCTCATCTCTGGCTCAGAGGGGAGTTAGGACCTGGTGTTGAGGGAGCATGGGGAGCAATTGTCGGTGGGCCTTGAAGCCGCTTGGTTCCCAGGAACTCGACTGTGGCTGGGCGGGACACCCTTCCCTATTGGCAGGGTTTCAGGGTCCGGACTGAGCAGGGCATGGGTTGTGTTTGAGCCCCCGCCCCTGACAGCCACTGAGAGGGTCGGACCTGGGATTGGGATATGAGTTGGGACTGAGTGTCTATTGTTCTGTGATGCCCTTATCATAGTCCAGTCTTAACCCCATGTGTACATATCCTGATGTGTTGCTGTACATACTTTTGTTCCCTTGTTTCAGAGTGGCAAGGATCCTGAAACGCTTTGTCACATGACACGAGCGTAATGATGCCCCTGTGAGCGCAGTGCTTTGCCTGCCTGCTTGCTTGTGCGTGTCAGCCGCAGCGTCCCGTGGCCAGGCCCCCCACGGGAACGCGTCAATACGCCATTATTTGTGCGCTACGTAAGTGGGCAGGACACATCGGACTACAATCGGTAGTTGTCTGCACGGACCACCAGAGCTTGCAATCTTAGCACAAGAAGCATGTGGATACTCCCTCTGGCCCAGCATCTCGACGTGCCCGATGCCATGAGACTTTCGCCACGTTCGACCTATCGGTGGTGTATGTCCCGGGAAAGGACAACACCGTGGCGAACTGCATGAGCCGACGGGCGTATCCGGCCAGCAAGGGAACGGCTGATGTAAGTGCCCATGGGGACGAGGAAGCAACCAAGGAGGCGAAACGGATCATGGAGAGACTGATGGAGGAAGAAGGAGTCAAGTGCTTCGTCGTAATGGCGTCCGAGACAGCCACTGCTGATCTTGCTGATCGAGCGGTGATGCGAGATATGGCGGAGACAATGAGCATCCAGCCACTCGCTCCGATGCCAGCCAGTGACAAACCGCAATCGAAGTCGAAGGCTACCTCCTCGACGGATGCAAATCCTTCAACATCTCAGTCGTGGCTGAAGGAAGACTGGACATCCGACTATGCCGACTCTCAGTCGTGGGCCGAGTATTACAAGGTGATCTCCAGCCCCGACGACGACGAAGAATGGCCCCAAGGACTTTCGGTCGAACATGAAAAAATGTTCCTGAATGGGAAGCCGCTTGTCCCCGAATCTCGTGCCAAAGACCTACTGGATGAGTGGCATCGAGAGTTGATGCACCCCAGTGCAGCGAGGCAATGAAAAGACGTGGAACCAAGGTTCTTGTTTCCTGACGGAGCCCAGGAGTTCGTCAATAAGGTGAAGAGCAAGTGCCAAGTGTGTGCCGCCTGCAACCTGGCGAATTACTCGCTGGCGGGTGATCAGCAATGGACGCCGATCCCCGATAGACCCATGGAGTACGTCAGCATGGACATTTTCTCCATGCCTGAAGTTAAGGTGGGTAAGGACAAATATGATTGTTTAGTCATTGTTGTCAACCACCATTCGGGCTATCTTGTTGCTGTGCCGTCCAAGAAAAAGGGTCTTACAGCCAAAGAAGTGGCCGAGAAGATGATCAAGCATTGGCTGACCATTTTCGACGTCCCTGCGACAATTTGCAGCGAAAATGCCCCGCAGTTCACGGGTGGGTGGTTCAAGGCCATATGTGTCTACATGGGTGTACGGCATGCCACGTCTGTGGCACACCTTAGCCGTCCAGATGGCCAAGCCGAAGTGGCCGGTTGCCAGGTTTTCAAGAGGCTGCGCAACCCTACGTGCTCATTTGGATCAGGTACTTCACACAGTGGTTTTACCTGGTTTAACCCGGTTGAACTCGGAAGGGGCGCGGTTGAACCGCTGAACCGCGGTTGAACCGCAGTTGAACCACCGCCAGCGCTGGCGGCGGCGGCTGCGCCAGCGGCGTGCGCTTTTCTGAACAAAATATTTGCATAACGGCTTCCCAAGGTGAAGATTTGTTTTTTTTCTGTAGCGCTTCGTGCAACAGCGGTTGAACCGGTGAAGCCGGTGCAACCGCGCGCCTGTCCAGCGGTTGAACCACCTCGAAAGCCAGTTACATTTTAGTGCAATCCATGAGGAAACAAGCTTCTCACAATCAAGTGTAGGCTTGCATGTAATTGTTGTTCACTAAAAAGGGTCCAAAGTCCTAAAGGGAATCCAAACAAGACGCAGGGTTGTATGTCACCACCCCTAACGAAACGTTGATGGTGAAGCCGTGCGGTTTCACCAATACAGCCGCCGCCACTGGCACCTACACCACCACCGCCGTGAAATATGATCCAAGAGAAATAGGTCTCCAGTGTTTTGTACCAATGAGGTAAGAAGGTTTTCAAAAGCATTCTTTTTAGGGGGTTTGTCATCTCTTGCAGGGCTGAAAAATAGCGGTTATCAGGTTGCTATTTAGCAATTTGTTGCTGTACCACGATAGGGGTTCAACCGTGGGGAAGCCGTAATGAAAGTGCGCGGTTTAACTCGGTTGAACCACGGTTTCACTTGGGTAATTCAAGGGTACCTGATCCAAATGAGCACGTAGGGAAGCTTCACCTGGAGAACCCAAAGAAGAATTGGTTCAGGGAGATGTGGAGAGGCATCCAAGCCTACCACGACTTGCCAAAACGATCTGGGCTGTCCCCCCACGAAGTTCTTTTCACCAGGGATTGGTTGAGTCGCTCCCTTCCCTGGTATACCACCGGTCTTGCCTAAGATGCCGTGGAGGCATTCAAAGCTGCCAAAGACACCGCCAAACTGGTGAAGGATGCACTTGGAATGGAGCATGCTAAGCGGCAAGACAAGACACCAAAGGGCCGTCACCTCTTTCAAGGTTGGAGGCCATGTCTGAGTTGAAAGACCCCGGCCGCTGGGCAGTCATCGGACGAAGACTTGGTATATCCCTGGTAAGATTGCCAAAAGGGTGGGTCCAAACACCTTTCTCGTCCAGACGGGTCCCTCTTAATTCAAAACCCGGCACGAGACCCAGCTGAAGGACCGTGTTCCGGATATCCGGCGAAGCACGTGGACTTCCAATACATCCAACATGAGGACAACTCTGACGAGGATGAATACCTTGAGGAGGACGACTATGTCGTTGACAACATTGTGAGCCACCGGCCAAACCCTGCCGTCTTGAGTGGAATTAAGTTCAAACTGAAGTGGAAAGGATATGGGAAGTCTCATGACTCCTGGGTACCTCCTTCATCATTTGTGCCCCGCATCAACAAAGTGTGGCAAGCCTATCTTGGTCAAAAAGGCGTCGACATTTCCGCCAAGGACTTGATGGCTGCCATCATCCAAGCTGAGGACGACATCTTGTCCCTCACTGATCCCTTCGTGGATGCATGCCGTACTATGGGAGGCTGATCACCCCCTTGTCCAGTGTTCGACATCATATATTTACCTTTTACGATTGGACTTGATTTACTGGTACTTTGCAATTGTTTCTTTGCATGAGACAAATTTCTTTGTGGTGTCATACCTTTGAACAATGCCTTTGTGTTTGTATTTTACGGACTTTACCACATGCACGGGCGGAGGCCGTACATCATATACGTTCAGGTCCCCCGGATTCATACTTGGGTAATTTTGGCCCATACGACGTTGCGCACCGGGTGTTGTTGCCATCAGCACTGCGAATGAGTGAGTGTGTGTGATCAATTCATGGCACTTGACGAATTGTCACTTTATTTGCGGTTCCCAGCTTCTTGACTTCTTTGACTTACTCCTTCCCCCTGAATTTTGCTGTCTTTTGCTGCGTCATCCTACATGTGCGCCTTACCCTAACCATGGAGTACGTTTGAGACTTATTACTCCTCTTAACCTATGACCGACAAAACATCTGTGTGTGCTCACTTCATATTTTGGTATGAATTTCGGTGATTCAAGACTTCCGGAACTTAGGAGGTTTTGCTCCCTCTTCTCGTTGACAGGTTGCATTTGTATGCCTCTTGACCTGAATTTTGATGTTTGATTGCCTTTCTTTGCTGCAGAGATGTCTTTACTCATGCTCCAAGCCTCCAAGGTACCCCCTCAACCCGAATCGCTTGACATGAGACGAGATTATGGAACCGAGATCAGTCTTGGGCCGTGTGTGCCACCTGCATGCGCGGTCGGTCGCCGCTTCCTCCGTGGGCTCCAGCGAACTATTGGATGTCCAGACCAACAAATATTTTTTTGGTGGAGCATGGAATATTTACATCCGCAGAAGCGACAACCCCGCTATATGGGATCGTTCGTAGACTAATCCATTGGAATTTGAGAGTCTGCGGGGGATATGAAGTTGCGTCCTTTCTGCTTTGCTTTCCTCATCCACACTGTCTGTTGGCTTGTCACCTAACCCTATTTTGAGGTTCCCGGACGCAACCACGACATCCGTCTGTGGTAATTCATTCCAGAAATGGCATTTCTATTTTTAGGTCACCACGTTTCATTTTCAGAACATTTTGTGCTATTTTTAGCAGCAAATTTCTATTTTTAGAACGCCACGCTATCGCCCCTGTTTTGCGATTCCTCGGGGTCCGTAACCCCCCAAAAAGTGTGCCGGACGCATTGGTGAGGTCGGTTTCCCTCCAGGTCTCCTCCATTTCGAGATCTCAGTTTTAGGGTTGTTACTAAAAATAGCAGCAGTTCTCAGAAATTTCTCTGGCCCGCCATTCTGACATGTCGTGGAGTTGGACAAATCTGTGGATACCAACAGCCATTCGATAGCAGTGCCTGGTCCAACAGTGCCACCCGTTTCCCTCCTGCTCTCTCCTGGGCCAAACCGGCTGAAAAAACTGCTGAAAAAAAAAGATTCTGGAGTTGAAAAAGAAATTTTTCGTTTTTTCATTTTATCACCATTGGGTAGCATATTTTTGGGGTCGCGGACTCTGCGGTGATAGTGGTTCGCCTCAACGTAGCGATATGATGGAGATTTTTGGTTTTTTTTTGGTGTTGTCATGTTTGCTTTTTCTGACCAGGTTGGGCATGGTACACGCTCCCAAAAATCAACAAGGAGCGAGCATACCCCTTCACGTATCCCTGGACCGTGGATATCATCTAGGGAGGGGAGTGACGCGTATCCCGTGCCCTCCCTCCTGAATGGCTTTGTGTTCCATGGTATCTAACCCAATCTGCTTCCTGGTTTTGTGCCGTGTGCCACTGTGAGGCCAATCGGCCGACAATTTCCGTTTGTATTACTTTCATGATATTTCGGGCATAGAATTCCAGGAATTTTATTATGGGACCGCTTCTTAGTCAACAGGATGGATATTAATGCCCTCGAGAAATTCAGTCGAGGCCTGTCCGCGCGCGCGTGCTCGCCTGGTGCTCCTGTTGCGTGCGCGTGCTCCCTGCTGCTCGGCCTGTGCTTTAATGCG
Source organism: Eutreptiella sp. 'Long Island Sound 2002' (assembly GCA_964036045.1). NCBI lineage: Eukaryota > Euglenozoa > Euglenophyceae > Eutreptiales > Eutreptiaceae > Eutreptiella > Eutreptiella sp. 'Long Island Sound 2002'. The sequence goes on along the minus strand of OZ038384.1, from coordinate 15,952,931 downwards.
GGCCAAGCGACTTAAAACTCTTCAGAATGGGTGTCAATAGTGTTAGCTCTATCCTGTTACGGATATGGATACGAATCGGAAGCTAGGGCGACTCCAGTGGATGATAGGAAGCCCGGAATGACAATGTGGCTAAACCCTGGTGTGGTGCCCCCGCCCACACTGGCAGGCCCCGTAAAACGGGATTGGTACGCGTTAATGGGCGCTCACGTACACGTCTGGGTACGCGTCTGGGGGATCACGAGTCCCTTGAAGCTGGAGGAGTCCTAGTGGAAGAGGAGTGGAAGTGGAAGTAGCTGAGGTAGACGCACTGGAACGGAAGAAAGTACGTCGTTCGTTGCTCCGCAATCTGCAAGTGAACTCTTCTTTTTCTTCTTGTGCTTTGGTTCGTCACTTTGCCACGTCACTCCGTTGAGTTCCTCACCCAACCTATGTATCCTATGATGCAACGGACATTATCTTCTTTCAATACTCACAAGTGTATGAATCATTGAACTCACTGTCTTGTACATCACCTCCACTCATGCTTCTTGTTCATTACAGGAAGGTCAACAGGCATACTTGAGTGTTAGACACGTGTCTCATCTGATGATGCAATATATTTGGTTGCATGGTCCGGTTCATTCATTCGAGTAAACTTTGCAAGTGTGATGCTACAGTGCTTAGTCAGATTCACTTTAGCATGTCATGTTTTGGGGCATTGCTTGTTTGTTGATAGAGATCATTGTGTTGCGATTGCATACTTCCCGGATTTTGTGCCTATTGCCTCTAAGTGATTGCCCAATTTCTTTGCTACTCAGGACGAGGAGGTAATTTTGTGAATTGCTTTGAGGTGAATGTTTTGGAGCATCCTTTGCACTTTGTGCCCATTTGATTGCGGTATCTCCCTAACCGCATGCCTTTCCAAGAAGTAGGTCGATCCTTTGCAATCAGGCTGAACCATGTGAGAGTGTAGACTAATGGTTTGCCTTCCGTCCAATATGTCAAGGGTATCTTCTCGTGGAAGACGGTTGGAGATGTGGTCCGCCTATGGCGTAGTCGGATTCTTGGTTCTTTTGACCCTTGCTGTGTGGTTGACCAAGCGCCCACCTTTCCCTGAGAACCGAGGTCAGGTCTCTAACTTAGGTGAACTTGGGACCCTCCCTCTCCATGCGTGGTGCAAGGCAATCGGCTCTCCTCTCCCAAGTGGTTAGGCAACCTCCTCCCCTCTTGGGATAGGGACCCTCTCCTCTTCTCTTGTGATAGGGACACTCTCCTCTCGGGATAGGGATACTCTCCTCTCCTCTTGGGATACGGACATTCTCCTTTCCCCCGACAAATAGTGATTCTCTTCTCCCCCTGGGATAGGGATATTTTCTGCACACCATCGGATAGAGACTCTCTTCTCTCTTTGGCACAGGGACTCTATGGATATGCTCTCATTGGACCCGGGATATCTCTCTTTGTGCACTCACTCTGGGGGCCGGGTCTAGTTCTCTACATGTAACCAAGGGCATTTTCTTATCCAATTGTTTCACCCAATCTCTCTCGAAGTGCATGTGTGCTCTCATTGGTCATGGTTAGGCGAAATCCTCTTTCCATACACATGCTCTCCTGGATGGGTTATGGAAAGCTCAAGCTCTTCAGGGCATGGACTGGTGTAGGTCTCCCCCGGAAGATCCCTTGGTCGTTGATCCATTGTTTTGGGATGCTTTGGCGTGATCAAGTACAATCTTTCCCTCTCCGTCCATCCATCGAGCACGTGGGATTCCTAGTCTGCCGAGGGTATGAGATCAATTAATTTTTGAGGTCAAGTTCTCCATGGTTGCATGTGCATGCTCGCCGGTGAGTACATCTCATGTCTCGCGATTGCTTTACCATTGACCTCAAGGATTGGTGAATCATGTGAGGTTAATTTTCCGGTGCCATGTTCCATGATGATGACCATGACCTTCAAGAGCATTGAGAGGTTGAGCATTTTCTTTTTAGCTAATTATCGCTGATTGCTTTGTATGTTATTGGATTTTGGGGTACATACTTTTGTCTTCTTTTATGTTAGGCGGCAAAGGTTGTATGTTTGTTGGTGTATTGCTGACAAGCAGTCAAGATGGGGATTCTTTTTGATTGTCAATGCTTTGATTTTGTGCAGCCGCGTGCCTAGGGAAGGACCACCCCCTAGGACCCGCGTCAGTCATATCCTACAAGAATCGCCCTTCCTGCCCGGCTAGGTCCCTTGCAGCATGGAGATATGGTATTCCCAAATTGGCCCTGAATGGCAAAGATAGCAAAAATTGGTCGAAACGGCCCACATTCAGGATTCCATATCTCCATGACCACGGCAAGGAATAACTCAACTAAATTTGCTATAGACACACGGGACTGAGGTCCTAGTATATGCCACGTTTCCACCCTCGAGATCGCCTCTAGCTTTTTTTCTCCTTGGTTGAAAAAAAAAGGGCACGCAAACGAGGCAAAATGGCCACATACTCCATGTTGGGTCACCCATGTTTCTCCTATCCCAAGGAGATGACACATGGGGACATACCCTATTCGATGCCGGTTAAGGTCCCCTTTCCATATCGCCCTTACCCTTGAACATGGGCCGCACGCAACCTCGGGGCGAACATTCAGGGAGAGATAGCCTCGGGGACCATTTTGGTCAAAAAGGCAGTAATTCACCAAAAAGTGGTTTCCCCCAAAATTGTATCTCCGGTTTCCAAGTGAGTTAGGCTTTGTGTCTTTGCATGGAAGCAACCCAAAGCCTTCAGTCCCTTTTGCAATGTGAATTGAGGTTCAAAACATAAAGAATGTCTATTCAATCCCTTGCTCCCCGAAGCACACAAATATGGGAAAATGAGTAAAAATGGCAATGTTGATGCATATATATCTATGGAACCTTAAGGCCCAAAAAAATATGACGTAACATTTTATGAAAGGGCCCATAGTAAGTGTTCTCAAATATGCTTACTATGGGTTCGGTGGCCCCTTGGTTCCCAAGTCAATAGTACATGCAAACGAGCGCGTGTGCAGTATGAGGATATTGTGCACGTGCTCACAAGGCAATTTTTTAGGAAATACAAGACAAGCTTGGAAAAATCAAACAAGCCATGCACGATGTCGTGCGTGGTCTCCACTTTACATAAAGCCTTGGTTCAAGGCTCAACTTGCCATCGGCTCTGAACACGAGCCTTTGGGGTTTGGCTATTTTGACCATATTTTTGACCAAAAACTTGCTTTTTTCAAGCGACCATGTTTTGGTACGCATTAAATTTTGTGAAGCCAACTTTGAGTTAGCTCCAAAATTAAAAATGGCCTCGGCCTTTTGGTCTTGTGAGCATTATGTTCGGTTATTAACGTTCATGCTTACAAGGACACGGAGTTAGCGTTAGGGTACGAAATTGACTTTGGTTTACGACACCCATATGTTGCCCAAAACACCCTCATTGCCCGCTTCCCCAAACAAAGTGATGGGCTCACGTGAAGGGGGCATGAAAGGAAAGCATAGGGGGGAGATGTAGGGTTTTGTCCGAACTCATGGTCCTTGAGATCCATGTGTTTTGGCGCTCGGGGAAAACGTTGCGCGTTGTTTCTCTCCCAGACGCGACGGCGAAAAAATCTGGTGAACACACGAGATGAAAGTACATCAAAAACCCTTCAGATCCGGCCCTTGACTTCCTTTCCAACCTCAAAAGTACAGGAGAAAAATCCAAAGAAAAACTCGACTCGGAAAAGCGCCGCACACCCGCGCACAGGCAACAACGGGCGGCGATTTCACGGCGATCAGAAATCGGGTTAGAAATCGGGGTTTTTATCGATTTCCCGGAATATTTGATCATGATTATGAGATTATATTAATTTCACCCCGATTTGATCGCTTGGGAAGGTTGGGGACGGGATCAGTCCCATTCCAGTTCCCATGCAGCAGGAGAAGACAGGAGAAGGGACATTCCCCCTAGAGGCACGGGCAGGCCGGGGCTTGCCCGTGGATGGGTTAAGGTTGGGCATTCCGGCCATGGGGTCCTGGGTACCACTTCAGTAGGCGTGGCACTGCCGAAGCAGATGCGCCCATTGACGTACACCAGTCGGTGACCGACAGCCGGTGTGGGCGGAGGCACCACACCACGGTTTAGCCAGATCGCAGTTCCGGGCCTTCTATCATCCACAGGAGCTGCCCTAGCTTCCAATTCGTATCCATTTGCGTAACAAGATAGAACCAACACCATTAACACCCATTGGGAAGAATTCTCAGACGATCGGCCCGCATTCAAGAACAAAGAGCGCGTGCACACGACCAGGAACACGAGAAGGGCGCGCGCACACACAGCAAGCCTGGTCCAAACAAGAAATGTTAAATCCATCATCCTGTGGTTTATTAATAGTATAAATTCGGATATCTCCTAAATTTATACGCGAAATCGTCTAAATTGCGGAAATCGCTCAAACAAAAGACAATGCAGCCACACAGGATCCCAACCGGCTTCTCCCCCCGTCCCAGAGCATTGTCACCTGCTCGGAAAGACGCAAAGGGGACGCAAGGATCCTGGTTGTTCCCCTGGCACTTCCCTCATTGTGGGAGGGTACCACATACACCGTGGTGACCCGCCCAAGTAAGCGGGGGGAGGAAAGAACTCAAAATGAACTCCCTCCTGTCACCACTAAACCTAAAATCATAGGCTCGGCGGATCAAAGATAGACAAAAGCAACAACGTCGACCGGTCTACATAAAAAGACCACAAACAGATATATGAAGCTTGACATGCACAGCATGAACCCCTCACATGACCCGCACTCCCGGCAGGAGACATGAGAGTAATGGACCCCCACCAGGAGATATTGCATTCGGGGGGGGGGGGGGGTAATCATAATGTGTAGACAAGCGTAGACACAAACCATGCAGAAAAAACAATTTATTGGTTTTTTTTGAAAAAAATTGTTTTCCAAAATTCTATTGCCTTCGGCAAGTCCGCCTCGCAGAGAATCTACCGCTAGCAACACACACCCCAAATAGGGTGGAAACTACATAAATACCGGCTAAAACATGCTTTACATACCTTGAATGATCATTTTAGGTGATCACGGTATCAAAAAAACAAGTTTCAAAAAATTTGATTTTTGAGCTGCCCAGGGTGAAAAACTGCACTAGCAAGTTGTGTACCAATCCCTTGGGAGACCCCCCCCCCAGCCCCGGCACCTGATACCCAAATAGTGTGAAAAGGATGTACATATGGCCTCAAAAATGCTTTACATACATTGGATGATCATTTTAGGTGGTCACAATATCAGAAAAACAAGTTTCAAAAACTTCCATTTTTGAGCTGTCCGGGGTGAAAAGCTGCATAAGCAGGTTGTGTACCAATCCCTTGGGCTCCCCCCCCCTCCCTGGAGCTAATACCCAACTGGGGTGAAAAACACGTAGATACGGCCTAAAACATGCTTTACATACCTTGGTTGGTCATTTTAGGTGATCACAATATCACAAAAACAAGTTTCAAAAACTTCCATTTTTGAGCTGTCCGGGGTGAAAAACTGCATAAGCAGGTTGTGTACCATTCCCCTAGGAACCCCCCCCCCCCGGACCTGATTCCCGAATAGGGTGAAAAACACGTAAATACGGCCTAAAACATGCTTTACATACAGTAAGGAAAAGTCACTGCCATGTCTTTCTTGGAGGGCTTTATCCAGGCCAAGCCCCCCTTAAAAACCTTGTGTTGATGCTAAGACTAACTTAAGTATTTTTATCTCTCTTTTGAAGCCCAAAGTACACTTTCTCAAAGTAACTAGGGGTGTGACCCTAGCCGCCCATGAAGTTCACCCCTACCACTCAACTGAGCGGAGGTACCTTCCTTCATAGAGGATATACCGAAAAAAAATAGGCATTTCATGCTTTAGGCCTTGGAGGTTAAGCCTAGTGGTCTCCCACCCCAAGACCCCTATACTCAATTGTTTCTACGACTTATTGTGGTTCTACTTTTCAACTGTTTCTGAATCCAGTTGCTTGGCCAAGTCATTTTCCGTGTTGGCCTGACATCTATGCCCCAAATTCCTAACCAGCACCATTTCACCCAAAAGAGTGCACATGAAGTGCCTAATGCTATCTTGGAGGCAAGAGTCAGACCAGTTTTCATATGAAATCTTTTGTATTATCCATTTGTGATTGAATCTTTGTGTTTATACCTGCATTGTCTATCTGCAGCCCTTCTGTGTTACACTGGATTCCAGAACCAATCATTGATTCGATCCACATCCTGTTCTTGCTCTACTTGCTGCTTTGGTTTGGGTTTTCACCTTCAAAACCTGCAGGATTTCATCAAAATATCTAGGGCATAAATCAAGGACATCTTTCTGGTAGCAGAGGCAGTCCCTTGTAACCTTTTGAACCGACCCTGAGAAGAAGTGCAGCACATAAAGCTCAACAACAAGTTCATCATGTCCACGCCAAGCGTCAGGACCTGGCCCATAACAACTGCCCAAGTACAAATGGGCAGCATGGCCCACCCTATGAATGAACCACCTTACCGAGCTCCACTAAATCTCAGTGGCGCATCTGGGTCCCAAGGAGATCCAGAACGCAGAAGGGCGGAAGAGAATACAGTCCTTACCACCGAGGCCTTAGCGGCCCACGATAAAGACAGCCTTGGTCATCTCCACAGGCGTGTAGCAGCCTCACTTGCCCGATCTGCCTGTCTGCTTTCATCCTCAACAGCGATTGAAGGCCCTGAGGAGTATGAGGAACTGAGGAAGAAAATGGATGAATAGATCCTCCATGAGGAGTACTACAAATCCATTCGTGGAGAAGATGGAGAGGAGCCATTGGCAGTAGATGGATCCAGACCACGTACAGACCTAGGGTCCTACACGCAGTCTGGCCCGCCGTCCGACAGAGCCGAGACTGCATCCCTGCCAAGACGACCGAGACCCGAGTATCCAAGAGCATGTTGTCCAACCCCAAGGGCTCCCGAAGTGGGCCTGACTCGAGTTGAGGAACAACATCATCCAAGGCCAACCTACGGTGCCCTGGATCATACGGCCGAACTGCTGGCCAAACTTCTGTCTGGATCAGAAGATCCAGATGTGACGGCCCTATCGGAGGCCATTAAGGCGAAACTGGGTATTACAGAACCCTTACCCAAGCCAGAGTTGTCCTGCCCCTCTCCCGGACTGAGTACCCCGGCCGAAGATCTTAAGAGATCAAGGGTCTCAAGGCTGTTGCCTAAGGTCACCTGCCCCAGCCTCTTTCACCCCCGTGCCAGGAGGTTGCCCATGGCTGAACTACAGGACGTGCCTGTCACAGAGACTGAGAAAAGACGGCTGTCAGCCTTGGCACCTCTTGCCGGCGCATCGCCTTCAGGCCTAACTCCGGGGGGTGGGAAGACGGGCAGGCCTATTGCCCAGGCGAACATCCAGCTCGAACTGCCGGAGTTGGACCCAAAAAATCTGCCCCAATGGGCAGAAGAATTTGCTGAGTTTCTTTTGCCGACTGGCCAATCCCATGTGGATGTGGCCACCAAATGTTCACTGCTGAAACCCTCATGCAAAAAGAAATTTTTGCAAATACAGGTGAAACAGATTGTGAAAACCTGTTCCACCTGGGCAGAGGTAATCCTGAGGTTGGAGGAAACATTCCCAGTCTATGAAACTGACCTCAGTGTGCGCACACAGATAGAGGAGTATCTGTTTTCGAGGATAAACCCGGGCTCCTACGGAGCCACTGAGCCCCACCTGTGGCTCATGAGTAAGATCCCCCAACGTACGTGGGATGATTGCCGCTCTACCTCTGAGAGGAAGAGTCGGACCCACTCGTACGATGAACTGGTGGACCTCTTGATTGAGCTGGCTCTTGAGAGGGAGAATGACTCCCATACGGAGAAATTCCTCAAGAAGCATTTGGGTCGAGGTGGTACCCCTACCCCCGAACGTGGCGAAGGGAAAGGGCCCAAAAATCCCACTAACGCCAACCAGGGAGGTGGTAAGAGGAGGGGTAACCTACGTGCCATGAATGAGGTTAAACCTGATGCAGGTACTCCCCCTCTGTTCTACTGCAAACCTGTCAATGACAAGGGGGGGGCCTGTCATGCCTCTGACTGCGATCACCGCAGTAGCTGTATGCTGCAGATGAAACGTCAGCAGCATACCAAAGATGGGAAACCTGTGACCCATCAGGACCATTTCAGGTGTACCATCACCTGTGGTTATTGTGGCAAACATCGTCACTACGAGGACGAATGCCACATAAAGAAACGCGAGAGTGACAAACTCAGGCGTCAGGAGGCAGAACGCCAGAAGACCCAAACACCCGTCAGAAAACTCCTCGAATAGGGATAAGGGTGGTACAAGAGGTGGCAAGGGGGGTGGCAAATATGGACCCCCTAACTGCCAGAGGCGCTCATCAGCGCCCGTTGCTACACCCACTCGTGCTGTTACACCCGCTCCTGCCGCAGGTTACCCCAAGAAGCGCCCACAGGGGGATAACGCTACCCCTGAGGGGAATGATTCCAAGAAGAGGTGCTTGGCCTGGATGGCCAGGTCACTCATTGCTGCAGGGGTGGGTGTCAAGTTCCCTGATGAGGAGTAGGGGGGCGGCTCCGAAGAGGAGGACTTGGTTTTCTGGATCCTCGTGAAAATCGAGGATCAAGTTTTTCGAGCGGTGCTTGACACCTGTGCAACACTTTCCATAGTGGCCCGGCGCCTGCTAAAGACTTTCAGTAAAACTAAGACCGTTGCCATAAGAGTAGCGGATGGGCGTACCATCCATTCCTTGGGAGGGGTCAATGTGACTATATGCCTGGGCGACGAAACCGTGACCCAACACTGCAGAGTGCTGGACACCGACGCCTTTGACATCGTCATTGGTACCGACTTCCTACGAAGAAACCCCCAGGTAAAAATGCTGTCTCTCCAGCGCCCCTATTCTTTGCACTGCGACTTTGGCAGTGGGCTATTCTCCGTACCTTTGGAGCTGTCAGGACGAAAAGAGTCTGGGCTGCGCTACGCATCCAAGACTAACTATCGTACTGAAAACTACCAATTGGCCCGTCACGTTCTTGAAAATGGACTGGCGGGCCTTCAGGTAAACCGGATGAGATCCAGGTGGAATTGTTTGCGAGCCAACAACAGCACATCATGCAGTTGTACTGCTCAAAACAATTGAACAATGCTTTCCGTTTCTTCTGGAAAGCAATGGGCCTAGCGTATGCTAACCCTCCCTTCTCCCTGCTCGCGAAGGTTCTAACCAAAATCGCTTATGAGAAAGGAAGGGTTGTCATGTGCACCCCTGACTGGGGCTGCTCTGGTGAACATGCTCACTGGCGCCGTATGCTAGATGGAATGACCGTGGGAAGAGTGCAACTCCCTGACGGCCCCATCTATGTGCCTGAGGACTCAGACACAGCTATGCAGGCCCGTGAGTGGGCCAGTTTCCTGTCCATCGTTGATGGATCTCTCAATCCTGTACCCCTGTGTGACCGGACAGAAGATGAGAAGGAAGATGGGAAGGAAGATGACGAGGATGACGTTTTCTGGCCAGCAGAACAGTTCACGGTGGCCGTCAAGTACTTCCCTCAACCCCTACAAGTGCTCCACCGCCAACCGATGACCAGGTGGGTCACCCTGTCGAAGACACTGTCTCAACTTGCTGCGACTCCTAACAGTTTGACAGATCTGCTGAGTGAGGTTGTGGGAGAGGATGACACAAATCGGGAACCTCCAGACTCCTTCACCGTCCTCCGAGCGGTACCGGGAGCTCATGAAGAGGAGTTTCGCGTCACAGTTGCGGAGGAGGACGAAGACTGGGTCACGCTACTACTGTTGGGCAGAGCAAAGCACTGCCAGATGCATCCCACAAGTATGTTGAAGAGTGGAACGATCGGGGCGACGATCGGTGCAACGATCGGTGCGACGATCGTTGCGACAATCACTGCGCCTTCCTCTGCGCCTTCCTCTGTGCCTTCCTCTGTCGTCTGTGCCTGCAGAGTGCCCTGTCGTGTCGGACGTGAATGCAGGTAACGAAGCGTGGCATCTGGCTGCAGAGACAACTTTCAAGGTGCTGCCATCGCGCAAGGAGAAGATGTACTTCATTTTCTGCTGCACTAACCAGAGAGTGAAGGTCCACTGCGAGTCATCAGGGGAGGACCAGCTTGAAGCACTACGGCCTGAGGTGGCGGCCCTTTCAAAACGGTTGGAGACAGTTGAAGCCCTGGTGCTGGACAAAGAAAAGGTGGGCAAGAAGAGGAGGAGGGGTGACAGTCGGTGAGCCGATGGCTATGACGATCGTTGAGCCAATCGGTGTGACGATCGGTGTGACGATCAGTGCGACGAACAGTGGTGTAACCACGGACAAAAATAAGCTGGCTTGGCTCGCATAACCTGAAATTGTTCGGACAACATATTGTTTAAACAGTCCGACCAACATCTAAGTCACATTGTGCCTGGGCTCTGAGATCAGCTTGATCGGTGAACCGATCAGTGCGACGATATGTACATTGCAGAAATCATCACAGCATGATCCGTGCAATGATGTGCAATGCGGTTTGGGCCTCACATAATGCGTAGTATGCCTGATTCCAAGGTTTTTCTTCAAAAAAGTACAACGCTCTCCAACAAACAAATGCAGGGAAGAAACGGTGCACCGATTCGTGTGACGATCGGTGCGACGATCGACGCGGCAATTGTTGCAACACTTGTTTTAGTGCATTTTCCTGGGGAAAATACACATTTCATGTTTTCGTAATAGTCTGACATGTGGCTCGACAAACGGTAGGGTGAATGATTAGGATGTCACAATGGGTTGCAAAACGGCTAGACGTTGATCCATTCTAAGGTCCAAGCGGCTAGACGGTCATAGTTTTGGCTACTTTGTGTCCCATAAAATCGAAGGCCCTGGACCAGGTGCTACTGAAAGAGGTCATGGCCGAAAATCGTGGCCTGACCCTTTTTGATCTCAAAAATCGATCTCCTGAGCACCTATCTGCCACACTTACAGGGTGTGAGTCTCCCGATGACTATCTGGAACCTGCAGCTGTAAAGGAGGATGCTGACGACCAACTGTCTGAGATCGCCAGCACTATCCCTCCTGTTGATCCCAGCTGCGTTGACCTAAAACACAGTGCCTTCCTGGCCCAGCTGTTGCTGGAGGAGGTAGATCTAGAGTCAACCTCCGAGCCCGCTTCCCCTGTTGGGAAACCAGTGCTACACATGCAGCCTATGCACACAGGTGAACCCGTCACCCGGAGTGCTGATGCTCTGGCGCGGCCTGCTGCTAATAACATGCCATTGTCTGAGCATGACACTCAGGAACTCCGGCGGCTGTTGTACCTGAAGTCCGGAGGTATTGAGCGCCAAGAGCGGCTGCAATACCTCAGACAGACCTGGAAATCCTCCATCTGGTCTGGAGAGGGACGACGAGTCCTATACGCTGCCTGATCCTGAGATACCGCTAGTGTATTCTCTGCACTATGGGCAGCAATGTCCCCCTGAGTGGGACGATGGTTCCGTGCCTGCCGAAACTGCTGATCGGCAGAAATAGAAAGAACATGGAAAGAGCAACCTCCATGCTGAGGAGGATTTCCTTCAGAAACTCGAGAGTCTTAACCTTGACCCCCGCCTGAAGAAACTGCTGATAACCTATGAGGAGGTGTTCCGCGCCTTGCCGCCTCCCCTCTCTTGTAAAAAACTGGGCCAGATGGACCTGAAACTGAAACCTGAATTTGAAAAGACGCGAGTGAGGCGTCGTCCCTATCCCGCTCCGCAGAAACAGGTTGAAGAAATCGAGCGCCAGATCCAGGAATGTATTGATGCTGGCCTCGTTGAAGAGTATAAGCAGGGGGACTACCCCCATCACTGCAGTCCCTGTTTCTTGGTTGCCAAACCAGGGTCGACTGCCCTACGACTGGTTGTAGACTATGGTGAGGCCGGCCTGGCCAGCCACAAAAGGCGCCGTTCAGTGCAAAAAAGACTATGGTGAGGTCAACAAGAAAGCCCAGAACCACTCAGGGAGTATTCCTAACATGGAAAATACCCTGGAGCGTATTGCCAAATGCAGGTACAAGACCAAAATGGACAAACGCTCTGGTTTCTGGCAGGTGGACCTAACCGCCGCAGCTCAGGAGCTGCTGGCTTTTATAACCCCTAAGGGTCGTGTCTTCAAGTGGAAGGTTATGCCTTTCAGGGTGGCTAATGCCCCAGCGCTCTTCCAGGAGCTTATGAACAAAATTTTGTACATACTGAGGCGCAGGCCTCTAGTACAGGAGTTGATCTCTCGGGGTGCAGAAATGGAGGCTCACATCGACGACGTGAGTTTGGGTACTAATACCAAAGAGGACCATGTCCTTCTCCTCCGTAAATGTTCCATTGTCTGTCAAGAAAACCATCTCCGAATCACACTCGAAAAATGTGAGTTTATGAAAGAGGAGATGGAGTATTTGGATTTCGACGTGGGGTATGGCTGGTGGAAACCAGCCGCGTCTAAGATGCAGCCCCTACAGGACATGCAGATTCGCGATGACCCTAAGAAGGGTCTACACGATGTGAGGGGTTTTTTCGGCGCCTGTAATTTCTATCGGCGTCACATCCACAATTTTACTTACTCCTCTGCCCCCCTCACTGACCTAATCAAGAAAACTACTCCCTGGAGGTGGACCGCCAGAGAGGAAGAGTGTTTCCAGGACTTGAAGAAGAAGATTGCCTCCTCCAACTGCCTGGGAGTACCCCGCCCTGAGGGCGAGATAGTCCTGATCACTGATGCCAGTGATGTAGGGGGCGCTGGTACGATCTACCAATGGCAGGAGCTTAACCCCGCTGAACTAACCCACTGCCATTATCGTACTACTGGACTGAACCGTGATGGTTCGTTGAAACATGACTATCCTACCAGTGAGTGGCGACTGGTGCCAATGGGACACTGGAATGCGAAACCGAACCAAGCGCGTTCCAATTACAGCACCTATGACCAGGAACTCCTGGCCGGTATGTTGGTGCTTTCGTCACAATCCCGACTCCTGGGATCTAACCCTATTGTCTGGTTGTGTGACCAGGAGCCTGTAAAGTCTTTTCAGAAGGGCCCACCACCAGAGAAAGCAAAGCTAAAGCGGTGGTGGACTTACCTTAGCCAGTTCAGGCTGACAGTGCATCATATCCCCGGGATGAAGAATGAACTGTCTGACTATATATCGCGCAACAACTTCGATGCGCTTATTGGTGAGAGCTCTGAGGCGCTCGCCAGAGAGGCTTTCCAGCGTATGGATGTCCAGCTTGACCTGTCCATGCGCACTGCTGGAATCCTTGAGGGTTGGAGTCTAACCGATTATTAGTCAGAGTACGAAGAAATTCTCCAAACCCTCAGCACTGGTCTCGAACCCCGTGTCATTGACGGGCACCAGTGGTAGAAAAACAATCAGTACCTCTTCTACGAGGACCAAATTGTGGTGCCTGAGGCACCACTGGATGGGTGCCTACAGTGGTCCCATCTCAGCTCTGGTCACACTGGCGCTAATCGCTCAGTGGACTTCTTCCGTGAGTGTTTCTACTCTAGTCTAACCCTGACTGAACTGGGGTCGCGTATGCAGACCATTGTGGATGCTTGTGGCTGTCATGCCAGCAAGCAGAGCGACAGTAGGGATAGGGGCCTGATCTCCAGCTTACCCATACCCTATTGTGCTAACTCTCTTCTCTACGTGGATTTCATCCACGGCCTGCCACGCTTCGGCGGCTATGATAGTTGCCTAGTGGTCACCTGTGGCCTATCTCGCTTCAGCCGTGTGTTTCCTTGCAATAAGAAAATCACAGGTGAGCAGACTGTGAAAATGTTGGTCGAACAATAGTTCGAACCCTATGGAGCACCTAAGCAGGTGCACTCTGATGAGGATGTACGCATCCGCAGTGACACTGGGTGGTACAAACGAGTGCTTAATGCCCCCAACGTGGAGTTAACCACAGGTGTGCCCTATACCCACACCTCTAACCCTCTCTGTGAGAGACAGAACCGTGTGGTGGAGCAAAACTTAAGAATCCTGATGAAACAGGAGCGCACCAAGGACTGGGTACGCCTAGTGCCCTGGGCAGTCCTGACCGTGAACTCACAGCGGAGCTCTTCTACGGGTTTCACCCCCCACGAACTGTTCCATGGAGGACGACCTGCTTGGTTCTTCAAAACCCCCTTTCCTGAGGACTTCAAGAGCCCTGTGGGAGATTGGCTGGAACACGAGCAGTCTCTGGCTAACCAGGCTGGGACTAACCTGAGAAGTTGAAAAAAATAGATTTCTATCAAGGTCGCTACAGTTCCGCTGATTGAGTTGCAGATTTAGACAGTACAGTGCCAGACAGAGGACAGTACAGTGCCAGACAGATCGCGTCGTCCTCGAGCCGCGATCAGTGCGGATGGTGCGTCATTCAATTCTTTCAATCAATTCAATTCTGTCACGTAATCATATTGGTGCTGTTTAAAGATCGTGATTGGTTAGTTTAGGCTGTGGTGCAGCCAGCGGTGCCGTCGCCCGAATATGCGAATGTAAGGATTCATTAGGTTTGATTCTGATTGAACATTTATCCTCTTCAATTGAGTAGTTCGCTTTCGAGGTGGGAATCGTAGATTCATGATGGTGCACCACTATTTTGCTTTGTCGCTTTCCATTTGTTGCATTCACATACTTTCATTACACTCATTGCATTGTTATGCATTCATTCCATTCAAGCATGTGTTGTTTGTTTACTGTTGTTTGGATTTGGGTTGTTACACGTAGTGATGTCCATTGCATGGTTTATTATTGTTTAGTTACGGGCAAGGATAAAGGTAATGCAAGCATGATATTGGATTTGGTGTCACACGTCTCCCATGCTTTGTTTAGCATGGAGCCGTGGTGAGCCCGGTTCCGTCCATGGGGGTAGAGCCGTAAGGATCTTGAATGCCTTGGCCACCACGACCCGCCGCCGTGGAGAAACAGAAATGGTGGGGCCTTGGCAACGGCACGGCGGCCCCACATCGTCAACAATGACTCGGACGTACACGTGGTGATTTCCTTTGTATCTTCCTTGCTTCGCCTTTACTTGCTCGTAGTTTTGTTTGTTGTGTTTGCGGGTATGACCCTAGGAGTATTTTGAATTGAAATATTTTTATGCAAACAATCACATAAATTGTTTTAGATAAATTTTTGCTCGTGTGCACCCCTCCCAAAAAACACATAGTTTTATGAGCCCATTTTTCAATCTTTGTTTTGTAGGTTTTGCTAACCATTGAGTAGTTGAAATATAAGCATTTTGGGGATATTCTATAGCAAGTCATACCTTACTACGGAGTCGAGTAGTTCTCTTTTTCTTTGTGGTAGCGGAGGTTTTCCTAATTTTGTGGCAAGCCAACAAATTTTAGGACTTCCTTGCGCCGACTCCAGAAATGCTCTTTTCGAGCAAGGGATTCTTGCTTTGCCATGGGTTGTTGAGTCTTGCTTTGCTTCCCTTTCCTTCTCCCTCACGGACTACCGGGCGCTTGCGCTTGGGCGCCCTTTAAAAATAGAAACAAAGCCGCACCTCCGCTTGGGTGCTGCAAGAAATGCAAGCATGCCCCTTTGACACTTTGGACATCGCCAAGAGTTGCCAAGGACCGGTGGAGTCACCCGGGCCCCTTGGTGACTAGCCCCGGGGATTCCCAAGCCCCATCGGTCCTGTTTTCTTGTGTCTCGGTTTCCCATAGGATGTTAAACATTTTTGGGAAGATTTTATCCCGTAAATTTTTGTTCCGTTGTGTCCTTGCTTGTCTTGGTTTTCTTGTTTTCCATCACCCCATCGACAACGAAGTCTTCGACACCACTATATCCAATGCTTCATGCTTCACCAACGGAACGTTCGGTGTTTGCAAGCTTTTGAATGAGAACTTCGGCATTGAGTACGGTACCATGACCACCATCCACTCCTACAATGGAGACAAGATGATCTTGGACGGCCGTCACTCTGATTTACTTTGTGACCGTGTTGGAGCTATGAACATCGTGCCCAACTTCATAGAAGTTACCGAAGCCTTCGTTCTCCTGCTGCCTTAGTCGAAGGGCGAGTTGAACGGTATCGCTCCCCATGTTCCTACTCGCAATGTGGGCGTCGTAGACTTGGTTGCAAAGACCCTCACGAAGACCGACGAGCAGGCCGATATGAACGATGACTCATCCTCCTCCGCGCCATCGCCCTTGCCTTGCTGCTGGGCATGACGCCTCTTCGGGCCATGTGGCCAAAGGGAGAAATTACGGGAACGACATTTTTTCAATTAGGAATAATATTTTTGTGTGTGGCATCCCTTTGTTGGGGTTTTGCCTTTGCCGCACTAGTTCCTGCTCTTTGTCGTGCGTGTGAAGATTATTCGTAGGTGTGTGCATGGTACGGCTCATCATGTTGCTTACTCTGTGAGTAGGAGGCACGGTCGTGCACCAAACATTTGCCTCGTGCTTGGGTTCATGAATTTACCCCTTCTCTTGCTTCATCGTCTCATGAGAGCCGTGGTCATCGCCGATGTACGGCATAGCTACCGCCGTGTTCAAGCTGCAAAAATGGTAGGTTTGATGATGCGTTTGCCGGTTGTGAGTGCTTGCCTTCATGTGTACGTCTTTATGGTTGAGCGACTGACGCGTGGTGTTCATTTGTGTGTGTACGGGCACGAGTGTGAGAATGTGTGTTGGAATGCCACTTCTCGGTGCGTGCGTGGATATGTGCTGGCACGTGAGGAGTACACTCGTGTGTGGAGGAGTTTGCGTTCACTCTTGCGTAGGTGAGTACGAGCAAACCTCGAGTCCACAGGTGTATTTTGATTAGATGATGCACAGTTCTTGCGATGATACGCATGTAGTTAGCTTTACTACCGTATACCTAGAACTCAAGGTAAGATACAACCCGATGTACCTGGATGGCTGTGAGACGCCATATTCACTGGTTTAGGACTGTTTGTGGATTGTATGATTGTTAAGAATAATGTATGCCTACAGTTGTACTACGTTTGTACTTGGTTTAGTTACATTGCCTACGTTGAGTACGCTGTCTTACCAGTCAAGTTCCTAACCTAGTCCCATCAGTGTACTAGTGTATATTGACTTGGTATATGTTTTTTTTTATGCGTCTGCCTTTATGTACCGTCGCTACCGTCCAGGTTGCCCTCACCTTGGTTTGCCGTGTCGGTGGATTTGGTTATTCGTTTTGCTTTCTTGTTTACTGTGGCCCAGACCAACCCCGGGTGTGGGTTTGCTTGGAAATTCAGCCGAGCGCCTTATTCAGCTTACTGTGCGTAGCGTTGGGTGATCGGAGACCGTTTGCATGTCACCTAGTGCGATCAGCAATTTCCAGTGCACACTGAAAAGGTTTGGCCTTCGGAGGATCCACTGGCCATCCATTTACGATTGACAGATGTTTGATTATGCACTGGACAGAGCACGGTGCTTGTTTCCGCAGGCTCCCCAAAAAACACAGTGCGGTTCCCTGGCGCAGCCGCTGGTTATTATGACGACCGGTACAGGACCTTGTGGACGCTGCCCATGTTTGCCTGCACTGATGCCAGCCAGGTCCATCTGCACTGATGCCAGCCAGGTTCATCTGCACTGATGTCAGCCAGGTCTGCCTGCACTGATGCTGCCCAAGTTCGCCTGCCCTGACGCCAGCGACGGGCGCGTGCACTGGCGCCAACGAAGATCGGCTGCACTGAGGCCAGCCAGGCGCTGCACGAGGCCAGCGATGGCTGCAAGGCCTACCCTCAGTGCTGCATCCGATTGGGTGCCTATGACTCCGTCAAGCAGATGCAGGTGATGTCTTTCTTGGTTCGGAAGCCTGGTCTGGCTGCTGCCACTTCGTCCTGCCCTCCTGCTGGGCGATGGCTGGCACCACAGGCGAGAAGGACGTGAAGGTCTGGGGCCCCATGGACAACAAGAGGGCGACCCGACCATCAGGTGCTCAGTGCACCTGTATCCCCCAGAGGACAACATGGACTTCGCCGAGAATCCCAGGGGACCGGGCGTCACCCGGGCACCCCTGTGGGTTAGCCCAGACACCCCTGCCAGACCCTGCTTATTTTCTGGCTAAAATTTTGGGGGCCCTTTGCCCTCATTTTGGGGTGCCAAATTCGGCAAGCCAGTTAAAGGGAATTTCCTTCCCCTAGGATAGGTAACGCCAAGCCAGAGGGGCGGGGGGTTACGAAAAGTCAGCTCTCCGGCACGCATTTTCTGTGCCTGGAGACCCCCCCCCCTTCATACACTCGGTGCTTGCGTGGGCGGTTCGCTTGGGCGCCAATCAATCAAGTGTGCCTGATTCTAACCCTGCGCTTCTTTCGTTCCTGCTTCTGTTCCCCTCTCTCATTTCATCAAGACTGGATTCTTCATACGCCCTGTCACTTGAGCCTGCTGGGAAATTGATATCAGTGCCAGTAATGCAGATAGTCTGGTGCTCGAGAAGCTTCCATTCCTGGTTCACTTACAAAGTCCATCGACGCTCAGCAGCTGCCGGCCGTGAAGCAGGGTGCCCATTTTTCTTTCTAGTTCTGAGAGAGGGTACTGGAGGAGATTCTGGGGTAACTGCAAGTATCGAGGGTGTTGATGTCTATGTAGGAGGTCGACCTGTGTCCATCCCGTAGTCCCCAGAGTGTGTGCCACTGTGAGTGCCACCGAGTGTGACCAGAGCAACCGGTATTACCACGAGGGTGTAGATCACCCACCGAGCAAAAATCTGTATAGCAGCTGTATAGCAGCTCAGGAGTGAGTTACTGTTTTTAGAGAAAACTCCACTGCAGCCCAGGTTGATGTAGTTACGGTGTATTACGCGTACGTTTACTTAGGAGTGATACTTAGAGGATATGACCTGATCCGTGAAATAGGGAGTACCCTATGTAAATGAGAACTCCTTGTGATGTAACGTACTATGACGGAGATACAGATATAGATTTACTAGCTGAATTTTAGGTAACCGGCGGTTATGACGCAGGTGAATTCACACAGTGAGATGAACAGTACCCAGCTAGTTTGTCTGGTGATGGTAGTCTGTAGGATACAGAGTGCCCCGTGTCATGTCCGTGGTGTGCTGATGCGCGGTTGTATAGGAGGTGTATAGGTGAACAGATTTATTGCTCGTGTACTGCTGTGAGTGCGATGCAGTTACATTGATACCCCGTTGTCAGCCCTGAGGTGGCAAATACAGGTCTTGCCGATTCGAGGCCAGGGGGATGTTTGAGGCGACACTCTGATGGTGTCGGTCTCACTGTGCTGGCAATTGTTTGCTTGTGTCTACGTATGCCAGCCAGGGTGTGTGTGTGCGTGAGTACGTGTGCGCGCGTGTTCTGCGTCACAAGAGGTACCCAGAGCAAACACCCCCGCAAGACATTGGCTCCCCCTGTGGGGGGGAGATTTCGCTGTGATTGTGTAGTGTTGTTTTGAGCCTGTTAGTTTAGTTGCAAGTCAGTGAGTGCTTCTTGTTGGATAGGTGTCTCCCATTTTTCTGCCTTTCTGCAATCAGCCAGTCTTTCAGTCGGTCTGCCTGTCTGTGTCTTGGTTGTGGTTGATTGTTTGTCGTTGACCTGATCCGTCGTTCCGGTTGCAGCACCAGGCGATACGCCACACTAACCCATAGTTGACCCATGTCATACCGCCATCTGCATCTCAATGGGCATTTGGCCTGTTTGGTTTATGGCCCTGTTAGCTGGCGCCAACCGGTGACAGGCAGTTATATCCGTGGTGGCAGTGACCGAGAGCCAGTCTGAGCGACCGCTGTATCCGAGTCAGCTGGCCAACCCGTTAGCCTGCACTCTGCAGGACCGCGCGACCTCGTTCTCTCTGCCTGACACCTTGTTGGCTGGAATGCCAGTGGCGAGTTCGCTGCGGCGTTCTCCACGGTGTCAGTGCATGGAGACGTCGTTGCCTTTCGTGCAGTGGTATGGAAGTGGTATGAATTTTCAATTTTAGTTTCATGTATAGTGTTTTGTACCAGCTTACTTCCCTGTCGTTGGCACAAAAATCAGTGTCGTTCTCGCCTGTGTCTGCGTGTAATGTGAGGGAGTACCTAGTTATGTATTACCCATTCGTGACCCTGAGGATGGTCATGCCCTCAGGGTAAGGCAGTCTGTGGCAAGGACTGGAGGAACGACGACCCTTCCCCGTACCTGAGTCCGGAAGAAGCCAGAGATTTGGTTTACTGTCTGTACCTTCGTCTGATACAAGGATAGCTGGTAACTGCCTAGTGTGATGCAGGTAGTATGACAGTTGACTGTAATAGAAGTCCAGAGGTCAGTGATACCCTACAGGTGACTGAGTTTACTAGTTCGTATGCGAGAGATGAACTTGTAACAGTAGCTACACGGTTAGTTCTACTGTGATGTACTGCGTGTTCACCTGGAGTGTCAGTCGCTGTGGCACTAATGTAACTCAGTGGCACCTTAGGACGGTCTGAGCTCTAGGAGTCGAAAGTCTGTAGTCTGTAGTCTGATGCTGCCGCACCCCAGTGTGACGTTCTTCAGTGTATTGTTTTCCGTCTGTAGGGCCCAGCTATGGCATTGGGGAAGAGACAATTATTTCTAATCCTAAACAGGTGTTGATTGGAGGAGGCCTCTCAAATTTCTTGGCTCCTTGCGTTGATGTTTCATGCAGAAGATACCTTCTTTGTTGTCCCCCTTAAGCCTAGCTGTGGGTGATTGGCTGGTTTGGTGTGACCTCAGGCCCGTCCTTGTGCCGCAGGGCTGAAGGTCTTACGGGATGTAGTGACGACTGTTTTTCTCTCCTCTGTGTCACTCTCCGTATTTCTATTTTTTTTCCCAACCATGGGCAGGTTGGCCCTCCGTCAGGAGTGGGAAGCCCTGGCAACACCCCCGCTATATGGGGTAGATTGGTTTCGTGTTGGGAAACGTTTGTTTATCTGTGGGTTACAGGAATTGCTGTGTTGCCTGCTTTTCTGAATCACTCTGTTCTAGACCCTGTAGTGGTACTGTCTGTACAATGGGCAGATGGGTGGTATAGCAGTTCTGATGTGTATGAGTGAGTCTGCTGTTACCATTGAAGGAGCTGTGTATGATTCTGCCCTGTGGCTGCTGTGATATGACCTTCCCTAGTTAGCCCACGAGGCATTTTATTGGTAGCACCCTGGAAGCCAGTTTGAAGGCCCAGGCGTAGTGTACCTGACACTGAGACAGGCCCCAGAGAGGTGCACTGCCGCCACTACTCTGCAATTGCAATTGCGACTGACTACTTCGTGTAGCTGAAGTACATGATACCCCGGTGAGTACCCGCAGACTGAGTCTCTGTGACCCTGGGTGGACTAGTACTCGTACGGTGTGAGCTTATATGGGATATCCCAAAGGCCATACTAAAGCACCACCTATGTTACAGATGCCTGGGTTGCCAACTTGGGAGACCACTAGGTGAGTGAAGACAGCCTACTATGTACTTGAGTATATTGGCTGTAACACCAGTACAGGAAACCCGTGTGTAAAGCAACATCAATGTTGTGGCCGCGGGTGCTGTACTGTGTATCATTACAGGAGTATTGTACGAGTAGCCCTGAGTGTCACAGAAAGCGCCTTTAGGTGAGTAACCTCTGGACTCTAGTGAGCATAGATGACTTTACTGTATTGCTATAGCGTAGCCTTAGTCAGCCAGACAGATAAACCCTTAGGCCTGCAAGACAGCCTACTGCAGGTAGTCTGGTTATAGCGCTGTGAGAGCATGACTGAGTAGCAGCCGGACTGAGTAGCAGCTTGTAGTGAATTTGAGGTAGAGTGTATGTGTAAACATAGAGGTAAGTTTGCCGCACTCAGTGGCTTTGTAGCTGATTTCCTGTCTAGGAGAATGATAGGAATGGGCTAGGGCAACAGCAGGAAGGGACGTACTGACCTGGGGGACCTATAGGGAGAAAACAACCCCTTTACCGAACATGTGCGTGGAGTCGCGACCACTGCACCTCGGGGGGTATAACTCTGCAGGTCATGTATTCCGCCAACGGTCTCCAGGCAACTCAGTAGAACCCACCTGCCCCTAGCCAACCTTCTGCGGATGATCAGCAGTAGTGACTTGTAAGTTAATCTGCAGTGTAGTGAAGAGGTACGGTCGTACTTGGTTTGTAAACTGAGGGTCTGTAAAGGCCATCCCCTGCACTTTAGTGCCAGACAGTCACTAGTGGGTCGTCAATAGAGTCTGTTTTCATCCGGATGTAGGTTCCCGTTGAGAGTGTCTTGGGAATTCCCGAAATTTGCTTTCATGGAACCTCTGTCTTCAGCTGTTGTGTCTGAGGTTACCATCATCCATCCTGCAGTGTTCAGTTTGTGGGACCTTTGTGTGTCCAATTTTTCTTTTCGGGATACTGCCCAAGGTCTGGACTCCCTGATGGCTGTGCGACAGTGCGCTGCTAAAAGCAGTGCAGGGTGAGCATACAGAGAGTATCGTAAGCCAACGGTCAGTTGTGAGGTACGCGTGGAGCCGGGTTGCTGCTGGTGCCTCGGGGAGGCCGACGTGGACTGATTGGGCTGTCAACCATCTCGAGGGTGTAGAGTAAGGGACCATTATTTTCTGTGAGACCAGTTTGGCAGCGGTGGCAGTGTTTGTCAATGCGATCACCTTCCTCGGTGTTTCAGAAGTCTTTGCCTGTGTTAGCCCCGCTTTTGAAGTGTTTTGACAAGTGCGTACCCCCCCCTGGGGTATATACTTGACAGATGTTTCTCATATGCGTGCAGTGCATAACCCTATGTCCGTAGAAGTCGGTGGACTTGACAGCAAAGTTCTCGTGCCGGATGCTCCTGTCTATACCCCCCGCCATCCGTCTGTTCTCAGGTCCGCCGAGTGTACCCAGCTCTCCTGGGAGCAATCCTGGACTAACCGTGGCGCCCAGACTAGCTCCGAAGTGCCCGGAGCTGGCGGACCGCGGATCGCCAAACAAAAGTGTCAGCTGACGTTCTCAGAATTGGTTCTGTATCTGAATTGGTTTGTAGGCCCTGCAGAGTCCCCCTCTTTGCGCAAGCACGGCCTTGTCTCAGCACAGGGCCCCTCGTCTGACTGTCAATTTCCTGCGCAGCTCTTTGTGGTCAAGAATGCATGACAACATGTTGGTGAGGCAGATGTAGTGGGACTGAGGGGCCAGGTCATGCCTGTGAAGAGTTGTTGCTGCTCAGCACAGCATTACAATTGCAGACTGGTTCGGTTTGATTTTTCCTGATCCTCTGACATACAACATTGTAGTCATGTCACTGTCCGCACGCGGTATTGTGCTGCGTAAGCTGTGTCCAGTCAACGTCAGCTGGCACCTTGGAACTGAGCACTATTCAGCGGGCCAGTATGACTAAACTGGAAGCGGACCCAGTACTACAGTTTCCTCAGAGCAGATGGGTTATCAGTACACGTCCTATGACTCAACTGACTCGAAGTTCACCACTGCGGTAACAGCCCCGGCGACACCCCCCTGGTGTGCCACCAGTGTCCAGACCCCTGACCTGGCTGGAGGGTGTCTGTACGCCCACAGCCCATGAGGGCGCCCCAGGGCGAGGCGATGACACTGAATTTCCCCCGGGGGTGGAGGCTGGCCTGGGCTGTGGCACCACGACGTACAACTGGCAGAACTGACGTCTGTTGTCTGTTGCCTGACGTCTGCCTGTTGTCTGACGTCTGTTGTCTGTTGCCTGTTGCCTGACGTCTGCCTGTTGCCTGACGTCTGCCTGTTGCCTGACATCTGTTGTCTGTTGCCTGGTGCCTGACGTCAGTTTATTTTCAGTGCAGACCTAGAAGGACAAGATGCAGCCTCAGTGAACACATGAGAAATGGTACGGATTGCACATGTGTTCTCGCTTCAAATAAAAAAAAACATGTTTCGCAGGGTATTGGAGCAAGTTGGTTTCCGAGCCGCCAGCTGGTGGTACCAGACTTCTTTGCAGGTAGCGTGTTCCGCAACTGGGCAGCAATTGGGAATACAACCTACGAAAGAATTGGTGTGCAGGCCCATGTTTCCAACCTCGTCCGCGGAAGGATGGTTGATGCCACTCGCGGACAGGGCTCAGACATGGCCCTCTACTCAGGATTCACCACTGGCGCATCCAAAAGTAACACAGTTTGCTCTCTGTACGCTCCCATCACATGGCAGGTTGACTGCAAGTGCCGTCCCGACTCCGCCTCATCCTTTGACAAGATGTGCGCTGATATGAAAACAGAGCGTGATGATATGTCAGTCCTCCGTCAGCTGTCTGTACAGTCTGTTATGTCTGGTCAGGGTAGTCTGTCGAATTCTGTGGTGTAGCACCCCTGTAGACATCCCCACTTTCAGTGTAGAGTCTGGGGGGGAGTTGAAAAAAAAAGATTTCTATCAAGGTCGCTACAGTTCCGCTGATTGAGTTGCAGATTTAGACAGTACAGTGCCAGACAGAGGACAGTACAGTGCCAGACAGATCGCGTCGTCTTCGAGCCGCCATCAGTGCGGATGGTGCGTCATTCAATTCTTTCAATCAATTCAATTCTGTCACGTAATCATATTGGTGCTGTTTAAAGATCGTGATTGGTTAGTTTAGGCTGTGTTGCAGCCAGCGGTGCCGTCGCCCGAACATGCGAATGTAAGGATTCATTAGGTTTGATTGTGATTGAACATTTATCCTCTTCAATTGATTAGTTCGCTTTCGAGGTGGGAAGCGTAGATTCATGATGGTGCACCACTATTTTGCTTTGTCGCTTTCCATGTGTTTCATTCACATACTTTCATTACACTCATTGCATTGTTATGCATTCATTCCATTCAAGCATGTGTTGTTTGTTTACTGTTGTTTGGATTTGGGTTGTTACACGTAGTGATGTCCATTGCATGGTTTATTATTGTTTAGTTACGGGCAAGGATAAAGGTAATGCAAGCATGATATTGGATTTGGTGTCACACGTCTCCCATGCTTTGTTTAGCATGGAGCCGTGGTGAGCCCGGTTCCGTCCATGGGGGTAGAGCCGTAAGGATCTTGAATGCCTTGGCCACCACGACCCGCCGCCGTGGAGAAACAGAAATGGTGGGGCCTTGGCAACAGCACGGCGGCCCCACATCGTCAACAATGACTCGGACGTACACGTGGTGATTTCCTTTGTATCTTCCTTGCTTCGCCTTTACTTGCTCGTAGTTTTGTTTGTTGTGTTTGCGGGTATGACCCTAGGAGTATTTTGAATTGAAATATTTTTATGCAAACAATCACATAAATTGTTTTAGATAAATTTTTGCTCGTGTGCACCCCTCCCAAAAATTACATAGTTTTATGAGCCCATTTTCCAATCTTTGTTTTGTAGGTTTTGCTAACCATTGAGTAGTTGAAATATAAGCATAGTCATAAGCAAGTCATACCTTAGTACGGAGTCGAGTAGTTCTCTTTTTCTTTGTTGAGACACATTCGTGACCGTGAACTGAGCCGACGGAACCGCCTACACATAGGATTTTATGACGTCCAAAAATCCCAAAACCTGCAACATAAAAAAAACACCCATTCAAGTAGTTAGCATGCTGTAAATTGTGTTTGGGCGATCTGTGTCCCCATACAACATGCTCTTTTGCATCTAGCACCCTCAAAATAGGGGTGGGGAGGTCTTCAACTGCTTCGCTGAGGCCAAAAAACACAATTTTTCACCCAAAAGCGGC
Organism: Eutreptiella sp. 'Long Island Sound 2002'; assembly: GCA_964036045.1. Lineage (NCBI taxonomy): Eukaryota > Euglenozoa > Euglenophyceae > Eutreptiales > Eutreptiaceae > Eutreptiella > Eutreptiella sp. 'Long Island Sound 2002'. Next base: position 15,927,380 of record OZ038384.1, on the reverse strand, counting down.
CATTTTATGCCGTTTTTTTGCATGAAAAATGGAACATTTTGGTGCATATGCATGCTGTAAATTGCGCTTTTGTGATCTGTGTGCCCCTACAACCTGCTTGTTAGCATCCAGCACCCTCAAAATAGGGAGAGGGGGTCTTCAACTGCTTATCTGAAGCTAAAAAAACTCAATTGTTGGCCAAAAAACAACCATTTTTGGCCGTTTTTTCATGGGAAATGGCGAATTTTGGTGCATACGCATGCTGTAAATTGTGTTTTCGTGATATATATGCCTCTACAACCTGCTTTTTTGTATCCAGCACCCTCCAATTGGAGAGGGGGGTCTTCAACTGCTTGTCTGAGGCCAAAAGAACTCAATTTTTGACCGGAAAACGGTCATTTTTTTTGCGATTTTTCATAAAAAACGGCAAATTTTGGTACATAGGGATGCTGTAAATTGTGTTTTCCTGCTCTGTGTCTGCCTAGATCCTGCTTTTTCGCATCCAGCACCCTCAAAAAAGGGGGGGAGGGGTCTTCAACTGCTTGTCTGGGGCCAAAAACCTTCAATTTTTGACCAGAAAACGGCCATTTTTGGCCTATTTTTCATTAAAAAAATGGGAAGTTTTGGTACATACAGATGCTGCAAATTGTGTTTCCGTCGTCTGTGTGCCCTTACAACCTGCGTTTTTGCATCCAGTACCCTCAAAATGGGGGGGGGGGTCTTCGAATGCTTGTCTGGCGCCGAAAAACTCAATCTTTGACCAAAAAACGGCCATTCTTGGCCGTTTTTTTTCATGAAAAATGACAAATGTTGGTGCATACGCATGCTGTAAATTGTGTTTTCGTGATCTCAGTCTGCCCAAAACCTGCTTTTTCGCATCCAGCACCCTCGAAATACGGGGGGGGGTCTTCAAATGCTTGTCTGAGGCCGAAAAACTCAATTTTTGACCATAAACGGCCATTCTTGGCCGTTTTTTCAAGAAAAATGTATGCTGTAAATTGTGTTTTCGTGATGTGTCTCTCTCTAGAACCTGCTTTTTTGCATCCAGCACCCTCAAAATAGGGCGGGGGGTTTTCCATTGCCTGTCTGAAGCCGAAAGGCTGAATTTTCTGACGGAAAAAACGGCCATTTTTTGCCGTTTTTTTCATGAAAAATGGGAAATTTTGGTGCATATGGATGCTGTAAATTGTGTTTTCCTGATGTGTGTGTGCCTACAACCTGCTTTTTCGCATCCAGCACCCTCAAATAGGTGAGGGGTCTTCAACTGCTTGGCTGAAGGCAAAAAAATTCAATTTTTGACCAAAAAACTGCCTTTTTTGGCCGATTTTGGAAGGGAAATGGTCTTCAACCGCTTGTCTGAGACCAAAAAACTCAACTTTTGACCAAAAAATGGCCATTTTTTGGACGTTTTTTCATCGTTGGGCAAGATGGGAGAAAAGTGCACGTAGGCGCCGGCATGGGTTCGATGAAACATTCGGTCCGACCGGTGCAGACCACACTGCCATGCAGAGGCAACGGAGATGTGGGATGGACACCTTGGTTGTTGCGGTAACAAAAGACAAAATAAGTTGCTGGCAAAATGCAGTTTTGGCATCTGCTCAATACACCTGTGTGTATGCAGGAGTGGGCAGCGGACCACTGTACGTTGGGTAGGCAACAGGCGCATCATATGTGTAAACAGGTGGGGATCCCAAAGACCCACCCGCAAAGGAAAAAAAGTCAAAAGCCGAGAAGACAGAAGCGGACTGTCTTTGACAAACCACTCCGCTTGTAGATCTGAACATAGAGGAGCAGGACACCGAACACACATGGAACCATGATCAGCAGCCACAAGACGCAGTGTGTAACATCTCGTTAATCAATGTAACAGAACCCATCGTACTTGACATAAGAGGCCACCCCAATGAGGGGGAGCATTGAAATCAGACCAGAGAGCACAAAGATGGCCCATCCCACAAGCGCGACGTATTCCCACTTTGGCACCGAGGAAAACATGATGCGATACGTCAGGTATGCAATGAGCAGCGTGGCCATTTGATACATCTTGATTCAAGAGCATGTACGGCGACCTGCCAGGTTCAAGGTTGGTGACCTTGTTTTGGTACACCATTCACGCCTACCCTCCTGGCCACGTAACTGCCTACAGGACCCTTATTTTGGACCCTATCGTATCATCAGGATAGATGGATCCAGGATCCATGTCAGGTGCAGTCCACGTTTAGGTGGTGAACTGCTGTGTGCTCCTAAACAGTTGAGGCACTATCACCCCCCTGACGACTTGTCTTGGGATGAGTGGCGCCTCAGCGACAGTGAGGTCGAGCGAATAGACCTGGAGAACGCTGCCAGTCCAGAGGAGGCAGTGGACCTCGAAGAGATGACTGCCGATGAGATGGCAGTCGATGGTTACTACGTGGTTGCAGGTATTGCTCGCCACAAGTATAAACAGGGCTGGAAATTCCTAACCCTGTGGGATGGCTATGGGTTATCTGAGGCGACCTGGGAACCTATGTCAGCCTTCATAAAACCAGACGGGAGTATCAACCCTATCTTCCGCACCTACCTCGTTGAGAACAACGAGGGGCAGCTCCTAACCCGTGCTGAGACTATGTCCAAGCGTAAGAAGCGAAACTAATTTCCCTGTGTCAGTCTACTGACAGGTGCTGAGCACTGCACTAACCCTGTCTGTGCCTTGCAGACCCATGCCTTGTTGACCAAGTATTACATGGGTACTGCCCTAATGTAATGACCTTGGGGAGCCATCGAAGAACGGTCGCTTACTACACCAGGGGGGAATGACAAGCAAGGTGTTATGAGGCAAGGTGTGTCTTCCCTCCTTGGGGACAAGCGAGCCCACAGTTAGGACCCCTGACTGGTCCAGACCCATGGGGTTCTACCCTTCCTTACAGGGTTTACCATACCCCTATGTGTGCTACGTATGTCTGTGTGTGTCTCACTTCTCTCCCCGGCGTGGCTCCCGGAGACCGGGCTTCGCTGACGTCAGACCGAAGGTCCTAATCAGGTACTATTACCACTCCTATGGCGCCCAATTTCTGTGCTGGCGCCTATCCTTGGGGAAAGACGGCAAAAGCCCTACCTACTATAGGGGAGGGGTGGCCAAGTGTGCTAAGGGCATACAAAACGCCCATTTTTGCTACAGGCCAAAAGCTAACGCACTCCCCTGCCCACGAGGAAAAGCACGCGGGACAGGAGACACCACTACACTACACTCACTAACGCCAGCACCGGCCTTCGAAGGCAGGGTGAGCACTCATCACTTGCACTCAGCCCCTGCCAGGCCTGCTGACCCTAACCCCTACACACGCTACTGGGTGTTGCTGTCAAAGATGTCTCGGGTCCTAATGACCCTCCTGTGAAGAAGACAAGAGAACACAGCGCTGCTAAGCAACTGTGGCCTAACAGGGACGTCACAACACGTTTCCCTGCTAGGGCTTGGAGGGAGGGGGGTCCTTGTTGCGTGCACAGCGCGGATGTCGATGGAGTCAAACTGCCCACGCCACTCCTGGCTGAGGCGCAGTCAATTGATTGTGTGATCAGCGCCCCTGTTTGGCTGGGGCAGAAAAATGGGTAGCCGCCGAAGGCAGCTGCTGCGTGCACCAATCACCCTGAACCTCTCCCACCTGTACAACAGAGGCAAATGAAGGGGTGTTTGCGGCTGAGGAACCAAGCCACACTCCACGTATTATACCCTTCTCAGTGTGACCTATAATACACTGTCCTCAAACACGCCCTGTCAAGCAAGCAAGCGTTAAGAGACTCCTCAGGTTCTCTTAAAGAACGTACCGAGGAGCCCCTGGGTAACCTAAACAAGGTTTACCGTGCGCATTTTGCGTGGCCTACCCTTTAATGCATCGTGTGCACGCATGTAGCGAAGGGAGGCAGAACCAGAACCACAATGACTCAACCAGGAGGTGAGCTCCTCCTGGGCTAACCTACCTTACTCACCATGCATCGTGTGAATGCCGAAGGAGGCGAACACAAAACAAGCCTAAGCGTTTTAAGCAACCCTACTTTAACGCTTCGGCTACACACAAACAAACACATTCCTTTCATTACTTGTGAAGAGAAATCAAGCATGAATTGGGGTACAGGGAAAGTGTCACAGCGTGTGGCTGCCTCAATTAGGCACATGCATCGCGAGCACAGCGCATATTCTAACCCTACGTGCGCGCTGCGCACTCCATTCGCATCGCATACCTTTCATTACTGTTTTGACCCGTGCAGAGCAAAGGAGATGAGCGCCCGAACCCCCAACGAACACAGCGTTGACAACCCTGACGTTTTAACGAAGCAACCAACACGAACGCAATGCATGCGTGTGGGATGACACTGGCATACCTGAGAGGTGGGTTGTCCACCTGCTCTGTGGTGTGGGTTGAATTTGAATACTTTTCTCTGAAGTTTATAAAAATTTTGATGCAACTGTGCAAACATTTCCTTTAGAACTTTAAAAACTACGGCTCATACCTCCTTTTTCAAAAGCCGTTTACGCTTGCGCAACCTTGTTTTTGAAGTCCGCTTCCTTTGCGCTTGTCTGCGACTTTGAGTTATGTGTAAAAATGACAATTTCCCGCGTGGTTTCGTCGATTTTTAACGATTTCACTTGCTATATCGCAACCCCTTCCGCTAAACCGCAGGAATCACTCCCTGTTGGTTACATTTTCTATTTTTTCGGGCTCCTGGATATTTGTGTCCTCCATTGGGAGTATTGCTCCGCCCTGGCCCTTGGTCAGGACGTTTTTTAAAAAGCTGTTCATACAGCGATAGCCGTGCGCATCAGAGCGGTCGACTGTACCCTAGTGGGCAAGCATATGTGCTCCAGGGAGGGAGTCCCGGGTTCAAACCCCACTACCCCGAAGTTTGTTCCAAAAGTTTTCGTCGCACGCCGGCGACTTTTGAGGAATGCCCCATCGAAGGGACATCATTCACGGTACATTACACTATTTTTCAAGGGTGCCTACAGTGTGATAGACTTCTATGAACTGATGAGGATGTTTTTGGTAAGTTTAATGCATTTTCTGAGGTGATTTTGGGAATATTTGAGCCTTTCTCCTTGGTCCTACTAGCTTGGCTAACTAGTACTCCAGGGGGGGGTAAGAAAAAGTCATGTCTTTCTTGGAGGGCTTGATCCAGGCCAAGCCCCCCTTAAAAACCTTGTGTTGATGCTAAGACTAACTTAAGTATTTTTATCTCTCTTTTGAAGCCCAAAGTACACTCTCTCAACGTAACTAGAGTTGTGACCCTAGCCCCCCATGAAGTTCACCCCTACCACTCAACTGAGCGGAGGTACCTTTCTTCATGGAGGATATACCGAAACAAAATAGGCATTTCATGCTTTAGGCCTTGGAGGTTAAGCCTAGTGGTCTCCCACCCCAAGACCCCTATACTCAATTGTTTCTACCACTTATTGTGGTTCTACTTTTCAACTGTTTCTGAATTCAGTTGCTTTGCCAAGTCATTTTTTGTGTTGGCCTGACATCTATGCCCCACATTTCTAACCAGCACCATTTCACCCAAAAGAGTGCACATGAAGTGCCTAATGCTATCTTGGAGGCAAGAGTCAGACCAGCTTTCATATAAAATCTTTTGTATTATCCATTTGTGATTGAATCTTTGTGTTTATACCTGCATTGTCTATCTGCAGCCCTTCTGTGTTACACTGGATTCGGAAACCAATCATTGATTCGATCCACATCCTGTTCTTGCTCTAGTTGCTGCTTTGGTTTGGGTTTCCAACTTCATAACCTGCAGGATTTCATCAAAGTATCTAGGGCAGAAGGCAAGGATATCTTTCACATTCCTTGGGTGGTCATTTTGGGTGGTCACATTATCAAAAAAACAAGTTTCGAAAACTTCGATTTTTGAGCTGTCCGGGTTGAAAAGCTGCATAAGCAGGTTGTGCACCCCTCCCTTGGGAGCCCCCCCCCCCCCCCCGACCTGATACCCAAATAGGGTGAAAAACACGTAAATGCGGCCTAAAACATGCTTTACATACCTGGGATGGTCATTTTGGGTGGTCACAATATCAAAAAAAGAAGTTTCAAAAACTTCCATTTTTGAGCTGTCCCGGGTGAAAAACTGCATAAGCAGGTTGTGTACCGGCCCATTCACTAGGCCATTATTGGTGGAAACAGCCATTTCGCGTCTTTGGCACGGGTTGTGAACGGTCCTAAGCAAGGCTAGAAACTGCAAAAAACGTCCTTCCTTATCCTTATGATTTGATCCACATCCTGTTCTTGCTCTAGTTGCTGCTTTGGTTTGGGTTTCCAACTTCATAACCTGCAGGATTTCATCAAAGTATCTAGGGCAGAAGGCAAGGATATCTTTCACATTCCTTGGGTGGTCATTTTGGGTGGTCACATTATCAAAAAAACAAGTTTCGAAAACGTCGATTTTTGAGCTCTACAAGGTGAAAAACTGCATAAGCAGGTTGTGTACCAATCCCTTGGGAGGACCCCCCCCCCCTGGACATAATACCCAATTGGGGTAAAAAACACGTAAATACGGCCTAAAACAGGCTTTACATACCTTGGATGGCCATTTTGGGTGGTCACAATATCAAAAAAAGAAGTTTCAAAAACTTCCATTTTTGAGCTGTCCCGGGTGAAAAACTGCATAAGCAGGTTGTGTACCGGCCCATTCACTAGGCCATTATTGGTGGAAACAGCCATTTCGCGTCTTTGGCACGGGTTGTGAACGGTCCTAAGCAAGGCTAGAAACTGCAAAAAACGTCCTTCCTTATCCTAGCATGCATATACTGTCACAAGTGGGTACCACGGGGTCACCGAGGTCGCCAAAACCGCCAACATACCAAAAATGGCTCAAAAGTGCATAAACTGCGTCCCACTCCGCCCCATACAAACCCTATGGAGTCGGGACCCGGAAACACTTTTTCGGCTCAAAAACTAAAAAAACCAAAACATTCATGATTTTCGACCCAAAAAAGGGGGGGGTTCATTTTTTGACCCCCCCCCAGCCCCCCCCCTCCCTCAAAACCTGAAAGACGTGGGTTTCAAGTGGGGGGGGTATGGGGGGGTCCGGACCAAAAACTCATTGGGGGATGCGTTTATTGGACAAAATGATGATTTTACAAGGGGTTAAACTCACAATTCAACCCCTTTGGGGTACGGTACGCGAATAGGCCCAAAATGGCCAAATTGGGGCGTATGTGTGTGGCGTTTTCCCTAATATATACGCCTGCCTGGCTTTGATCTAACAACCTCTGCGAGGTGACTTCGATTTTTGAGCTGTCCGGGTTGAAAAACAGCATAAGCAGGTTGTGCACCCGTCCCTTGCGAGACACACCCCCGCCCCCGGACCCAACACCCAAATAGGGTGAAAAACACGTAAATACGGCCTAAAATATGCTTTGCATAGCTTGAAATGGAATTTTGGGTGGTCACAATATCAAAAACAAAAGTTTCAAAAACTTTGATTTTTGAGCTGCGCGGGTTGAAAAACTGCATAAGCAGGTTGTGCACCCGTCCCTTGGGAGACCCCCCTGCCGTACCTAACACCCAAATAGGGTGAAAAACACGCAAATACGGCCTAACAAATGCTTTGCATAGCTTGTATGGTCATTTTAAGTGGTCACAACATCAAAAAAAGAAGTTTCGAAAACTTCCATTTTTGAGCTGCCCAGGGTGAAAAACTGCATAAGCAGGTTGTGTACCAATCCCTTGGAAGCCCCCCCCCCCGGACCTAATACCCAAATCGGGTGAAAAACACGTAAATACGGCCTAAAACATGCTTTACATAGCTTGCCCATGAGACCCACTGGGGGGGGTATTTTCTTCGAACGAACTTCAGTCTTTGAACGAAGATTCGAATCTTCGAACGAAGATTCGAATTCGAAGATTGTATTTGCTTTAATCGCAATTCAATTAAATCCAATCGAATCTAAGCTGCTGGGGAGAATTGCCGCAAAAGCGCAGCAACAGCAGGGCGCACACCAGATTGACAGGCGATTGCCGCAGATTTGTGCCAGAAAAACGCAGATTTGTGCCAGAAAGACGCAGATTTGTGCCAGAAAGAAGGGTTTTTTTTGTTTTTTCAACTGATTTGTTGTATTTTTAAGGGTGTCACTGTTTGAACAATGGTGCAACTTGGAATTACGCTCAAAAACGCGGTAGGCACGACGAATGCCTCTAGCCAGGACGTTGAGGACGCGCTTGTGCAATTTTTCACCTCCTCCGGCCTGGGACGCCAGCTTTTACACTCAATCTACACACGAGTCAACCCAGGCGCTGACAAGCAGAGATTGAATCAACTTCTACGGTGGCACAGCGATGCTCAATGCTCGCCTGAAGAAGCAGTCGCTTTGCTTCTCGATTTGGGAATCCCTAGACGCCGCCTTCGGGTTCTATCGCGCTTTATTTCCAAGCGTGCGGACGTATGGTACAAACAGACTGGCCTAAGGTTTGGGAAACCAATGCCAGGCCGCCGGAGAGTCAACTTGGCTTGGAAAAGGATGAAGGAGCCCCTGCACCTTGTTGGCCACATCGACAAGAAAACTGGCATCCGAAATGTCTCCTGGCCGTTTGATCACTGGATCAACTACGTTTTCACACAGCCTTGCCTCTATGAAACTCTACAGCCCAGCAAAGAAGGGTTGGTTTTCATTGTGAGTGGCGATGGTTATCCTGTAGCGGGTGTAAGCTGGACTCAGCTTACCATTCGCATCCGAAATCATGAGCATCTAGCCCGCAATGCAGCACACATTTGGGTTTTAGAGCTGGCATACTGTGGTGACTCCAATCTGAAGGATTTGCGCCGGGTCTGGAAAAAGAATCTGAGGGTGTGTTATTTCTTCGAATATTGCCTTCGTTCGAACCTTCGACCGTTCGAACGAAGCTTTTCCTTCGAACGAACGTGTTTTTCGAACAAAATTTTGATTGCGCTTTGCACGCTACTAGGTCCTGCAGCGGATCATAACTACGCGATCCGTGGTCGTGAAGGGCGCACGCTGTGCGGCAAGTGTTATGCTGGGCGGAGATTTACCGTTTTTGAAGAAGTTTTTGGGACTTACTGAGCATCGGTATATACCGTCAGTTCACAACTTGGGCCTTTGGAACCCTCTCAAGAGGCGGTACCTGGGCTGTCACCGGCGCAGAACGCGCACAGGTGATGCGTCCCGACTTGGCAAGACCCCTGTCTGCAAGGGAGCTCGTGGCTGCGCTTCAAAACCTTTGCTTCAACTACCACGACACCATGCCATTATTTGTGTTATTCATATGCTTATGCGAATTGGTGCTTTGCTTGGGGAACACTTGGAAAGGCTATGCTTGTCCGCCAGCAGGGAAGCACGCAACGCTATCAATAACATGCTGAAGATTGCTCTGTGTGGTTGGCAGCTAGGTGGAACTTGTAGACCTGATGGACAAGAAACGAAGCGTTTGTTTTTTATATGGGATGGTATTGCTCATGTTTTGGGGTTGGCCGACAAGCACTTGGGTAACCAGGCTGTCATGCGGTTGCGGGACGTGATGCAACGGCTCTATCGCACCTATCAGCGCATTGACATTGACCTCCCAGCGGACTGTCGGCAGGCGGCCTGGGAATTTCGCGCACACTGTTTGCCTGAAACCCGTTCTCATTATCTGATAATCTTGGAGTTCGATGTGCCCAGAATCCTAGAGGCGATAGCACCTTACGGGCTTGGGATGTACTGCCAGGACTTGGCTGAAACCACGAATGCCAAGCTAAAGGATTTCTACTTGCGGTTCACAAACAGAGGGGGCAGCACCACAGATGACTACCAGCTCTCTGCTCTACTACAAACCATGGAGCATGCCTTCTTGTACACGCACTCCCATATTGTAGCTCACGGTACAACGCGCCCGATCTCTTGCCCAAACGCTGCATTGTTCGAATCCTTAATAGACGATGCCGCTCAATGGTGCTGACAAAGGAAGACAAGGCCGATGTCGCAAGACTGGTGGCGGTATGTGTGATTCTCCAAGCCCTGCAGGCATGCGTTGTAGTCCTTCGAATTTAGTCTTCGTTCGAATCTTCGAATCCTCGAACGAACTCTCGTTCGAAGATTTTTCTTCGTTCGAATATTCGGATCTTCGTTCGAAGATATTTTTCGAATGTTTCGCGCGGTGCTCAGGAGTTGCTTCAGGCGCACCCAACTTCTGCCCCAGCGTCACGATCATCGCCAGGAACACCTTCCCGGAGTAGTACACAACTGGCTCAGCACCCACCGCCGCAGCGTTCAGCGGATTTGGAGCCGTCACCATCCCCTTCTCACCGTTTGGATGACCCGCTAGATTTTGGATCCCAGGATTCAGAAGAATATGATCCGGATTACGTGGTGGTGAACGAAGTGTTCGATGTCAGCGCCGAGTTCGACACTTGCCGCCAGGTAATCGTTGAATCCGGAGTCACCCGCCCCTACCTTGACCTCATTCTAGGGAAATCCGTACCCAATCCGCATACGCCCATTTTCGGGGACCCGAAGTACGCTTGGCTTACGCCGCTGTCAACCTATGGGCGCTGTTTCCGAAAGTGTTTATCAGCCGATTGCAAAGATGTGGCTGTGGAGAGGGACTTGCCTTGTGCACTGGTCGCCCGCGCCTTCCCCTTCGCAGTCCCGAACAAAAAAGGCACCCCAACCCCGATAATACGTATGCTCGCGCTTGTTTGGCACGCCTACGGCGCGGTGGACAGCTGGCGTGAAGACCGTACCGTGATGCTCAGATTCCCCTCCTCAGAGCCCCTAGGGTGGGGCAAATGTACATCAACGGGCTGCTTGAAAGGCGTCAAGGTCACCGCTCAGGTGCGGGGTGGTGGTGAGGCACCCCAGATGGACGAAGGAGCGCAGCAAGCCGGGGGAGTACAACAATTGCAAAGCACAACACCGGCGAAGTGGCAGACGGTGCTCCAGGCAGCAGTCGCAGCAGGAGTGCAGCATGGCTACATGGGAGGGGACATTCCTGAATGGGAGGTACCGCATTTACCTTGTAGCTGAGCGCTTTTGACCATGCATGCGTCCTGTACGTTATTCTTCGAAAAATGTTCTTCTTTCGAAGAAAAAAACGTTCGTTCGAACATTCGAATCTTCGAACGAAGATTGTATTCGAAGTCTTTTACCACTCCAGTGCCCACAGGTTGCAGCAACGCAAACCAGCGCCGTTAGCGTCAGGTGGAAGCTTCAGCTACCAAGTCGTGGAATTGAGACGACCGTGACTGCGGGCAGCCTGCTCAACGACCTCCTAACGAAGCCTGCGAGAGCACTGACGGTCCTCGGGGCACTCCAAAACCATGAAGAAGGTCGCAGAAAGGTGAAGTCGATGCCAACGTGGGTCAACCTGAGCCAGGGTGGTTCCACGTTGCATTCCCCTGAGGCAACCGAAAAAAAAGCGTCGACGACCAGTGCTGGTGTGCGGGGCAAAGATCCACAACCCGTTGTGTCCGGACGACGGGCAAAGAACCTTGCCGAGATTCTCTCGTCTTACAAGAAGACAAAGAAGCCGAAGAAGAGACCACGAGCGAAGCCAGCGGCTAAGGAACCTCCGAAGAAAAAGGCAAGGCTGCTGCCGGGTGAGAGTTCGGAGAGTGAGGAGTTCGAAGAGACTGAAGAAGATGAGGAGGAGGAGCCGCCTTCCGGAGATGAGGAGGAGGAGCCGCCTGCCCGAGATGATGACGATGAAGACGAAACCCAGGAGACACAGATTCCAGACCGAGGGGAACTGCCGTGGGCATGGCTTCCCCTCCAACAAGAGGACCAGTGGGGAGCGTGGAGAGGAGTGCCGATTTCGAAGTGGCGCCCCTGGCGAACGGAGATACCCAGAGACATCCTGCAGCAGAAGACCAAACTGGGCCGTGCCGGTACAATCTATTGGGTCCCTGCAGACTACGACTCTGCCATGTGGCATTCTGCGGGGGAGTATTGTGTTGCGGCCCGAAGCTACGCAACGGAGAAGGAGTGCAAAAACGCGGCGGCAGTGGCGTCGGCAACCGGTGGCGTGCCAGCTCCAAGTGCCAGGAAGAAGAAAGTGAAGGCAAACAGGCCAAAGAAGAAGAGGAAGACGCCAACGAAGAGTGGTGGAAAGGAAGAAGAAGAAGATGCCGGAGAGGGAGACAAAGAGGATACGGAAAAGAAAGACGAGGTTGCAGTACTAGTGTCAGGCAGTGATTCGTGAGCCAGGACTCAGAGAGCTACATTGGACAGGGACATTGGTGGTTCTGCGGTTCTGTTGTTGCCTGTATGTGCATTTGTAAACGCCGCGTCTTTTTCTTCGAAAAATATCTTCGTTCGAACATTCGAAGGTTCGTTCGAAGAAAAGTCCACCACATTTCGAAAACACATTTTCAGGGCATTTAGGTGGTTGCAGGCTGAATCGAAAGAACCAAACCCTCAAAAATACCTGTGTTGAGCATTTAATCACAATGATTGCAGCAAAACGGCCACAACAAAGGCGTTCGAAAAGTTCAAAATTTTTCTTCGTTCGATGAAATAATCTTCGTTCGAAGGTTTCGTTCGAAGAAAATATCCCCAGCGGTGGGTCTCATGGGTGGATGGTCATTTTAGGTGATCAAGATGTCAAAAAAGTAAGTTTTGGAAACTTCGATTTTTGAGCTGTCCAGGGTAAACAACTGCATAAGCAGGTTGTGTACCAGCCCATTCACTAAGCCATTATTGATGGAAAGAGCCATTTTGCGTTTTAGGCACGGGTTGTGAACGGCCCTAAGCAAGGCTAGAGACTGCAAAAAACGTCCTTCCGTATACTAGGAGGCAGCTACTGTCACAACATCCCCAGTCACACCCCTCAAAGTGGATACCACGGGGTCACCGAGGTCGCCAAAACCGCCAACATAGCAAAAATGGCTGAAAAAGGCATGAACTGCATAAGCGCTCGTCCCACTGCGCCCCATACAAACCCTATGGAGTCGGGACCCCGAAACCCTTTTTCAGCTCAAAATAGAAAAAAACCAAAAGATTCATGATTTTCGACCCAAAAAATGGGGGGGTCATTTTTTGACCCCCCCCCAACCCCCCCTCACCCCCCCCCCTCCCTCAAAACCTCAAAAAAGTGGTTTTCAAGTGGGGGGGGTCTGGGGGGGTCCGGACCAAAAACTCATTGGGAGATGCGTTTATTGGACAAAATAATGATTTTACAAGGGGTTAAACTAACAATTCAACCCCTTGGGGTAGGGTACGCGAATAGGCCCAAAAAGGCCAAAATGGGGGGGTATGTGGCATTTTCCCCATATATACGCCTGCCTGGCTTTGATCTAACATCTCTTTTTCCAATTTTCCAAATAATCGGACTCCAGGTGCAAGATGAGCTCCAACGGACGTCGCCATCGCGTCCGGCTCGCGAAGAAATGGTCGTTGATGCGGTCGCATTGTCCCAAGGTACCTAAAATATGGAGAAATGAGAAAAACATCTCGCACAGAGTCTACCGCGAGCAACACACACCCAAAATAGGGTGGAAACTACATAAATACCGGCTAAAACATGCTTAAGATACCCGGGATGATCACCCCCCCCCTGCACCTAATACCCTAATGGGGTGAAAAACACGTAAATACGGCCTAAAACATGCTTTACATACCTTGGATGGTCATTTTGGGTGATCACAATATCACAAAAACAAGTTTCAAAAACTTCCATTTGTGAGCTTTCCGGGGTGGAAAACTGCATAAGCAGGTTTTGCACCAGTCCCTTGAGAGCCCCCCCCCCCCCCCCCCCCCCGATGTGATACCCAAATAGGTTGAATAACACGTAAATACGGCCTAAAACATGCTTTGCATACCTTGGATGGTCATTTTGGGTGGTCACAATATCAAAAAAACAAGTTTCAAAAACTTCGATTTTTGAGCTGTCCGGGGTGAAAAACTGCATAAGCAGGTTGTGTACCAATCCCTTGGGAGGACCCCCCCCCCCGGACATAATACCCAAATGGGGTAAAAAACACGTAAATACGGCCTCAAACAGGCTTTACATACCTTGGATGGTCATTTTGGGTGGTCACAATATCAAAAAAAGAAGTTTCAAAAACTTCCATTTTTGAGTTGTCCGGGGTGAAAAACTGCATAGGCAGGTTGTGTACCGGCCCACTCACTAGGCCATTATTGGTGGAAACAGCCATTTGGCGTCTTTGACACGGGTTGTGAACGGCCCTAAGAAAGGCTAGAGACTGCAAAAAACGTCCTTCCATATCCTAGCATGCATATACTGTCACAACATCCCCACTCGCACCCCTCAAAGTGGGTACCACGGGGTCACCGAGGTCGCCAAAACCGCAAACATACCAAAAATGGCTGAAAAGTGCATAAACTGCATAAGCGCTCGTCCCACTGCGCCCCATACAAACCCTATGGAGTCGGGACCCGGAAACACTTTTTCGGCTCAAAATTGAAAAAAACCAAAAGATTCATGATTTTCGACCCAAAAAAAGGGGGGGTTCATTTTTTGACCCCCCTCCCCACCCCCCCACCCCCCCCTCCCTCATACCTGAAAAAAGTGGTATTCAAGTGGGGGGGGTCTGGGGGGGTCCGAACCAAAAGCTCATTGGGGGATGCATTTATTGGACAAAATAATGATTTTACAAGGGGTTAAACTAACAATTCAACCCCTTGGGGTAGGGTACGCGAATAGGCCCAAAAAGGCCAAAATGGGGGGGTATGTGGCGTTTTCCCCATATATAGTAAGTAAGTAAGTAAGGGCGGCCGCGTCCGCAGCCTCATCTGACTTCTCCTTGTTTGTTTTACATGGTGGCCGCCTCTGGCGGGAAGGAGAGCTCTCCACCATCAGTTCCCCTGGCGACCCCTGTCTCACCTCACGGCCGAGAACTTCAACCAGGTTCCCTTGGGGCATGACCGGTGGTAGGCTCCCTTCAGTCGCTGCCCTCACGGTTTCAGCTCCTTCCGGTCACCCTTCGAAGGATCCCCCGGCCTTCCCCCCCTAGCACAGCCTATTGGGCGCCTGCAGGCGGGTTTCCTGTGGATAGCCCTCGCCGACAGCGGAGCATTTCTCTCTGTCAACCACATTCCACCACTCCCCATCCCTCACGGGCTGGAGTACCCACTCGGCTCCCGGATGCACTTGGTTGTCGTCCATCCACGGCTGGAGGCCAGGGGGCGACCCTTTCCACGTTCCCCCTGGTCCCGCTCACGCGTGAACCTACGTGTACTCAGGCCATTGACCCGGGGATCTCAAGGTCAACCCTCACCCCTGCGGACACCTCACGGCCGTCCCGGAGTTCAGGGCATTTTCCCGACTTCCCGTGGCCAGGCTCCCCATGGTTGGCCCATGGTTCACCACTCCATGGCGACCGGTTTCCCAATCCCATGGGGCTGTGGCTTGGCGCTTTCGGCGTCCCTGCCCTTCCCATGTCCTATTCCCCTTTGCCTCATCCCGGCACCGGCCCTTTCCCAGCGTCCCCTGGACTTCCTAGCCCGTCGGGCCGTTGTGCGGCCCTAGCCACACGCCCTTCCCCGCCCCGTCCCCTTGTCCCTTCATCCCGTGTTTATACCCCACCGGGTCGCCTGCTACCTTGTGGCGTTGGCCCACTGGGGCCTCTCCCTTCCGGGGACCGCTTCGTGCGCTTACCACGGGTCGCTCCCTTCCCGGCCTAATCCCCTGGGCTGTCTTGCGGCTCCATCCCATCCCTCATACCGTGTTTATACCCCACCGGGCCGCCAGCCACCCTGTGGCGCGGGCCCACTGGATCCTCATCCATCCGGGGACCGTTTCGTGCGCCTAGCACGGGTCGCTCCCTTCCCGCCCCCTTCCCAAGTGCCGCGGCCCCGGCCTGTTACGTGTTCGGTGTCCTGGGCCCCCTGGCTCCTGTTCACCGGTGTGCTCGCTCCGTGTGTGGTGTTGCGTGTACGGCGTCCTGGGCCTCCTGGCTCCTGTTCACCGCTGTGCACGCCCTGTGTGTGGTGTTGCGTGCATGGTTTCCTGGGCCTCCTGGCTCCTGCTCACCGGCGTGCACGCTCTGTGTGTGGTGTTGCGGGTGTGGTGTCCTGGGCTGCTTGGTCCCTTTTCACCGGTGTGCACGCTCACTTTGTGTTGTTGCGTGCGCGGTGTCCTGGGCCGCTTGGCTCGTGTTCACCGGTGTGCCTGCCTCGGTGCGCTGTGTCGTGTGTACGGTGTCCTGGGCCCCTTGGCTCCTGTTCACCGGTGTGCACGCTTTGTGTGCGGTGTTGTATGTGCGGCGTCCTGGGCCTCCTGGCTCCTGTTCACCGGTGCGCGTGCTCGCTGTGTGCTCCTCGCATGCTTCCTATCCCCCTCCCTCATCCTCGCTTGTACTAGTGCATGCTCTCCGTGTCTGCCCTCCTGCTTTTTCCTGCCGCCGCCTTCTCGTCCTCGTGGCGCCCCTGGCGTTTGCATTCGAGTCTCCGTCCGTGTTAGTCCGCTCTTTTGGCCTCTCCGGAGTGGTGGAGTGGTGGAGTGGTGGAGTGGTGGAGTGGCGGAGTGGTGGAGTGATGGAGTGGCGGAGTGGTGGAGTGGTGGAGTGGTGGAGTGGTGGAGTGGTGGTGTGGTGGAGTGGTGGAGCGGTGGCGTGGTGGAGTGGTGGAGTGGTGGAGTGGTGGACTTGTGGAGTGGTGGAGTGGTGGAGTGGAGGAGGAGGAGGAGGAGGAGCGCCTGCCGCGGTCCCACGTACGGTGAGCCTTGGCGTCGTCCCTCGGGGGCCAAACGCAGGCTCTGCCGAGGGAGTCCTCCGTCTTACCTCCGCTAGAGCAAGACGAATCTCGTCGCACACCTGAGAACGCTCCTCCCAGCAGGCCGTCTGGGTCACAACGTCGGTGTACGACAACGCTACGGCTCGATCTGCTCTCCGGTCCCGGCCACCAACCGCTCCGACCTGTCCTGGATCCACCCGAGTAAGCGTTCCAAGATCAACGGGCACGGAAGATGTGGGTCTCCCGGGGCATCACCTCCGACTTAGAACGCCGCCAGACAAGGAGCGCGGTCCGGCACGACTGCGCGCAGCACCGGAGCGGTCCGGGCGCGTGAGGTCGAGGACGGGTCACGGGCGGGGACAGGGCCACGGGGCGGGCCGACCCATGGCCACCTGCATGTCCTTAAAGACCGTGCGGGGTCCTTGGGAAGCCGCAGTGAGGATGGCCGAGAACGCGGAATGTAGTGCGGCACACCACGAGGGGATCACATCTCCACAGAGGCCGGCCTCCAGGCTCCGTCCATTGCCACCGTAATGGATGGCCCAGAGGCGGCGTCGATCCGGGAGATGGGGGGCAAGCCCGTGCCGTCCGAGACTGTCCAAGATGATCACGTCATGGGCTTCCAGCTCAATCTCCCGCTGCACGGCCGGCGACATCTGGTTCGTCTCGTTGTACACATACAGGACGCGGTACGGACTGCGCTTGTTCCGGGTGGAGATGGCGGACTTCACCTTAGGGGCCAGGAGGAGGTCCCCTGATAGCCAGAGTCCTAGGAGGACGTCCCAGGCCGGCCACCTGCCCGAGCCGGGCGTTGGGGCCCAGTTGGCTACGTGATACCACTCTGGCGGTGGATCGTTGGCGAGGGACTGGTTAACAGGGGCCCGCGGTAGGGGAGGGAGGTAGTCGGCAAGAGGTAGAACGGGCACCGCGTGCCGCTTATGTAGGAGAACGGTAGTGAGAACGACATCGCAGAGTAGGCGACGGAGACGCGCAGGACGCAGACCTCTGTGCAGCAGGGCATCCCTGTGTGGCGTGGAGATGGCTCCGAGGCGACCAACAGTGTAGGTTGCGACGGTGTGGTGGGCCGGGGAGCCATCCACAGCCAGTATGAACGGCTCGTCCCCCCAAAGGACGAGGGTGCCCCAAGCAGTGGGCGTACAGTGGCGCCAGGCATGGCACCTCTGAGAGAGTCGGGCCGCAAGCCACCGATGGTAGTGGGCGCGGATGAGCGGGTCTAGCGGGCACGAGAGGATATGGCCCCCGGAGGCGGGCATGGTGCAGAGGGGGCAGGACGTATCTCTTGGGGGGAACAGGGAGAGGCGGATGCCGGTGACCGTGAGGTGGTCCCCCCACGTGATGAGACCGTGGCTGACGACGTTGGCGTACTCGTTGAGATCGGGGAGGTGTTGTGGCGGGGGGGACGCAGAGAAGGCGTGGTGGGAGGCGAGCAAGGCGCGGCGCGCGTGGGGCACGGCGTCGTGGACCTGGAGGCCCGCGTGGGAGAAGCAGACGCGGGGTTTCTGTAGGGGGCCGAGCCATCCCACGGCGTCCGGGCACTTGTCCGCAGCCTGCCCTGCCGCTTCGTCCACCCGGTCCAGCAGGGTATCGAGCCAGGTGCCGGCGATATGGGAATAGAGGTGATGGGGAGGGGCATGACCGTGGGCCATGTCGCGACACGATCTTATGAGATCTCCCTGCAGCGAGTCTTCCGGCTCGCGGCGCCCTTCCTGCGCCGTGATGTACCCTTTGCAGTCCGCGAAGTGCCACGCACCGGATCGGAAGCCGATGGCAGGGTCGGCTGAGGGCCCCTTGGCGGTGAGGGCCACCCATGCCGTGTACAGCTCCGCCGTGTAGGCGTTGTCCAGCCTCAAGGGGATGGGGACGGGGTACACCTGGTACCGGAGGGTGACGGGGCAGAACACCGCCACTGCCCCGCCGCAGCGCCGGGTCTTCGGGCACCACGACGCGTCGTGGAGGATCCCATAGTTCTCAGGGAGCCAGGAGAACGTGGGGACGGTCGCAGTCACCGCTTGGCAGCGTCTAACCGGGGGGACGGTGCCGACCGGCGGAGTGGGGCGGGGCGAGGCCCGGGGCCACCCCTTGCGTCGCGCGTCCTCTGTACTGCGATGGCCCGCAAGCATCCACGCGTGGGTGTCCTGGACCTCGAGTCCGGGTGACAACAGGGCCAGCACATGGGGGGTGTGGTGTGGCAGATGGCTGTCAGGGGGTAAGTGGATGGCGATGTCGCACCGGTGGCACAGGGCAACAAATAGATCGTGGTCCGTGGGGTGTGCGGTGCACCGGAGTCCGAGCTCCGGGGTGAGGCAGGGCTGGGAAGGATGGAACCGCCAGAGGGCAGTGAGGAGCCCGTGGCGCGTGGACCGGCAGACCAGGGAGTTGGGGTGGTTCAGGTGTCGGATGTAGACGCCGAAGAAGTTAGTAAACCCAACGACCGGTGCCGGGGGTATACCGACTCCCCCTTCGGGGACCTCACGGAGGAAGTGAGCAGAGGCGGAGAGGGTCCACCCAGCGGTGGCGCGCATGGCCGAGGCGGTCATGGCGTCCAGCACGCGCAGGGCCCCGTAGGAGGGGGGGCGGACACTGGTAAACCAGTTGACCGTCCCATGACACTTGGCAGTATACATGGCGAGGGGGTAGTGGGCGGGGAGTCGTGGGGCGCGGAGCGCCCGGCACGCAGCGCGGGCGCCCGAGAACAGGCGCCGGGAGTCGACGGGATGGAAGAGGTGGGGAAGGGCATGGCGGCCAAGGACGCGGACGTAGTCCTGGCTCGTGGCACATCGCACGGGGTGACCATTGAGGTATACCGTGTCGTTGAGGAAATAGACCTGACCATCGCGCATGTCGGTGCCGATCAAGACCGTTTTTGTTGGGTCTGAGTGGAGGTTGGTGAGGCGGCCCGCTCTCTCAATGCCGCTGGCGAGGGCGGGCAAATGGCAACGGTCGCCGGGCAGCCACTGGGTGTCATCCATCAGGAGAACTCGGTTCAGCGGGCCCGCGGGGGTGTCGGTGGGGGGGACGGAACGGCAGGCTTCGTGCCCCCGAACCTCGCCATATATGCAGTACTTCATGCCGGACACGGGGCATCCATGCCCCGTGCCGGCCCCCAGCCGGGTGGAGGACGGAGAGCGTCCGTCAGCTCCCCCCATGTGCACCTCAAGGGCGCGGTCGTGGTGCTGAAGGGTCGCGGCGTCGGCCGGGGAGATCCCTGCGGCGGTGAGGACGGCGTACTCGGTGGTGTGGTTGATGGAGCCATACGCGTGGCGGACATCGTCCGACAGGACCCACGCTTCAAGGCGTCTGCGCCAGCGGTCCCACCATACATCGTGTAGGACGCGGAGTAGCTCCACGGAGGAGCAGTGCGGGGACATCCCGAACTGGTAGGGCGGCAGGATGCCGTTCTGGACCAGGCGGGGCTGGTAGTGGTCTTTGATGAGGGCAGCCGTGAGCTTCCATATCGTGGCCAGATTGGTCAGCGGTCTGCCGTTCGCAATGGGGCCGTGCGGCGTCTTTTTCGGAAGGTTGATGAAGTCCGCAGAGTGTGCCTGGGGCACGGGCACCCCACGGAGAATACTGTTGATCAGGCTCACGATCGCCGCAAACTGGGCATCCTCCAATTGTCCGAACAGCCGGTACTCCAGTAAGTCGTGGTACGGCACAGTGGCCGCCGCCCGGCGGATGATGGCCCGCAGGTTTGCGGTGGTGGCGTTGGGTGGTGGGCCGAGCGGCCTTTCCTCCCATCCCGTGATGGTCCGGACGCGCGCGAGTGAGAGCGCCTCAAGAGGGGCAAGGTGCCTTTGGCGCAGCTGGTCCAACGCAACTGCGGCTTGTTGATGAAGAGGTACTGGGACGCCCACCACGTAGACCGGATCCGCTGGGGGTACGTAGCGCGCCCCCAACGTGCGGCGGTAGTCCACTTTGGTGGGTTGGCCAGGGGCAGCGGGTAGGGGCGCCAGCCCTACATCCTTCTCCAGAAGGAGAACGTCCCAGGCCGCTCGGATGCGTTCTTTGAGGCGGGCGACCTCCACGAGGTGTGACGATTGGGACGCCCAATCCGGGTAGGCGAGCGTGTAGCGTTGAAGGTTGGTGACGTGGACACGTACCGTCGACGGTACCGGCTGGCTGGGGACGGGGGGCCCGTAGGCAGCCGTAGCCGCGGTGTATAGCGCTGAGGTCACCTCGGTATAGCGTGGCTGCGCTGCGGGTGCGCCTGGGGGCGGCGCAGCGAGTTCGGCCCGAAAGGTGTCGTTGAGGGTGCGGAGCTGGCTGGCGAGGGGCTCCCGCGGGATGGGGAAGCGGCCCTTTTTCGAAGGGCATACCAATTGGGGCGCTGGCGGGAGGTCATGGAGGGTGGCAGTCACGGGTAGGTGGTCAGATGGGAAACTGGAATCGGAGCGCACCTCCGTGGTGTGGGCTGCCTCCGAAGGGGCGCGGAGGAAGATGTGGTCCAGGGCACCGGCGAAACCTTGCGGGCTCACCCACGTGGGGGCCTCCGCAAGGGGGCGTAGACGGCGCATCCCAAGGCGCGTGAGCGTGGGGAGGACGAGGTCACAGAGGGAGGCAGGGGAGACAGGGAGGTGCGAGACCCAGCGGCAGTTGGCGTTCAGGTCCCCTGTCAGGACAACCACTCTAGCCGGGGTGAGGAGGAGGTACGGGTACACCCAATCCAGGACTTCTTGTGGCACATCCCCCAGCTATTCTTGCAGGTGCCTGGATGGTGTGGTACAGGGGGTGCACCCGTTGGATGATCTGGGGCCCCGCTTCTTGAACATGCAGGGTTAGCGGGTACTGGCACTCGCGCACCAGGACGTCCAGGGCGCGGAGCTTGGGTCGCAGGGACATCTGCACGTTGAGGGTCATCACGTCTGGGCGGGGCGACACGTGGCCGGTGGGGGGGGGACCAGGGCAGGAGCTGGCGGCGGTGGAGTGCTGGGTTAGCTTGCGGTCCACGGCTGCGGGGAGGGCGCAAGGTAGGCCTCGCACCCGCTTGCGGAGGTGCCGGTGGTGGTACGTGGCCGCCATCGCCAAGACACTGGCCCGGGTGAGGCCTGTGGCTGTGATGGAGACGCGGCTGTGTAGGGATTGTGGGAGGACCACGTGGTGATGCTCGGGCAAGATGAAGGAGGTGGGTGGCAGGCCCTTGCGGCAGAGCTGCAACTGATGGGAGCCCGTCACCTGCACACAGTGCACGGCGCCCACTAACGACAGAACGTTACGGGGCCAGGGGTCCGCCCCGCTGCACGCCCGGTAGTAGTGCACCCCCACCGGCAGGTGCAGGCACATTTCGAGGGCATAGGGGGGCGTGATGAACTGGGCAGTGCCCGAGGCCGGTACCGGTACCAGGCCCCACTCTCTGGGGGGGGAGCTGGGAGTGTATGCGCCCAGGTGCAGGTCCCGGACATGGGGGACGCCGTCGAGGTGGGAGTGGCGGAGCTGAGACACGGCGGCAGGGATGTCCTCGTTGCGCCCCGCCATGTCCCGGGTTACCGGTCCCGCGGACGCCGACCGAAGTACGGCTGGTAGCGGTGGGGGTCGGCTGGGGGGCTCCAGGGCGGGGGAGCGTAGGGGTTGTGGGCCATGGCCACTCGGGGGTCGTGGGGGTCCCCCGAGTACGGGTAGGGCAGGAGGGGGGCTGCTGCATGGTGGTCGTGGCGGCTGGAGAGCGCTTGTGGCTCATCGCGGTACGCGCTGCGACGCCTCGGCGGCGGGCTGTCGCGGCGATGGCCTGGGCTGCGGCGGCGGGACGGGGACCGGTCCGAGCGGCGGGGGCTGTACCTGCGCTGATATTTGGAGTCTGGTTCTCCGTCCGATCCCGACGTTGCCGTAAGGTCCACCTGATCGTCAGGGTCCCGTGGACGGCGCTGCTTCCCGCGGCTTCCCCGATGAGTCTTCCGGGGCGGACGGTCTCGGTCTCGGTCAGGGTCAGGCACCCAGGGCGTAAACGGTTGTTTCTTCGATTCGGCCCACGTCACTCGCCAGCCACGAGCCGTGTGTTGCCTCGTCAGTCGCATGCCGCGCTCGTACTCTGCTGGTCGGATTCCGACGATTGTGAACTTGGATGTATGGTTCAATTGTTCTTCAGTAATGGAGGAAAGGCCTGCACCAAATTTATCCCGAAGGATACCACCGAGGAGTCCTGCATCAACTTCACCGGACGGCGGATCGTCGACTTCTTGCCAGCCGACCCACAGGGCTTTCGAGTAGACTTGCGGATCGATTTTTTGGGGTGTATACCCCTTCTTTTTCGCTGCGCCCTGTGCCTGGTTGGCGGCTGCAGCTTCTGATGGGGAGGTGGCTGGGCTGGCGGAAACCTGCTGGACTGCAGGGGGGTTGGAGAGGAAGGAGCGCAGGACTTCCGCGATGCCGGGCAGGCTGGGCGCGTGGCCGTGGACCCAGGCCCACTGCTCCCGGATCGGCGACTGCGGGAGGGTGTCGACCTTCGCGCCGTACTGGCGGAAGAGCTGGAGGTGGAGCGCGTGCGCAACCTCGTCCTCACAGCCCTTGGGGATCCCCGGGATCCACTCCAGCAGGTCGGTCAGGGCGGCATCGGCAGGCGACGGCAGAGACGGCGGCGGCTGGGCGGTCGCGCCCGGTGCCCGAAAGGCAGAGACCGCCCTCGGCTTAGGGATCGGTTCCGGGACTGCGAACGACAGTTCGGGCGCACGCGCAGGGGCCTCCGGGACCGGCACGGCGCCTGGCGCGGCCATAGCCCTACGGAGGACGTCGGCCAACTCCTCGAGGTTGGGTGCCTGGGGCGAGGTGAGAACTGCTGCGGCGAGGATGACCGGCACGAGGACCAGAAACTGCTGAGAGCCGGGGGGGGGCAGCTCGAACGAAGCCGGAACGGTACTGCGCACGGCGTTGGCGAATGCCGGCGGCGTGGACTGGAGGCCGTGGAGTCTGGTGGCGATGGACAGGAGGGGGGGTACCGACCTGATGAAGTTGTTGAGCCTGACGGCTTCGGTCTGCCGCTGTGCCGCGGCGCAACGCTGGGCCTGCTGCTGGGCATTATCCCGTTCGGTGCGCATCGCGTCCAGATCCCGCGTGAGGGACTCCAGGTCGCCCCGTGCCACGGCCAGTTCCCGTCGTTGGGCCTCATACTCGTCATGCAATTGAGCGTAGTCGGTGGAGTAGGCCGTGACATCCAGGTCCGGGACAAAAGGCTCCCCCACCTGGGAGGGGCTGGGGGGGGCCGACCCGACGGCCGGGGCCGGTGACTCCGGAGGCGTGGGGTCTGCGGCAGCCGGTGGTACCTGGGAGGCAGGCTCTGGGAGATTGAAAGAAAGCCTTGTCTGTTCGGGCAACAGTGACGAAGGCGATGGTTCGGACCCTGAGGGGGTGGGCTTGCTCTGGGCCTTGTACAGGGCTGACGCTGGGGTGAACGCCGCCGTGGCGAACAGAGTGCCGGCGGGGCTGGGCGCCGCTTGCCCTTTGGTGAGGTAAGGTGCGTGGCTGGGCGGCGTGAGCGGGGGCGGGTTGGCGGTGTCGGCGATGCCGGCCTGCAGCAGGGCGAAAGTGGGGGCTGTGGCCCAGGAGTGCTCGCCAGCCTGCTCGATCTGATGCAGCAGCTCCACGCTGCGGATCGGCAAGATCGAGCACTCGAGCAGCGGCCGCAGCTGCTCGGGGGTCCACATGCCCTTGTTGGCGAGGGCGGGGGGTGTGGGAACGGGGGCTGGCGTGTACTGTCCTGTGAGGCAGACGGAGGAGGCCCACGCTAGGAGCCCGAACTTCAGCGGGACGAGGTCTGCTGTCGGGATGTGGGCCGCCTGCAGGACCGCATGCACGTCGTTGGGTAGCGCCCAAAAGGCCGCAACTACCTCCCGGGTGCGGAGGCGGTCCCATGACGGTCTGAGGTGGGGGGCAAGGAACTGGCTGATGGGCTTGTGGATCTTGTGGGAGACCTTCTGGCTTTGGATGTCCGGAGGGCCGGCAGTGTCGACGGGCGGTGGCTGTTCGCGGGCTGTGTACAGGCCCTTGAAGACTTGGTTGCGGAGGCGTGACGCCGAAATTGGGGCATGGCTTGGGCTCCACCGCGTGACGAGAGCCGCTGTGAGGGCCTCAGGGTCCTTGGAGATATACTCCAGCAGTGGGCCTCCTTGTACCAGCGACAGGGGGACGTGCTCGATGACCTTCGTGTCAGACGGGCCTGCGGCGACCGTTACGGTGGCTGTGAGCAGGAGCCCCCGCGGCGTCCACACCCCCGTCACCGCTGTAATAGCCTGGATGTCGCCGTTGGCAGCCGTCCACCGCAGGGCATCACACAAGTCAGCCAGGGCGGGGTCGGTGGCCTGGGTAGCCGTATCTGCCGCTTCCAGTGCGTCATCCTTCAGCATGTCCAGTTCTCGCAGCAGACGGTCAGCATCGTCGGACTGGGCGATGTCCATCAGAAACATGGGGAACGGCCCCTGACGAATGGCGCCGCCTCGACCGGTGTCGGGGGCGGGAGAGGGGGTGTCCTGGGACGGTGTTGAGCGGTCTGACATGGTAGCTGTGGCGAGAAAAGAGCGGGTGGCCTGTGGCCGCAATATGTTGGGGGGGGGGGGAGCAGATCGAGGTGTCGGCAAACGGAGGTGCACTGACATCATAGGCAGCCCCAGTCGGATGGGGCGCGCAGGAGAGAAACAAGGGGTACCACGAGCGTGGCCATAGTGTGACAAAACAAAGAGCATGGCGCGATGGCGCGGAGTAACATGGGGCCGCCTGGCGGACCGGGTCGGTGAGCGGGGGTCCCAGGACACACAGGGCGGGGATGCGAGGGGAGCACCGCGCTGGCGCGTGGTGCTGCAACCCTAGTGGCGCACGGGAGCGAGGGGCCCCACGTTGGGACGACGAATCGGACGACTGATGATACCCCTGCACAAGGCGTCACGCTTGAGCGGCGGATACGTCGAATGCAGTCCCCGTCGCGGCTCCCCGCGTAGCGGCCTGGAAGATTGCCACGGCGAGGTCGACGTCTTGCCAGAGACGAACGTATAACGACGTGCCCACTGTGAGCAGGAAACGGCTTGCAAGGGGGAGGGACGCACTTGAGGTGCGGCACTCAGCCCTTGGAGACACGGGATGAAGAGGGAGAGAGAGAGTGCACCATACGGGTGGAGCTGAGCGGAGAGGGGGCCACGATGGCAGAGCTGAGTCACGTGGTGGCACGACTATCACGACGATTCACGATTGGTGTCGAGCGTGGCAGTGCGTGTAGGCAATCCGTCCTACAGCTACCATCCTGAGGGTTTTTAGACTGGTGCCAGGTCACCAGGTGGAGTGGTGGGGTGGTGGGGTGGTGGGGTGGTGGGGTGGTGGAGTGGTGGAGTGGTGGAGTGGTGGAGTGGTGGAGTGGTGGAGTAGTGGAGTGGTGGAGTGGTGGAGTGGTGGAGTGGTGGAGTGGTGGAGTGGTGGAGTGATGGAGTGGCGGAGTGGTGGAGTGGTGGAGTGGTGGAGTGGTGGAGTGGTGGAGTGATGGAGTGGGTGAGTGGGTGAGTGGGTGAGTGGGTGAGTGGGTGAGCGGGTGAGTGGGTGAGTGGGTGAGTGGGTGAGTGGGTGAGTGAGTGAGTGGGTGAGTGGGTGGGTGGGTGAGTGGGTGCGTGGGTGAGTGGGTGAGTGGGTGAGTGGGTGAGTGGGTGAGTGGGTGAGTGGGTGAGTGGGTGAGTGGGTGAGTGGGTGAGTGGGTGAGTGGGTGAGTGGGTGAGGGGGTTAGTGCGTGAGTGGGTGAGTGGGTGAGTGGGTGAGTGGGTGAGTGGGTGAGTGGCTGAGTGGGTGAGTGGGTGAGTGGGTGAGTGTGTGAGTGGGTGAGTGGGTGAGTGGGTGAGTGGGTGAGTGGGTGAGTAGGTGAGTGGGTGAGTGGGTGAGTGGGTGAGTGGGTGAGTGGGTGAGTGGGTGAGTGGGTGAGTGGGTGTGCGGGCGATCGGGCGAGTGGGTGAGTGGGTGAGTGGGTGAGTGGGTGAGTGGGTGAGTGGGTGAGTGGGTGAGTGGGTGAGTGGGTGAGTGGGTGAGTGGGTGAGTGGGTGAGTGGGTGAGTGGGTGAGCGGGTGAGTGGTTGAGTGGGTGGGTGGGTGAGTGGGTGAGTGGGTGAGTGGGTGAGTGGGTGAGTGGGTGTCTGGGTGAGTGGGTGAGTGGGTGAGTGGGTGGGTGGGTGGGTGCATGAGTGGGTGAGTGGGTGAGTGGGTGAGTGGGTGAGTGGGTGAGTGGGTGAGTGGGTGAGTTGGTGAGTGGGTGAGTGGGTGAGTGGGTGAGTGGGTGAGTGGGTGAGTGGGTGAGTGGGTGAGAGGGTGAGTGGGTGAGTGGGTGAGTGGGTGAGTGGGTGAGTGGGTGAGTGGATGAGTGGGTGAGTGGGTGAGTGGGTGAGTGGGTGAGTGGGTGAGGAGGAGGAGGAGGAGGAGCGCCTGCCGCGGTCCCACGTACGGTGAGCCTTGGCGTCGTCCCTCGGGGGCCAAACGCAGGCTCTGCCGAGGGAGTCCTCCGTCTTACCTCCGCTAGAGCAAGACGAATCTCGTCGCACACCTGAGAACGCTCCTCCCAGCAGGCCGTCTGGGTCACAACGTCGGTGTACGACAACGCTACGGCTCGATCTGCTCTCCGGTCCCGGCCACCAACCGCTCCGACCTGTCCTGGATCCACCCGAGTAAGCGTTCCAAGATCAACGGGCACGGAAGATGTGGGTCTCCCGGGGCATCACCTCCGACTTAGAACGCCGCCGGGCTAAATAGAACGCGGCCCAGCACGACTATGCGCACTTCCGGCGGGCTGAGTACCGCCGGCGTCGCGAGCACGGTCACGCTACACGATCACGCGCACCGCCGGTGGCCTGGGTACCCCCGGGTTCTGTGAGTGCGGGACGTGCGTCACTGCCATAGCACCACGGTGGTGCACCGCCGTGGAGGTCACCGACGACGCCCGGCCGCAAAGGCCGAGCCCAAACGACGAGCCCTACGATACGTGCACCGAGACGGCACGTGACCGAGAAAGTGGCACCACGATGGTGCCCGAGCGAGACGGCGACGTTCGCCGATGGCACGTGAGGCGGTGAGTACCGCCGATGACTCGTCACCTCTGCACGGGGTGTCACGGAGGGTGGCGGAGCGCCAGGTGCAGACCCCGCCATGGTGCCTCGAGTATTGGCCTGGAGGACACACCATGGCCAGGCTGGCGCACGAAGACCGTTTGGGCAGCGCCACGGTGGCGCTCTGCCCTGAAGGTTGCGCCACGACGGCGCACGTGTACGTTGACTGCACCACGGTGGTGCCACGTCACTGAACTGGCGCCACGTCGGCGCAGGGCTGTCTAGGCAGCGCCGCGGTGGCGTTCTGCCCTGAGGATTGCGCCACGATGGCGCACATGTACGTTGGCGGCACCACGATGGCGCTCTGCCACTGAACTGGCGCCACGGAGGCATAGGGCTGCCTGGGCAGTGCCACGACGGCGCCGTGCCCCGAACACTGCGCCACGGCGGCACACGTGCACGTTGGCTGCACCACGGTGGTGTGATGCCACTGAAGTGGCGCCACGTTGGCGTTGGATTATTTGGGCGGCGCCGTGGCGGCGCTCTGCCGAGAAGGCCGCGCCACGACGGCGTTCTGCCCTGAAGGCCGCGCCACGACGGCGCACGGGTACGCTCGCGGCACCACGATGGTGCCCTGCCACTGAGCCCGCGCCATGTCGGCGCAGAGCTGTTGGGGCAGGCGCCACGTTGGCGTCTGGCGGTCGGGGGGAGGCCACGTATGTGCATCTGTCCCCCACAGGACTGCATGTCTGGCCCAGGGAGGGGTCCTGGACGGTTGGCGGGCGGGGTGGGCCTGGCCTGACACAGGGAAGACGCACGAGAAATCGAGACGTATCACGACTAGCTTCGAGCGTGGCAGTGCGTGTGGGCAATCCGTCCCACAGCTACCATCCTGAGGGTTTTTAGACTGGTGCCAGGTCACCAGAGTGGGTGAGCGGGTGAGTGAATGAGGGGGTGAGGGGGTGAGTGGGTGAGTGGGTGAGTGGGTGAGTGGGTGAGTGTGTGAGGGGGTGAGTGGGTGAGTGGGTGAGTGGGTGAGTGGGTGAGTGGGTGAGTGGGTGAGTGGGTGAGTGGGTGAGCGGGTGAGTGGGTGAGTGGGTGAGTGGGTGAGTGGATGAGTGGGTGAGTGGGTGAGTGGGTGAGTGGATGAGTGGGTGAGCCAGTGAGTGGGTGAGGGGGTGAGGGGGTGAGTGGGTGAGTGGGTGAGTCGGTGAGTGGGTGAGTGGGTGAGTGGGTGAGGGGCTGAGTGGGTGAGTGCATGAGTGGGTGAGTGGGTGAGTGGGTGAGTGGGTGAGTGGGTGAGTGGGTGAGTGGAGGAGGAGGAGGAGGAGCGCCTGCCGCGGTCCCACGTACGGTGAGCCTTGGCGTCGTCCCTCGGGGGCCAAACGCAGGCTCTGCCGAGGGAGTCCTCCGTCTTACCTCCGCTAGAGCAAGACGAATCTCGTCGCACACCTGAGAACGCTCCTCCCAGCAGGCCGTCTGGGTCACAACGTCGGCGTACGACAACGCTACGGCTCGATCTGCTCTCCGGTCCCGGCCACCAACCGCTCCGAACTGTCCTGGATCCACCCGAGTAAGCGTTCCAAGATCAACGGGCACGGAAGATGTGGGTCTCCCGGGGCATCACCTCCGACTTAGAACGCCGCCAGACAAGGAGCGCGGTCCGGCACGACCGCGCGCAGCACCGGAGCGGTCCGGGCGCGTGAGGTCGAGGACGGGTCACGGGCGGGGACAGGGCCACGGGGCGGGCCGACCCATGGCCACCTGCATGTCCTTAAAGACCGTGCGGGGTCCTTGGGAAGCCGCAGTGAGGATGGCCGAGAACGCGGAATGTAGTGCGGCACACCACGAGGGGATCACATCTCCACAGAGGCCGGCCTCCAGGCTCCGTCCATTGCCACCGTAATGGATGGCCCAGAGGCGGCGTCGATCCGGGAGATGGGGGGCAAGCCCGTGCCGTCCGAGACTGTCCAAGATGATCACGTCATGGGCTTCCAGCTCAATCTCCTGCCGCACGGCCGGCGACATCTGGTTCTTCTCGATGTACACATACAGGACGCGGTATGGACTGCGCTTGTTCCGGGTGGAGATGGCGGACTTCACCTTAGGGGCCAGGAGGAGGTCCCCTGATAGCCAGAGTCCTAGGAGGACGTCCCAGGCCGGCCACCTGCCCGAGCCGGGCGTTGGGGCCCAGTTGGCTATGTGATACCACTCTGGCGGTGGGTCGTTGGCGAGGGACTGGTTAACAGGACCGCGGTAGGGGAGAGAGGTGGTCGGCAAGAGGTAGAACGGGCACCGCGTGCCGCTTATGTAGGAGAACGGTAGTGAGAACGACATCGCAGAGTAGGCGACGGAGACGCGCAGGACGCAGACCTCTGTGCAGCAGGGCATCCCTGTGTGGCGTGGAGATGGCTCCGAGACGACCAACAGTGTAGGTTGCGACGGTGTGGTGGGCCGGGGAGCCATCCACAGCCAGTATGAACGGCTCGTCCCCCCAAAGGACGAGGGTGCCCCAGGCAGTGGGCGTACAGTGGCGCCAGGCATGGCACCTCTGAGAGAGTCGGGCCGCAAGCCACCGATGGTAGTGGGCGCGGATGAGCGGGTCTAGCGGGCACGAGAGGATATGGTCCCCGGAGGCGGGCATGGTGCAGAGGGGGCAGGACGTATCTCTTGGGGGGAACAGGGAGAGGCGGATGCCGGTGACCGTGAGGTGGTCCCCCCATGTGACGAGACCGTGGCTGACGATGTTGGCGTACTCGTTGAGGTCGGGGAGGCGTTGTGGCGGGGGGGACGCAGAGAAGGCGTGGTGGGAGGCGAGCAAGGCGCGGCGCGCGTGGGGCACGGCGTCGTGGACCTGGAGGCCCGCGTGGGAGAAGCAGACGCGGGGTTTCTGTAGGGGGCCGAGCCATCCCACGGCGTCCGGGCAATTGTCCGCAGCTTGCCCTGCCGCTTCGTCCACCCGGTCCAGCAGGGTATCGAGCCAGGTGCCGGCGATATGGGAATAGAGGTGATGGGGAGGGGCATGACCGTGGGCCATGTCGCGACACGATCTTATGAGATCTCCCTGCAGCGAGTCTTCCGGCTCGCGGCGCCCTTCCTGCGCCGTGATGTACCCTTTGCAGTCCGCGAAGTGCCACGCACCGGATCGGAAGCCGATGGCAGGGTCGGCTGAGGGCCCCTTGGCGGTGAGGGCCACCCATGCCGTGTACAGCTCCGCCGTGTAGGCGTTGTCCAGCCTCAAGGGGATGGGGACGGGGTACACCTGGTACCGGAGGGTGACGGGGCAGAACACCGCCACTGCCCCGCCGCAGCGCCGGGTCTTCGGGCACCACGACGCGTCGTGGAGGATCCCATAGTTCTCAGGGAGCCAGGAGAACGTGGGGACGGTCGCAGTCACCGCTTGGCAGCGTCTAACCGGGGGGACGGTGCCGGCCGGCGGAGTGGGGCGGGGCGAGGCCCGGGGCCACCCCTTGCGTCGCGCGTCCTCTGTACTGCGATGGCCCGCAAGCATCCACGCGTGGGTGTCCTGGACCTCAAGTCCGGGTGACGACAGGCCCAGCACATGGGGGGTGTGGCGTGGCAGATGGCTGTCAGGGGGTAAGTCGATGGCGATGTTGCACCGGTGGCACAGGGCAACAAATAGATCGTGGTCTGTGGGGTGTGCGGTGCACCGGAGTCCGAGCTCCGGGGTGAGGCAGGGCTGGGAAGGATGGAACCGCCAGAGGGCAGTGAGGAGCCCGTGGCGCGTGGACCGGCAGACCAGGGGGTTGGGGTGGTTCAGGTGTCGGATGTAGACGCCGAAGAAGTTAGTAAACCCAACGACCGGTGCCGGGGGTATACCGACTCCCCCTTCGGGGACCCCACGGAGGAAGTGAGCAGAGGCGGAGAGGGTCCACCCAGCGGTGGCGCGCATGGCCGAGGCGGTCATGGCGTCCAGCACGCGCAGGGCCCCGTAGGAGGGGGGGCGGACACTGGTAAACCAGTTGACCGTCCCATGACACTTGGCAGTATACATGGCGAGGGGGTAGTGGGCGGGGAGTCGTGGGGCGCGGAGCGCCCGGCACGCAGCGCGGGCGCCCGAGAACAGGCGCCGGGAGTCGACGGGATGGAAGAGGTGGGGAAGGGCATGGCGGCCAAGGACGCGGACGTAGTCCCGGCTCGTGGCACATCGCACGGGGTGACCATTGAGGTATACCGTGTCGTTGAGGAAATAGACCTGACCATCGCGCATGTCGGTGCCGATCAAGACCGTTTTTGTTGGGTCTGAGTGGAGGTTGGTGAGGCGGCCCGCTCTCTCAATGCCGCTGGCGAGGGCGGGCAAATGGCAACGGTCGCCGGGCAGCCACTGGGTGTCTTCCATCAGGAGAACCCGGTTCAGCGGGCCCGCGGGGGTGTCGGTGGGGGGGACGGAACGGCAGGCTTCGTGTCCCCGAACTTCGCCATATATGCAGTACTTCATGCCGGACACGGGGCATCCTTGCCCCGTGCCGGCCCCCAGCCGGGTGGAGGACGGAGAGCGTCCGTCAGCTCCCCCCATGTGCACCTCAAGGGCGCGGTCATGGTGCTGAAGGGTCGCGGCGTCGGCTGGGGAGATCCCTGCGGCGGTGAGGACGGCGTACTCGGTGGTGTGGTTGATGGAGCCATACGCGTGGCGGACATCGTCCGACAGGACCCACGCTTCGAGGCGTCTGCGCCAGCGGTCCCACCATACATCGTGTAGGACGCGGAGTAGCTCCACGGAGGAGCAGTGCGGGGACATCCCGAACTGGTAGGGCGGCAGGATGCCGTTCTGAACCAGGCGGGGCTGGTAGTGGTCTTTGATGAGGGCAGCCGTGAGTTTCCATATCGTGGCCAGATTGGTCAGCGGTCTGCCGTTTGCAATGGGGCCGTGCGGCGTCTTTTTCGGAAGGTTGATGAAGTCTGCAGAGTGTGCCTGGGGCACGGGCACCCCACGGAGAATACTGTTGATCAGGCTCACGATCGCCGCAAACTGGGCATCCTCCAATTGTCCGAACAGCCGGTACTCCAGTAAGTCGTGGTACAGCACAGTGGCTGCCGCCCGGCGGATGATGGCCCGCAGGTTTGCGGTGGTGGCGTTGGGTGGTGGGCCGAGCGGCCTTTCCTCCCATCCCGTGATGGTCCGGACGCGCGCGAGTGAGAGCGCCTCAAGAGGGGCAAGGTGCCTTTGGCGCAGCTGGTCCAACGCAACGGCGGCTTGTTGATGAAGAGGTACTGGGACGCCCACCACGTAGACCGGATCCGCTGGGGGTACGTAGCGCGCCCCCAACGTGCGGCGGTAGTCCACTTTGGTGGGTTGGCCAGGGGCAGCGGGTAGGGGCGCCAGCCCTACATCCTTCTCTAGAAGGAGAACGTCCCAGGCCGCTCGGATGCGTTCTTTGAGGCGGGCGACCTCCACGAGGTGTGACGATTGGGACGCCCAATCCGGGTAGGCGAGCGTGTAGCGTTGAAGGTTGGTGACGTGGACACGTACCGTCGACGGTACCGGCTGGCTGGGGACGGGGGGCCCGTAGGCAGCCGTAGCTGCGGTGTATAGCGCTGAGGTCACCTCGGTATAGCGTGGCTGCGCTTCGGGCGCGCCCGGGGGCGGCGTAGCGAGTTCGGCCCGAAAGGTGTCGTTGAGGGTGCGGAGCTGGCTGGCGAGGGGTTCCCGCGGGATGGGGAAGCGGCCCTTTTTCGAAGGGCATACCAATTGGGGCGCTGGCGGGAGGTCATGGAGGGTGGCAGTCACGGGTAGGTGGTCAGATGGGAAACTGGAATCGGAGCGCACCTCCGTGGTGTGGGCTGCTTCCGAAGGGGTGCGGAGGAAGATGTGGTCCAGGGCACCGGCGAAACCTTGCGGGCTCACCCACGTGGGGGCCTCCGCAAGGGGGCGTAGACGGCGCATCCCAAGGCGCGTGAGCGTGGGGAGGACGAGGTCACAGAGGGAGGCAGGGGAGACAGGGAGGTGCGAGACCCAGCGGCAGTTGGCGTTCAGGTCCCCTGTCATGACAACCACTCTAGCCGGGGTGAGGAGGAGGTACGGGTACACCCAATCCAGGATTTCTTGGAGGGTGTCGAGGTTCCCGTCGGCGGGGAAATACACGTTGGCGTGGCAGTGGGTCACGCCAGCCATGGTGAAGTGCGTGACGAGGGCTCGTCCCGACGGGTGGGCGCTGTGGCCGGTCACGACCAGGTCCGGGGTCCTGCAGAGGAGGGTGGCACACCCCCCAGCTATTCTTGCAGGTGCCTGGATGGTGTGGTATAGGGGGTGCACCCGTTGGATGATCAGGGGCCCCGCTTCTTGAACATGCAGGGTTAGCGGGTACTGGCACTCGCGCACCAGGACGTCCAGGGCGCGGAGCTTGGGTCGCAGGGACATCTGCACGTTGAGGGTCATCACGTCTGGGCGGGGCGACACGCGGCCGGTGGGGGGGGGACCGGGGCAGGAGCCGGCGGCGGTGGAGTGCTGGGTTAGCTTGCGGTCCACGGCTGCGGGGAGGGCGCAAGGTAGGCCTCGCACCCACTTGCGGAGGTGCCGGTGGTGGTACGTGGCCGCCATCGCCAAGACACTGGCCCGGGTGAGGCCTGTGGCTGTGATGGAGACGCGGCTGTGTAGGGATTGTGGGAGGACCACGTGGTGATGCTCGGGCAAGATGAAGGAGGTGGGTGGCAGGCCCTTGCGGCAGAGCTGCAACTGATGGGAGCCCGTCACCTGCACACAGTGCACGGCGCCCACTAACGACAGAACGTTACGGGGCCAGGGGTCCGCCCCGCTGCACGCCCGGTAGTAGTGCACACCCACCGGCAGGTGCAGGCACATTTCGAGGGCATAGGGGGGCGTGATGAACTGGGCAGTGCCCGAGGCCGGTACCGGTACCAGGCCCCACTCTCTGGGGGGGGAGCTGGGAGTGTATGCGCCCAGGTGCAGGTCCCGGACATGGGGGACGCCGTCGAGGTGGGAGTGGCGGAGCTGAGACACAGCGGCCGGGATGTCCTCGTTGCGCCCCGCCATGTCCCGGGTTACCGGTCCCGCGGACGCCGACCGAAGTACGGCTGGTAGCGGTGGGGATCGGCTGGGGGGCTCCAGGGTGGGGGAGCGTAGGGGTTGTGGGCCATGGCCACTCGGGGGTCGTGGGGGTCCCCCGAGTACGGGTAGGGTAGGAGGGGGGCTGCTGCATGGTGGTCGTGGCGGCTGGAAAGCGCTTGTGGCTCATCGCGGTACGCGCTGCGACGCCTCGGCGGCGGGCTGTCGCGGCGATGGCCTGGGCTGCGGCGGCGGGACGGGGACCGGTCCGAGCGGCGGGGGCTGTATCTGCGCTGATATTTGGAGTCTGGTTCTCCGTCCGATCCCGACGTTGCCGTAAGGTCCACCTGATCGTCAGTGTCCCGTGGACGGCGCTGCTTCCCGCGGCTTCCCCGATGAGTCTTCCGGGGCGGACGGTCTCGGTCAGGGTCAGGCACCCAGGGCGTAAACGGTTGCTTCTTCGATTCGGCCCACGTCACTCGCCAGCCACGAGCCGTGTGTTGCCTCGTCAGTCGCATGCCGCGCTCGTACTCTGCTGGTCGGATTCCGACGATTGTGAACTTGGATGTATGGTTCAATTGTTCTTCAGTAATGGAGGAAAGGCCTGCACCAAATTTATCCCGAAGGATACCACCGAGGAGTCCTGCATCAACTTCACCGGACGGCGGATCGTCGACTTCTTGCCAGCCGACCCACAGGGCTTTCGAGTAAACTTGCGGATCGATTTTTTGGGGTGTATACCCCTTCTTTTTCGCTGCGCCCTGTGCCTGGTTGGCGGCTGCAGCTTCTGATGGGGAGGGGGCTGGGCTGGCGGAAACCTGCTGGACTGCAGGGGGGTTGGAGAGGAAGGAGCGCAGGGCTTCCGCGATGCCGGGCAGGCTGGGCGCGTGGCTGTGGACCCAGGCCCACTGCTCCCGGATCGGCGACTGCGGGAGGGTGTTGACCTTCGCGCCGTACTGGCGGAAGAGCTGGAGGTGGAGCGCGTGCGCAACCTCGTCCTCAGAGCCCTTGGGGATCTCCGGGATCCACTCCAGCAGGTCGGTCAGGGCGGCATCGGCAGGCGACGGCAGAGACGGCGGCGGCTGGGCGGTCGCGCCCGGTGCCCGAAAGGCAGAGACCGCCCTCGGCTTAGGGACCGGTTCCGGGACTGCGAACGACAGTTCGGGCGCACGCGCAGGGGCCTCCGGGACCGGCACGGCGCCTGGCGCGGCCATAGCCCTACGGAGGACGTCGGCCAATTCCTCGAGGTTGGGTGCCTGGGGCGAGGTGAGAACTGCTGCGGCGAGGATGACCGGTACGAGGACCAGGAACTGCTGAGAGCCGGGGGGGGGCAGCTCGAATGAAGCCGGAACGGTACTGCGCACGGCGTTGGCGAATGCCGGCGGCGTGGACTGGAGGCCGTGGAGTCTGGTGGCGATGGACAGGAGGGGGGGTACCGACCTGATGAAGTTGTTGAGCCTAACGGCTTCGGTCTGCCGCTGTGCCGCGGCGCAACGCTGGGCCTGCTGCTGGGCATTATCCCGTTCGGTGCGCACCGCGTCCAGATCCCGCGTGAGGGACTCCAGGTCGCCCCGTGCCACGGCCAGCTCCCGTCGTTGGGCCTCATACTCGTCATGCAATTGAGCGTAGTCGGTGGAGTAGGCCGTGACATCCAGGTCCGGGACGAAAGGCTCCCCCACCTGGGAGGGGCTGGGGGGGGCCGACCCGACGGCCGGGGCCGGTGACTCCGGAGGCGTGGGGTCTGCGGCAGCCGGTGGTACCTGGGAGGCAGGCTCTGGGAGATTGAAAGAAAGCCTTGTCTGCTCGGGCAACAGTGATGAAGGCGATGGTTCGGACCCTGAGGGGGTGGGCTTGCCCTGGGCCTTGTACAGGGCTGACGCTGGGGTGAACGCCGCCGTGGCGAACGGAGTGCCGGCGGGGCTGGGCGCCGCTTGCCCTTTGGTGAGGTAAGGTGCGTGGCTGGGCGGCGTGAGCGGGGGCGGGTTGGCGGTGTCGGCGATGCCGGCCTGCAGCAGGGCGAAAGTGGGGGCTGTGGCCCAGGAGTGCTCGCCAGCCTGCTCGATCTGATGCAGCAGCTCCACGCTGCGGATCGGCAAGATCGAGCACTCGAGCAGCGGCCGCAGCTGCTCGGGGGTCCACATGCCCTTGTTGGCGAGGGCGGGGGGTGTGGGAACGGGGGCTGGCGTGTACTGTCCTGTGAGGCAGACGGAGGAGGCCCACGCTAGTAGCCCGAACTTCAGCGGGACGAGGTCTGCTGTCGGGATGTGGGCTGCCTGCAGGACCGCATGCACGTCGTTGGGTAGCGCCCAAAAGGCCGCAACTACCTCTCGGGTGCGGAGGCGGTCCCATGACGGTCTGAGGTGGGGGGCAAGGAACTGGCTGATGGGCTTGTGGATCTTGTGGGAGACCTTCTGGCTTTGGATGTCCGGAGGGCCGGCAGTGTCGACGGGCGGTGGCTGTTCGCGGGCTGTGTACAGGCCCTTGAAGACTTGGCTGCGGAGGCGTGACGCCGAAATTGGGGCATGGCTTGGGCTCCACCGCGTGACGAGAGCCGCTGTGAGGGCCTCAGGGTCCTTGGAGATATACTCCAGCAGTGGGCCTCCTTGTACTAGCGACAGGGGGACGTGTTCGATGACCTTCGTGTCAGCCGGGCCTGCGGCGACCGTTACGGTGGCTGTGAGCAGGAGCCCCCGCGGCGTCCACACCCCCGTCACCGCTGTAATAGCCTGGATGTCGCCGTTGGCAGCCGTCCATCGTAGGGCATCACACAAGTCAGCCAGGGCGGGGTCGGTGGCCTGGATAGCCGTATCTGCCGCTTCCAGTGCGTCATCCTTCAGCATGTCCAGTTCTCGCAGCAGACGGTCAGCATCGTCGGACTGGGCGATGTCCATCAGAAACATGGGGAACGGCCCCTGACGAATGGCGCCGCCTCGACCGGTGTCGGGGGCGGGAGAGGGGGTGTCCTGGGACGGTGTTGAGCGGTCTGACATGGTAGCTGTGGCGAGAAAAGAGCGGGTGGCCTGTGGCCGCAATATGTTGGGGGGGGGAGCAGATCGAGGTGTCGGCAAACGGAGGTGCACTGACATCATAGGCAGCCCCAGTCGGATGGGGCGCGCAGGAGAGAAACAAGGGGTACCACGAGCGTGGCCATAGTGTGACAAAACAAAGAGCATGGCGCGATGGCGCGGAGTAACATGGGGCCGCCTGGCGGACCGGGTCGGTGAGCGGGGGTCCCAGGACACACAGGGCGGGGGTGCGAGGGGAGCACCGCGCTGGCGCGTGGTGCTGCAACCCTAGTGGCGCACGGGAGCGAGGGGCCCCACGTTGGGACGACGAATCGGACGACTGATGATACCCCTGCACAAGGCGTCACGCTTGAGCGGCGGATACGTCGAATGCAGTCCCCGTCGCGGCTCCCCGCGTAGCGGCCTGGAAGACTGCCACGGCGAGGTCGACGTCTTGCCAGAGCCGAACGTATAACGACGTGCCCACTGTGAGCAGGAAACGGCTTGCAAGGGGGAGGGACGCACTTGAGGTGCGGCACTCAGCCCTTGGAGACACGGGATGAAGAGGGAGAGAGAGAGTGCACCATACGGGTGGAGTTGAGCGGAGAGGGGGTGAGGGGGTGAGTGGGTGAGTGGGTGAGTGGGTGTGTGGCCTGAGTGGGTGAGTGGGTGAGTGGGTGAGTGGGTGAGTGGGTGAGTGGGTGATCGGGTGAGTGGGTGAGTGGGTGAGTGGGTGAGTGGGTGAGTGGGTGAGTGGGTGTGTGGGTGAGTGGGTGAGTGGGTGAGTGGGTGAGTGGGCGAGTGGGTGAGTGGGTGAGCGGGTGAGCGGGTGAGCGGGTGAGTGGGTGAGTGTGTGAGTGGGTGAGTGGGTGAGTGGGTGAGTGGGTGAGTGGGTGAGTGGGTGAGTGGGTGAGTGGGTGAGCGGGTGAGTGGGTGAGTGGGTGAGTGGGTGAGTGGATGAGTGGGTGAGTGGGTGAGTGGGTGAGTGGATGAGTGGGTGAGTGGGTGAGTGGGTGAGTGGGTGAGTGGGTGAGCGGGTGAGTGGGTGAGCGGGTGAGTGGGTGAGTGGGTGAGTGGGTGTGTGGGTGAGTGGGTGAGTGGGTGAGTGGGTGAGTGGGTGAGTGGGTGAGTGTGTGAGGGGGTGAGTGGGTGAGTGGGTGAGTGGGTGAGTGGGTGAGTGGGTGTGTGGGTGGGTGGGTGAGTGGGTGAGTGGGTGAGTGGGTGAGTGGGTGAGTGGGTGAGTGGGTGAGTGGGTGAGTGGGTGAGTGGGTGAGTGGGTGAGTGAGTGAGTGGGTGAGTGGGTGAGCGGGTGAGTGGTTGAGTGGGTGAGTGGGTGAGTGGGTGAGTGGGTGAGTGGGTGTGTGGGTGTGTGGGTGAGTGGGTGAGTGCGTGAGTGGGTGGGTGGGTGGGTGCATGAGTGGGTGAGTGGGTGAGTGGGTGAGTGGGTGAGTGGGTGAGTGGGTGAGTGGGTGAGTCGGTGAGTGGGTGAGTGGGTGAGTGGGTGAGTGGGTGAGTGGGTGAGTGGATGAGTGGGTGAGAGGGTGAGTGGGTGAGTGGGTGAGTGGGTGAGTGGGTGAGTGGGTGAGTGGGTGAGTGGGTGAGTGGGTGAGCGGGTGAGTGGGTGAGGGGGTGAGGAGGAGGAGGAGGAGGAGGAGGAGCGCCTGCCGCGGTCCCACGTACGGTGAGCCTTGGCGTCGTCCCTCGGGGGCCAAACGCAGGCTCTGCCGAGGGAGTCCTCCGTCTTACCTCCGCTAGAGCAAGACGAATCTCGTCGCACACCTGAGAACGCTCCTCCCAGCAGGCCGTCTGGGTCACAACGTCGGTGTACGACAACGCTACGGCTCGATCTGCTCTCCGGTCCCGGCCACCAACCGCTCCGACCTGTCCTGGATCCACCCGAGTAAGCGTTCCAAGATCAACGGGCACGGAAGATGTGGGTCTCCCGGGGCATCACCTCCGACTTAGAACGCCGCCGGGCTAAATAGAACGCGGCCCAGCACGACTATGCGCACTTCCGGCGGGCTGAGTACCGCCGGCGTCGCGAGCACGGTCACGCTACACGATCACGCGCACCGCCGGTGGCCTGGGTACCCCCGGGTTCTGTGAGTGCGGGACGTGCGTCACTGCCATAGCACCACGGTGGTGCACCGCCGTGGAGGTCACCGACGACGCCCGGCCGCAAAGGCCGAGCCCAAACGACGAGCCCTACGATACGTGCACCGAGACGGCACGTGACCGAGAAAGTGGCACCACGATGGTGCCCGAGCGAGACGGCGACGTTCGCCGATGGCACGTGAGGCGGTGAGTACCGCCGATGACTCGTCACCTCTGCACGGGGTGTCACGGAGGGTGGCGGAGCGCCAGGTGCAGACCCCGCCATGGTGCCTCGAGTATTGGCCTGGAGGACACACCATGGCCAGGCTGGCGCACGAAGACCGTTTGGGCAGCGCCACGGTGGCGCTCTGCCCTGAAGGTTGCGCCACGACGGCGCACGTGTACGTTGACTGCACCACGGTGGTGCCACGTCACTGAACTGGCGCCACGTCGGCGCAGGGCTGTCTAGGCAGCGCCGCGGTGGCGTTCTGCCCTGAGGATTGCGCCACGATGGCGCACATGTACGTTGGCGGCACCACGATGGCGCTCTGCCACTGAACTGGCGCCACGGAGGCATAGGGCTGCCTGGGCAGTGCCACGACGGCGCCGTGCCCCGAACACTGCGCCACGGCGGCACACGTGCACGTTGGCTGCACCACGGTGGTGTGATGCCACTGAAGTGGCGCCACGTTGGCGTTGGATTATTTGGGCGGCGCCGTGGCGGCGCTCTGCCGAGAAGGCCGCGCCACGACGGCGTTCTGCCCTGAAGGCCGCGCCACGACGGCGCACGGGTACGCTCGCGGCACCACGATGGTGCCCTGCCACTGAGCCCGCGCCATGTCGGCGCAGAGCTGTTGGGGCAGGCGCCACGTTGGCGTCTGGCGGTCGGGGGGAGGCCACGTATGTGCATCTGTCCCCCACAGGACTGCATGTCTGGCCCAGGGAGGGGTCCTGGACGGTTGGCGGGCGGGGTGGGCCTGGCCTGACACAGGGAAGACGCACGAGAAATCGAGACGTATCACGACTAGCTTCGAGCGTGGCAGTGCGTGTGGGCAATCCGTCCCACAGCTACCATCCTGAGGGTTTTTAGACTGGTGCCAGGTCACCAGTGTGAGGGGGTGAGTGGGTGAGTGGGTGAGTGGGTGAGTGGGTGAGTGTGTGAGTGGGTGAGGGGGTGAGGGGGTGAGTGGGTGAGTGGGTGAGTCGGTGAGTGGGTGAGTGGGTGAGTGGTTGAGGGGGTGAGTGAGTGAGTGGATGAGTGGGTGAGTGGGTGAGTGGGTGAGTGGGTGAGTGGGTGAGTGGGTGAGTGGGTGAGTGGGTGAGTGGGTGAGTGGGTGAGTGGGTGAGTGGGTGAGTGGGCGAGTGGGCGAGTGGGTGAGTGGGTGTGTGGGTGTGTGGGTGAGTGGGTGAGTGGGTGCGTGGGTGAGTGGGTGAGTGGGTGAGTGGGTGAGTGGGTGAGTGGGTGAGTGGGTGAGTGGGTGAGTGGGTGAGTGGGTGAGTGGGTGAGTGGGTGAGTGGGTGAGTGGGTGAGTGGGTGAGTGGGTGAGCGGGTGAGCGGGTGGGTGGGTGAGTGGGTGAGTGGGTGAGTGGGTGAGTGGGTGAGCGGGTGAGTGGGTGAGTGGGTGGGTGGGTGAGTGGGTGGGTGGGTGAGTGGGTGAGTGGGTGAGTGGGTGAGTGGGTGAGTGGGCGAGTGGGCGAGTGGGTGAGTGGGTGAGTGGGTGAGTGGGTGAGTGGGTGAGTGGGTGAGTGGGTGAGTGTGTGAGTGGGTGAGTGGGTGAGCGGGTGAGTGGGTGAGTGGGTGAGTGGGTGAGTGGGTGAGTGGGTGAGTGGGTGAGTGTGTGAGTGGGTGAGTGGGTGAGTGGGTGAGTGGGTGAGTGGGTGAGTGGGTTAGGAGGAGGAGGAGGAGGAGGAGGAGGAGGAGGAGGAGCGCCTGCCGCGGTCCCACGTACGGTGAGCCTTGGCGTCGTCCCTCGGGGGCCAAACGCAGGCTCTGCCGAGGGAGTCCTCCGTCTTACCTCCGCTAGAGCAAGACGAATCTCGTCGCACACCTGAGAACGCTCCTCCCAGCAGGCCGTCTGGGTCACAACGTCGGTGTACGACAACGCTACGGCTCGATCTGCTCTCCGGTCCCGGCCACCAACCGCTCCGACCTGTCCTGGATCCACCCGAGTAAGCGTTCCAAGATCAACGGGCACGGAAGATGTGGGTCTCCCGGGGCATCACCTCCGACTTAGAACGCCGCCAGACAAGGAGCGCGGTCCGGCACGACTGCGCGCAGCACCGGAGCGGTCCGGGCGCGTGAGGTCGAGGACGGGTCACGGGCGGGGACAGGGCCACGGGGCGGGCCGACCCATGGCCACCTGCATGTCCTTAAAGACCGTGCGGGGTCCTTGGGAAGCCGCAGTGAGGATGGCCGAGAACGCGGAATGTAGTGCGGCACACCACGAGGGGATCACATCTCCACAGAGGCCGGCCTCTAGGCTCCGTCCATTGCCACCGTAATGGATGGCCCAGAGGCGGCGTCGATCCGGGAGATGGGGGGCAAGCCCGTGCCGTCCGAGACTGTCCAAGATGATCACGTCATGGGCTTCCAGCTCAATCTCCCGCTGCACGGCCGGCGACATCTGGTTCGTCTCGTTGTACACATACAGGACGCGGTACGGACTGCGCTTGTTCCGGGTGGAGATGGCGGACTTCACCTTAGGGGCCAGGAGGGGGTCCCCTGACAGCCAGAGTCCTAGGAGGACGTCCCAGGCCGGCCACCTGCCCGAGCCGGGCGTTGGGGCCCAGTTGGCTACGTGATACCACTCTGGCGGTGGATCGTTGGCGAGGGACTGGTTAACAGGGGCCCGCGGTAGGGGAGAGAGGTAGTCGGCAAGAGGTAGAACGGGCACCGCGTGCCGCTTATGTAGGAGAACGGTAGTGAGAACGACATCGCAGAGTAGGCGACGGAGACGCGCAGGACGCAGACCTCTGTGCAGCAGGGCATCCCTGTGTGGCGTGGAGATGGCTCCGAGGCGACCAACAGTGTAGGTTGCGACGGTGTGGTGGGCCGGGGAGCCATCCACAGCCAGTATGAACGGCTCGTCCCCCCAAAGGACGAGGGTGCCCCAAGCAGTGGGCGTACAGTGGCGCCAGGCATGGCACCTCTGAGAGAGTCGGGCCGCAAGCCACCGATGGTAGTGGGCGCGGATGAGCGG
Organism: Eutreptiella sp. 'Long Island Sound 2002'; assembly: GCA_964036045.1. Classification (NCBI taxonomy): domain Eukaryota; phylum Euglenozoa; class Euglenophyceae; order Eutreptiales; family Eutreptiaceae; genus Eutreptiella; species Eutreptiella sp. 'Long Island Sound 2002'. The sequence continues at coordinate 15,884,410 of OZ038384.1, read as the reverse complement.
GTCTAGCGGGCACGAGAGGATATGGTCCCCGGAGGCGGGCATGGTGCAGAGGGGGCAGGACGTATCTCTTGGGGGGAACAGGGAGAGGCGGATGCCGGTGACCGTGAGGTGGTCCCCCCACGTGATGAGACCGTGGCTGACGATGTTGGCGTACTCGTTGAGGTCGGGGAGGTGTTGTGGCGGGGGGGACGCAGAGAAGGCGTGGTGGGAGGCGAGCAAGGCGCGGCGCGCGTGGGGCACGGCGTCGTGGACCTGGAGGCCCGCGTGGGAGAAGCAGACGCGGGGTTTCTGTAGGGGGCCGAGCCACCCCACGGCGTCCGGGCAATTGTCCGCAGCCTGCCCTGCCGCTTCGTCCACCCGGTCCAGCAGGGTATCGAGCCAGGTGCCGGCGATATGGGAATAGAGGTGATGGGGAGGGGCATGACCGTGGGCCATGTCGCGACACGATCTTATGAGATCTCCCTGCAGCGAGTCTTCCGGCTCGCGGCGCCCTTCCTGCGCCGTGATGTACCCTTTGCAGTCCGCGAAGTGCCACGCACCGGATCGGAAGCCGATGGCAGGGTCGGCTGAGGGCCCCTTGGCGGTGAGGGCCACCTATGCCGTGTACAGCTCCGCCGTGTAGGCGTTGTCCAGCCTCAAGGGGATGGGGACGGGGTACACCTGGTACCGGAGGGTGACGGGGCAGAACACCGCCACTGCCCCGCCGCAGCGCCGGGTCTTCGGGCACCACGACGCGTCGTGGAGGATCCCATAGTTCTCAGGGAGCCAGGAGAACGTGGGGACGGTCGCAGTCACCGCTTGGCAGCGTCTAACCGGGGGGACGGTGCCGACCGGCGGAGTGGGGCGGGGCGAGGCCCGGGGCCACCCCTTGCGTCGCGCGTCCTCTGTACTGCGATGGCCCGCAAGCATCCACGCGTGGGTGTCCTGGACCTCGAGTCCGGGCGACGACAGGGCCAGCACATGGGGGGTGTGGTGTGGCAGATGGCTGTCAGGGGGTAAGTGGATGGCGATGTCGCACCGGTGGCACAGGGCAACAAATAGATCGTGGTCCGTGGGGTGTGCGGTGCACCGGAGTCCGAGCTCCGGGGTGAGGCAGGGCTGGGAAGGATGGAACCGCCAGAGGGCAGTGAGGAGCCCGTGGCGCGTGGACCGGCAGACCAGGGAGTTGGGGTGGTTCAGGTGTCGGATGTAGACGCCGAAGAAGTTAGTAAACCCAACGACCGGTGCCGGGGGTATACCGACTCCCCCTTCGGGGACCTCACGGAGGAAGTGAGCAGAGGCGGAGAGGGTCCACCCAGCGGTGGCGCGCATGGCCGAGGCGGTCATGGCGTCCAGCACGCGCAGGGCCCCGTAGGAGGGGGGGCGGACACTGGTAAACCAGTTGACCGTCCCATGACACTTGGCAGTATACATGGCGAGGGGGTAGTGGGCGGGGAGTCGTGGGGCGCGGAGCGCCCGGCACGCAGCGCGGGCGCCCGAGAACAGGCGCCGGGAGTCGACGGGATGGAAGAGGTGGGGAAGGGCATGGCGGCCAAGGACGCGGACGTAGTCCTGGCTCGTGGCACATCGCACGGGGTGACCATTGAGGTATACCGTGTCGTTGAGGAAATAGACCTGACCATCGCGCATGTTGGTGCCGATCAAGACCGTTTTTGTTGGGTCTGAGTGGAGGTTGGTGAGGCGGCCCGCTCTCTCAATGCCGCTGGCGAGGGTGGGCAAATGGCAACGGTCGCCGGGCAGCCACTGGGTGTCATCCATCAGGAGAACCCGGTTCAGCGGGCCCGCGGGGGTGTCGGTGGGGGGGACGGAACGGCAGGCTTCGTGCCCCCGAACCTCGCCATATATGCAGTACTTCATGCCGGACACGGGGCATCCTTGCCCCGTGCCGGCCCCCAGCCGGGTGGAGGACGGAGAGCGTCCGTCAGCTCCCCCCATGTGCACCTCAAGGGCGCGGTCGTGGTGCTGAAGGGTCGCGGCGTCGGCCGGGGAGATCCCTGCGGCGGTGAGGACGGCGTACTCGGTGGTGTGGTTGATGGAGCCATACGCGTGGCGGACATCGTCCGACAGGACCCACGCTTCAAGGCGTCTGCGCCAGCGGTCCCACCATACATCGTGTAGGACGCGGAGTAGCTCCACGGAGGAGCAGTGCGGGGACATCCCGAACTGGTAGGGCGGCAGGATGCCGTTCTGAACCAGGCGGGGCTGGTAGTGGTCTTTGATGAGGGCAGCCGTGAGCTTCCATATCGTGGCCAGATTGGTCAGCGGTCTGCCGTTCGCAATGGGGCCGTGCGGCGTCTTTTTCGGAAGGTTGATGAAGTCTGCAGAGTGTGCCTGGGGCACGGGCACCCCACGGAGAATACTGTTGATCAGGCTCACGATCGCCGCAAACTGGGCATCCTCCAATTGTCCGAACAGCCGGTACTCCAGTAAGTCGTGGTACGGCACAGTGGCCGCCGCCCGGCGGATGATGGCCCGCAGGTTTGCGGTGGTGGCGTTGGGTGGTGGGCCGAGCGGCCTTTCCTCCCATCCCGTGATGGTCCGGACGCGCGCGAGTGAGAGCGCCTCAAGAGGGGCAAGGTGCCTTTGGCGCAGCTGGTCCAACGCAACTGCGGCTTGTTGATGAAGAGGTACTGGGACGCCCACCACGTAGACCGGATCCGCTGGGGGTACGTAGCGCGCCCCCAACGTGCGGCGGTAGTCCACTTTGGTGGGTTGGCCAGGGGCAGCGGGTAGGGGCGCCAGCCCTACATCCTTCTCCAGAAGGAGAACGTCCCAGGCCGCTCGGATGCGTTCTTTGAGGCGGGCGACCTCCACGAGGTGTGACGATTGGGACGCCCAATCCGGGTAGGCGAGCGTGTAGCGTTGAAGGTTGGTGACGTGGACACGTACCGTCGACGGTACCGGCTGGCTGGGGACGGGGGGCCCGTAGGCAGCCGTAGCCGCGGTGTATAGCGCTGAGGTCACCTCGGTATAGCGTGGCTGCGCTGCGGGTGCGCCTGGGGGCGGCGCAGCGAGTTCGGCCCGAAAGGTGTCGTTGAGGGTGCGGAGCTGGCTGGCGAGGGGCTCCCGCGGGATGGGGAAGCGGCCCTTTTTCGAAGGGCATACCAATTGGGGCGCTGGCGGGAGGTCATGGAGGGTGGCAGTCACGGGTAGGTGGTCAGATGGGAAACTGGAATCGGAGCGCACCTCCGTGGTGTGGGCTGCCTCCGAAGGGGCGCGGAGGAAGATGTGGTCCAGGGCACCGGCGAAACCTTGCGGGCTCACCCACGTGGGGGCCTCCGCAAGGGGGCGTAGACGGCGCATCCCAAGGCGCGTGAGCGTGGGGAGGACGAGGTCACAGAGGGAGGCAGGGGAGACAGGGAGGTGCGAGACTCAGCGGCAGTTGGCGTTCAGGTCCCCTGTCAGAACAACCACTCTAGCCGGGGTGAGGAGGAGGTACGGGTACACCCAATCCAGGACTTCTTGGAGTGTGTCGAGGTTCCCGTCGGCGGGGAGATACACGTTGGCGTGGCAGTGGGTCACGCCAGCCATGGTGAAGTGCGTGACGAGGGCTCGTCCCGACGGGTGGGCGCTGTGGTCGGTCACGACCAGGTCCGGGGTCCTGTAGAGGAGGGTGGCACATCCCCCAGCTACTCTTGCAGGTGCCTGGATGGTGTGGTACAGGGGGTGCACCCGTTGGATGATCTGGGGCCCCGCTTCTTGAACATGCAGGGTTAGCGGGTACTGGCACTCGCGCACCAGGACGTCCAGGGCGCGGAGCTTGGGTCGCAGGGACATCTGCACGTTGAGGGTCATCACGTCTGGGCGGGGCGACACGTGGCCGGTGGGGGGGGGACCAGGGCAGGAGCTGGCGGCGGTGGAGTGCTGGGTTAGCTTGCGGTCCACGGCTGCGGGGAGGGCGCAAGGTAGGCCTCGCACCCACTTGCGGAGGTGCCGGTGGTGGTACGTGGCCGCCATCGCCAAGACACTGGCCCGGGTGAGGCCTGTGGCTGTGATGGAGACGCGGCTGTGTAGGGATTGTGGGAGGACCACGTGGTGATGCTCGGGCAAGATGAAGGAGGTGGGTGGCAGGCCCTTGCGGCAGAGCTGCAACTGATGGGAGCCCGTCACCTGCACACAGTGCACGGCACCCACTAACGACAGAACGTTACGGGGCCAGGGGTCCGCCCCGCTGCACGCCCGGTAGTAGTGCACCCCCACCGGCAGGTGCAGGCACATTTCGAGGGCATAGGGGGGCGTGATGAACTGGGCAGTGCCCGAGGCCGGTACCGGTACCAGGCCCCACTCTCTGGGGGGGGAGCTGGGAGTGTATGCGCCCAGGTGCAGGTCCCGGACATGGGGGACGCCGTCGAGGTGGGAGTGGCGGAGCTGAGACACGGCGGCAGGGATGTCCTCGTTGCGCCCCGCCATGTCCCGGGTTACCGGTCCCGCGGACGCCGACCGAAGTACGGCTGGTAGCGGTGGGGGTCGGCTGGGGGGCTCCAGGGCGGGGGAGCGTAGGGGTTGTGGGCCATGGCCACTCGGGGGTCGTGGGGGTCCCCCGAGTACGGGTAGGGCAGGAGGGGGGCTGCTGCATGGTGGTCGTGGCGGCTGGAGAGCGCTTGTGGCTCATCGCGGTACGCGCTGCGACGCCTCGGCGGCGGGCTGTCGCGGCGATGGCCTGGGCTGCGGCGGCGGGACGGGGACCGGTCCGAGCGGCGGGGGCTGTACCTGCGCTGATATTTGGAGTCTGGTTCTCCGTCCGATCCCGACGTTGCCGTAAGGTCCACCTGATCGTCAGGGTCCCGTGGACGGCGCTGCTTCCCGCGGCTTCCCCGATGAGTCTTCCGGGGCGGACGGTCTCGGTCTCGGTCAGGGTCAGGCACCCAGGGCGTAAACGGCTGTTTCTTCGATTCGGCCCACGTCACTCGCCAGCCACGAGCCGTGTGTTGCCTCGTCAGTCGCATGCCGCGCTCGTACTCTGCTGGTCGGATTCCGACGATTGTGAACTTGGATGTATGGTTCAATTGTTCTTCAGTAATGGAGGAAAGGCCTGCACCAAATTTATCCCGAAGGATACCACCGAGGAGTCCTGCATCAACTTCACCGGACGGCGGATCGTCGACTTCTTGCCAGCCGACCCACAGGGCTTTCGAGTAGACTTGCGGATCGATTTTTTGGGGTGTATACCCCTTCTTTTTCGCTGCGCCCTGTGCCTGGTTGGCGGCTGCAGCTTCTGATGGGGAGGTGGCTGGGCTGGCGGAAACCTGCTGGACTGCAGGGGGGTTGGAGAGGAAGGAGCGCAGGACTTCCGCGATGCCGGGCAGGCTGGGCGCGTGGCTGTGGACCCAGGCCCACTGCTCCCGGATCGGCGACTGCGGGAGGGTGTCGACCTTCGCGCCGTACTGGCGGAAGAGCTGGAGGTGGAGCGCGTGCGCAACCTCGTCCTCACAGCCCTTGGGGATCCCCGGGATCCACTCCAGCAGGTCGGTCAGGGCGGCATCGGCAGGCGACGGCAGAGACGGCGGCGGCTGGGCGGTCGCGCCCGGTGCCCGAAAGGCAGAGACCGCCCTCGGCTTAGGGATCGGTTCCGGGACTGCGAACGACAGTTCGGGCGCACGCGCAGGGGCCTCCGGGACCGGCACGGCGCCTGGCGCGGCCATAGCCCTACGGAGGACGTCGGCCAACTCCTCGAGGTTGGGTGCCTGGGGCGAGGTGAGAACTGCTGCGGCGAGGATGACCGGCACGAGGACCAGGAACTGCTGAGAGCCGGGGGGGGGCAGCTCGAACGAAGCCGGAACGGTACTGCGCACGGCGTTGGCGAATGCCGGCGGCGTGGACTGGAGGCCGTGGAGTCTGGTGGCGATGGACAGGAGGGGGGGTACCGACCTGATGAAGTTGTTGAGCCTGACGGCTTCGGTCTGCCGCTGTGCCGCGGCGCAACGCTGGGCCTGCTGCTGGGCATTATCCCGTTCGGTGCGCATCGCGTCCAGATCCCGCGTGAGGGACTCCAGGTCGCCCCGTGCCACGGCCAGCTCCCGTCGTTGGGCCTCATACTCGTCATGCAATTGAGCGTAGTCGGTGGAGTAGGCCGTGACATCCAGGTCCGGGACAAAAGGCTCCCCCACCTGGGAGGGGCTGGGGGGGGCCGACCCGACGGCCGGGGCCGGTGACTCCGGAGGCGTGGGGTCCGCGGCAGCCGGTGGTACCTGGGAGGCAGGCTCTGGGAGATTGAAAGAAAGCCTTGTCTGTTCGGGCAACAGTGACGAAGGCGATGGCTCGGACCCTGAGGGGGTGGGCTTGCCCTGGGCCTTGTACAGGGCTGACGCTGGGGTGAACGCCGCCGTGGCGAACAGAGTGCCGGCGGGGCTGGGCGCCGCTTGCCCTTTGGTGAGGTAAGGTGCGTGGCTGGGCGGCGTGAGCGGGGGCGGGTTGGCGGTGTCGGCGATGCCGGCCTGCAGCAGGGCGAAAGTGGGGGCTGTGGCCCAGGAGTGCTCGCCAGCCTGCTCGATCTGATGCAGCAGCTCCACGCTGCGGATCGGCAAGATCGAGCACTCGAGCAGCGGCCGCAGCTGCTCGGGGGTCCACATGCCCTTGTTGGCGAGGGCGGGGGGTGTGGGAACGGGGGCTGGCGTGTACTGTCCTGTGAGGCAGACGGAGGAGGCCCACGCTAGGAGCCCGAACTTCAGCGGGACGAGGTCTGCTGTCGGGATGTGGGCCGCCTGCAGGACCGCATGCACGTCGTTGGGTAGCGCCCAAAAGGCCGCAACTACCTCTCGGGTGCGGAGGCGGTCCCATGACGGTCTGAGGTGGGGGGTAAGGAACTGGCTGATGGGCTTGTGGATCTTGTGGGAGACCTTCTGGCTTTGGATGTCCGGAGGGCCGGCAGTGTCGACGGGCGGTGGCTGTTCGCGGGCTGTGTACAGGCCCTTGAAGACTTGGTTGCGGAGGCGTGACGCCGAAATTGGGGCATGGCTTGGGCTCCACCGCGTGACGAGAGCCGCTGTGAGGGCCTCAGGGTCCTTGGAGATATACTCCAGCAGTGGGCCTCCTTGTACCAGCGACAGGGGGACGTGCTCGATGACCTTCGTGTCAGACGGGCCTGCGGCGACCGTTACGGTGGCTGTGAGCAGGAGCCCCCGCGGCGTCCACACCCCCGTCACCGCTGTAATAGCCTGGATGTCGCCGCTGGCAGCCGTCCACCGCAGGGCATCACACAAGTCAGCCAGGGCGGGGTCGGTGGCCTGGATAGCCGTATCTGCCGCTTCCAGTGCGTCATCCTTCAGCATGTCCAGTTCTCGCAGCAGACGGTCAGCATCGTCGGACTGGGCGATGTCCATCAGAAACATGGGGAACGGCCCCTGACGAATGGCGCCGCCTCGACCGGTGTCGGGGGCGGGAGAGGGGGTGTCCTGGGACGGTGTTGAGCGGTCTGACATGGTAGCTGTGGCGAGAAAAGAGCGGGTGGCCTGTGGCCGCAATATGTTGGGGGGGGGGAGCAGATCGAGGTGTCGGCAAACGGAGGTGCACTGACATCATAGGCAGCCCCAGTCGGATGGGGCGCGCAGGAGAGAAACAAGGGGTACCACGAGCGTGGCCATAGTGTGACAAAACAAAGAGCATGGCGCGATGGCGCGGAGTAACATGGGGCCGCCTGGCGGACCGGGTCGGTGAGCGGGGGTCCCAGGACACACAGGGCGGGGATGCGAGGGGAGCACCGCGCTGGCGCGTGGTGCTGCAACCCTAGTGGCGCACGGGAGCGAGGGGCCCCACGTTGGGACGACGAATCGGACGACTGATGATACCCCTGCACAAGGCGTCACGCTTGAGCGGCGGATACGTCGAATGCAGTCCCCGTCGCGGCTCCCCGCGTAGCGGCCTGGAAGATTGCCACGGCGAGGTCGACGTCTTGCCAGAGACGAACGTATAACGACGTGCCCACTGTGAGCAGGAAACGGCTTGCAAGGGGGAGGGACGCACTTGAGGTGCGGCACTCAGCCCTTGGAGACACGGGATGAAGAGGGAGAGAGAGAGTGCACCATACGGGTGGAGCTGAGCGGAGAGGGGGCCACGATGGCAGAGCTGAGTCACGTGGTGGCACGACTATCACGACGATTCACGATTGGTGTCGAGCGTGGCAGTGCGTGTAGGCAATCCGTCCTACAGCTACCATCCTGAGGGTTTTTAGACTGGTGCCAGGTCACCACGGTTAGGTGGGTGGACGGGTGAGTGGGTGAGTGGGTGAGTGGGTGAGTGGGTGAGTGGGCGAGTGGGCGAGTGGGTGAGTGGGTGAGTGGGTGAGTGGGTGAGTGGGTGAGTGGGTGAGTGGGTGAGTGTGTGAGTGGGTGAGTGGGTGAGCGGGTGAGTGGGTGAGTGGGTGAGTGGGTGAGTGGGTGAGTGGGTGAGTGGGTGAGTGTGTGAGTGGGTGAGTGGGTGAGTGGGTGAGTGGGTGAGTGGGTGAGTGGGTGAGTGGGTGAGTGGGTGAGTGGGTGAGTGGGTGAGTGGGTGTGTGGGTGAGTGGGTGAGTGGGTGAGTGGGTGAGTGGGTGAGTGGGTGAGTGGGTGAGTGGGTGAGTGGGTGAGTGGGTGAGTGGGTAAGTGGGTGAGTGGGTGAGTGGGTGAGTGGGTGAGTGGGTGAGTGGGTGAGTGGGTGAGTGGGTGAGTGGGTGAGTGGGTGAGTGGGTGAGTGGGTGAGTGGGTGAGCGGGTGAGTGGGTGAGTGGGTGAGTGGGTGAGTGGGTGAGTGGGTGACTGGGTGAGTGGGTGAGGAGGAGGAGGAGGAGGAGCGCCTGCCGCGGTCCCACGTACGGTGGGCCTTGGCGTCGTCCCTCGGGGGCCAAACGCAGGCTCTGCCGAGGGAGTCCTCCGTCTTACCTCCGCTAGAGCAAGACGAATCTCGTCGCACACCTGAGAACGCTCCTCCCAGCAGGCCGTCTGGGTCACAACGTCGGTGTACGACAACGCTACGGCTCGATCTGCTCTCCGGTCCCGGCCACCAACCGCTCCGACCTGTCCTGGATCCACCCGAGTAAGCGTTCCAAGATCAACGGGCACGGAAGATGTGGGTCTCCCGGGGCATCACCTCCGACTTAGAACGCCGCCAGACAAGGAGCGCGGTCCGGCACGACTGCGCGCAGCACCGGAGCGGTCCGGGCGCGTGAGGTCGAGGACGGGTCACGGGCGGGGACAGGGCCACGGGGCGGGCCGACCCATGGCCACCTGCATGTCCTTAAAGACCGTGCGGGGTCCTTGGGAAGCCGCAGTGAGGATGGCCGAGAACGCGGAATGAAGTGCGGCACACCACGAGGGGATCACATCTCCACAGAGGCCGGCTTCCAGGCTCCGTCCATTGCCACCGTAATGGATGGCCCAGAGGCGGCGTCGATCCGGGAGATGGGGGGCAAGCCCGTGCCGTCCGAGACTGTCCAAGATGATCACGTCATGGGCTTCCAGCTCAATCTCCCGCTGCACGGCCGGCGACATCTGGTTCGTCTCGTTGTACACATACAGGACGCGGTACGGACTGCGCTTGTTCCGGGTGGAGATGGCGGACTTCACCTTAGGGGCCAGGAGGAGGTCCCCTGATAGCCAGAGCCCTAGGAGGACGTCCCAGGCCGGCCACCTGCCCGAGCCGGGCGTTGGGGCCCAGTTGGCTACGTGATACCACCCTGGCGGTGGATCGTTGGCGAGGGACTGGTTAACAGGGGCCTGCGGTAGGGGAGAGAGGTAGTCGGCAAGAGGTAGAACGGGCACCGCGTGCCGCTTATGTAGGAGAACGGTAGTGAGAACGACATCGCAGAGTAGGCGACGGAGACGCGTAGGACGCAGACCTCTGTGCAGTAGGGCATCCCTGTGTGGCGTGGAGATGGCTCCGAGGCGACCAACAGTGTAGGTCGCGACGGCGTGGTGGGCCGGGGAGCCATCCACAGCCAGTATGAACGGCTCGTCCCCCCAAAGGACGAGGGTGCCCCAAGCAGTGGGCGTACAGTGGCGCCAGGCATGGCACCTCTGAGAGAGTCGGGCCGCAAGCCACCGATGGTAGTGGGCGCGGATGAGCGGGTCTAGCGGGCACGAGAGGATATGGTCCCCGGAGGCGGGCATGGTGCAGAGGGGGCAGGACGTATCTCTTGGGGGGAACAGGGAGAGGCGGATGCCGGTGACCGTGAGGTGGTCCCCCCACGTGATGAGACCGTGGCTGACGATGTTGGCGTACTCGTTGAGGTCGGGGAGGTGTTGTGGCGGGGGGGACGCAGAGAAGGCGTGGTGGGAGGCGAGCAAGGCGCGGCGCGCGTGGGGCACGGCGTCGTGGACCTGGAGGCCCGCGTGGGAGAAGCAGACGCGGGGTTTCTGTAGGGGGCCGAGCCATCCCACGGCGTCCGGGCAATTGTCCGCAGCCTGCCCTGCCGCTTCGTCCACCCGGTCCAGCAGGGTATCGAGCCAGGTGCCGGCGATATGGGAATAGAGGTGATGGGGAGGGGCATGACCGTGGGCCATGTCGCGAGACGATCTTATGAGATCTCCCTGCAGCGAGTCTTCCGGCTCGCGGCGCCCTTCCTGCGCCGTGATGTACCCTTTGCAGTCCGCGAAGTGCCACGCACCGGATCGGAAGCCGATGGCAGGGTCGGCTGAGGGCCCCTTGGCGGTGAGGGCCACCCATGCCGTGTACAGCTCCGCCGTGTAGGCGTTGTCCAGCCTAAAGGGGATGGGGACGGGGTACACCTGGTACCGGAGGGTGACGGGGCAGAACACCGCCACTGCCCCGCCGCAGCGCCGGGTCTTCGGGCACCACGACGCGTCGTGGAGGATCCCATAGTTCTCAGGGAGCCAGGAGAACGTGGGGACGGTCGCAGTCACCGCTTGGCAGCGTCTAACCGGGGGGACGGTGCCGACCGGCGGAGTGGGGCGGGGCGAGGCCCGGGGCCACCCCTTGCGTCGCGCGTCCTCTGTACTGCGATGGCCCGCAAGCATCCACGCGTGGGTGTCCTGGACCTCGAGTCCGGGTGACGACAGGGCCAGCACATGGGGGGTGTGGTGTGGCAGATGGCTGTCAGGGGGTAAGTGGATGGCGATGTCGCACCGGTGGCACAGGGCAACAAATAGATCGTGGTCCGTGGGGTGTGCGGTGCACCGGAGTCCGAGCTCCGGGGTGAGGCAGGGCTGGGAAGGATGGAACCGCCAGAGGGCAGTGAGGAGCCCGTGGCGCGTGGACCGGCAGACCAGGGAGTTGGGGTGGTTCAGGTGTCGGATGTAGACGCCGAAGAAGTTAGTAAACCCAACGACCGGTGCCGGGGGTATACCGACTCCCCCTTCGGGGACCTCACGGAGGAAGTGAGCAGAGGCGGAGAGGGTCCACCCAGCGGTGGCGCGCATGGCCGAGGCGGTCATGGCGTCCAGCACGCGCAGGGCCCCGTAGGAGGGGGGGCGGACACTGGTAAACCAGTTGACCGTCCCATGACACTTGGCAGTATACATGGCGAGGGGGTAGTGGGCGGGGAGTCGTGGGGCGCGGAGCGCCCGGCACGCAGCGCGGGCGCCCGAGAACAGGCGCCGGGAGTCGACGGGATGGAAGAGGTGGGGAAGGGCATGGCGGCCAAGGACGCGGACGTAGTCCTGGCTCGTGGCACATCGCACGGGGTGACCATTGAGGTATACCGTGTCGTTGAGGAAATAGACCTGACCATCGCGCATGTTGGTGCCGATCAAGACCGTTTTTGTTGGGTCTGAGTGGAGGTTGGTGAGGCGGCCCGCTCTCTCAATGCCGCTGGCGAGGGCGGGCAAATGGCAACGGTCGCCGGGCAGCCACTGGGTGTCATCCATCAGGAGAACCCGGTTCAGCGGGCCCGCGGGGGTGTCGGTGGGGGGGACGGAACGGCAGGCTTCGTGCCCCCGAACCTCGCCATATATGCAGTACTTCATGCCGGACACGGGGCATCCTTGCCCCGTGCCGGCCCCCAGCCGGGTGGAGGACGGAGAGCGTCCGTCAGCTCCCCCCATGTGCACCTCAAGGGCGCGGTCGTGGTGCTGAAGGGTCGCGGCGTCGGCCGGGGAGATCCCTGCGGCGGTGAGGACGGCGTACTCGGTGGTGTGGTTGATGGAGCCATACGCGTGGCGGACATCGTCCGACACGACCCACGCTTCAAGGCGTCTGCGCCAGCGGTCCCACCATACATCGTGTAGGACGCGGAGTAGCTCCACGGAGGAGCAGTGGGGGGACATCCCGAACTGGTAGGGCGGCAGGATGCCGTTCTGAACCAGGCGGGGCTGGTAGTGGTCTTTGATGAGGGCAGCCGTGAGCTTCCATATCGTGGCCAGATTGGTCAGCGGTCTGCCGTTCGCAATGGGGCCGTGCGGCGTCTTTTTCGGAAGGTTGATGAAGTCTGCAGAGTGTGCCTGGGGCACGGGCACCCCACGGAGAATACTGTTGATCAGGCTCACGATCGCCGCAAACTGGGCATCCTCCAATTGTCCGAACAGCCGGTACTCCAGTAAGTCGTGGTACGGCACAGTGGCCGCCGCCCGGCGGATGATGGCCCGCAGGTTTGCGGTGGTGGCGTTGGGTGGTGGGCCGAGCGGCCTTTCCTCCCATCCCGTGATGGTCCGGACGCGCGCGAGTGAGAGCGCCTCAAGAGGGGCAACGTGCCTTTGGCGCAGCTGGTCCAACGCAACTGCGGCTTGTTGATGAAGAGGTACTGGGACGCCCACCACGTAGACCGGATCCGCTGGGGGTACGTAGCGCGCCCCCAACGTGCGGCGGTAGTCCACTTTGGTGGGTTGGCCAGGGGCAGCGGGTAGGGGCGCCAGCCCTACATCCTTCTCCAGAAGGAGAACGTCCCAGGCCGCTCGGATGCGTTCTTTGAGGCGGGCGACCTCCACGAGGTGTGACGATTGGGACGCCCAATCCGGGTAGGCGAGCGTGTAGCGTTGAAGGTTGGTGACGTGGACACGTACCGTCGACGGTACCGGCTGGCTGGGGACGGGGGGCCCGTAGGCAGCCGTAGCCGCGGTGTATAGCGCTGAGGTCACCTCGGTATAGCGTGGCTGCGCTGCGGGTGCGCCTGGGGGCGGCGCAGCGAGTTCGGCCCGAAAGGTGTCGTTGAGGGTGCGGAGCTGGCTGGCGAGGGGCTCCCGCGGGATGGGGAAGCGGCCCTTTTTCGAAGGGCATACCAATTGGGGCGCTGGCGGGAGGTCATGGAGGGTGGCAGTCACGGGTAGGTGGTCAGATGGGAAACTGGAATCGGAGCGCACCTCCGTGGTGTGGGCTGCCTCCGAAGGGGCGCGGAGGAAGATGTGGTCCAGGGCACCGGCGAAACCTTGCGGGCTCACCCACGTGGGGGCCTCCGCAAGGGGGCGTAGACGGCGCATCCCAAGGCGCGTGAGCGTGGGGAGGACGAGGTCACAGAGGGAGGCAGGGGAGACAGGGAGGTGCGAGACCCAGCGGCAGTTGGCGTTCAGGTCCCCTGTCAGGACAACCACTCTAGCCGGGGTGAGGAGGAGGTACGGGTACACCCAATCCAGGACTTCTTGGAGTGTGTCGAGGTTCCCGTCGGCGGGGAGATACACGTTGGCGTGGCAGTGGGTCACGCCAGCCATGGTGAAGTGCGTGACGAGGGCTCGCCCCGACGGGTGGGCGCTGTGGCCGGTCACGACCAGGTCCGGGGTCCTGTAGAGGAGGGTGGCACATCCCCCAGCTATTCTTGCAGGTGCCTGGATGGTGTGGTACAGGGGGTGCACCCGTTGGATGATCTGGGGCCCCGCTTCTTGAACATGCAGGGTTAGCGGGTACTGGCACTCGCGCACCAGGACGTCCAGGGCGCGGAGCTTGGGTCGCAGGGACATCTGCACGTTGAGGGTCATCACGTCTGGGCGGGGCGACACGTGGCCGGTGGGGGGGGGACCAGGGCAGGAGCTGGCGGCGGTGGAGTGCTGGGTTAGCTTGCGGTCCACGGCTGCGGGGAGGGCGCAAGGTAGGCCTCGCACCCACTTGCGGAGGTGCCGGTGGTGGTACGTGGCCGCCATCGCCAAGACACTGGCCCGGGTGAGGCCTGTGGCTGTGATGGAGACGCGGCTGTGTAGGGATTGTGGGAGGACCACGTGGTGATGCTCGGGCAAGATGAAGGAGGTGGGTGGCAGGCCCTTGCGGCAGAGCTGCAACTGATGGGAGCCCGTCACCTGCACACAGTGCACGGCGCCCACTAACGACAGAACGTTACGGGGCCAGGGGTCCGCCCCGCTGCACGCCCGGTAGTAGTGCACCCCCACCGGCAGGTGCAGGCACATTTCGAGGGCATAGGGGGGCGTGATGAACTGGGCAGTGCCCGAGGCTGGTACCGGTACCAGGCCCCACTCTCTGGGGGGGGAGCTGGGAGTGTATGCGCCCAGGTGCAGGTCCCGGACATGGGGGACGCCGTCGAGGTGGGAGTGGCGGAGCTGAGACACGGCGGCAGGGATGTCCTCGTTGCGCCCCGCCATGTCCCGGGTTACCGGTCCCGCGGACGCCGACCGAAGTACGGCTGGTAGCGGTGGGGGTCGGTTGGGGGGCTCCAGGGCGGGGGAGCGTAGGGGTTGTGGGCCATGGCCACTCGGGGGTCGTGGGGGTCCCCCGAGTACGGGTAGGGCAGGAGGGGGGCTGCTGCATGGTGGTCGTGGCGGCTGGAGAGCGCTTGTGGCTCATCGCGGTACGCGCTGCGACGCCTCGGCGGCGGGCTGTCGCGGCGATGGCCTGGGCTGCGGCGGCGGGACGGGGACCGGTCCGAGCGGCGGGGGCTGTACCTGCGCTGATATTTGGAGTCTGGTTCTCCGTCCGATCCCGACGTTGCCGTAAGGTCCACCTGATCGTCAGGGTCCCGTGGACGGCGCTGCTTCCCGCGGCTTCCCCGATGAGTCTTCCGGGGCGGACGGTCTCGGTCTCGGTCAGGGTCAGGCACCCAGGGCGTAAACGGTTGTTTCTTCGATTCGGCCCACGTCACTCGCCAGCCACGAGCCGTGTGTTGCCTCGTCAGTCGCATGCCGCGCTCGTACTCTGCTGGTCGGATTCCGACGATTGTGAACTTGGATGTATGGTTCAATTGTTCTTCAGTAATGGAGGAAAGGCCTGCACCAAATTTATCCCGAAGGATACCACCGAGGAGTCCTGCATCAACTTCACCGGACGGCGGATCGTCGACTACTTGCCAGCCGACCCACAGGGCTTTCGAGTAGACTTGCGGATCGATTTTTTGGGGTGTATACCCCTTCTTTTTCGCTGCGCCCTGTGCCTGGTTGGCGGCTGCAGCTTCTGATGGGGAGGTGGCTGGGCTGGCGGAAACCTGCTGGACTGCAGGGGGGTTGGAGAGGAAGGAGCGCAGGACTTCCGCGATGCCGGGCAGGCTGGGCGCGTGGCTGTGGACCCAGGCCCACTGCTCCCGGATCGGCGACTGCGGGAGGGTGTCGACCTTCGCGCCGTACTGGCGGAAGAGCTGGAGGTGGAGCGCGTGCGCAACCTCGTCCTCACAGCCCTTGGGGATCCCCGGGATCCACTCCAGCAGGTCGGTCAGGGCGGCATCGGCAGGCGACGGCAGAGACGGCGGCGGCTGGGCGGTCGCGCCCGGTGCCCGAAAGGCAGAGACCGCCCTCGGCTTAGGGATCGGTTCCGGGACTGCGAACGACAGTTCGGGCGCACGCGCAGGGGCCTCCGGGACCGGCACGGCGCCTGGCGCGGCCATAGCCCTACGGAGGACGTCGGCCAACTCCTCGAGGTTGGGTGCCTGGGGCGAGGTGAGAACTGCTGCGGCGAGGATGACCGGCACGAGGACCAGGAACTGCTGAGAGCCGGGGGGGGGCAGCTCGAACGAAGCCGGAACGGTACTGCGCACGGCGTTGGCGAATGCCGGCGGCGTGGACTGGAGGCCGTGGAGTCTGGTGGCGATGGACAGGAGGGGGGGTACCGACCTGATGAAGTTGTTGAGCCTGACGGCTTCGGTCTGCCGCTGTGCCGCGGCGCAACGCTGGGCCTGCTGCTGGGCATTATCCCGTTCGGTGCGCATCGCGTCCAGATCCCGCGTGAGGGACTCCAGGTCGCCCCGTGCCACGGCCAGCTCCCGTCGTTGGGCCTCATACTCGTCATGCAATTGAGCGTAGTCGGTGGAGTAGGCCGTGACATCCAGGTCCGGGACAAAAGGCTCCCCCACCTGGGAGGGGCTGGGGGGGGCCGACCCGACGGCCGGGGCCGGTGAATCCGGAGGCGTGGGGTCTGCGGCAGCCGGTGGTACCTGGGAGGCAGGCTCTGGGAGATTGAAAGAGAGCCTTGTCTGTTCGGGAACAGTGACGAAGGCGATGGTTCGGACCCTGAGGGGGTGGGCTTGCCCTGGGCCTTGTACAGGGCTGACGCTGGGGTGAACGCCGCCGTGGCGAACAGAGTGCCGGCGGGGCTGGGCGCCGCTTGCCCTTTGGTGAGGTAAGGTGCGTGGCTGGGCGGCGTGAGCGGGGGCGGGTTGGCGGTGTCGGCGATGCCGGCCTGCAGCAGGGCGAAAGTGGGGGCTGTGGCCCAGGAGTGCTCGCCAGCCTGCTCGATCTGATGCAGCAGCTCCACGCTGCGGATCGGCAAGATCGAGCACTCGAGCAGCGGCCGCAGCTGCTCGGGGGTCCACATGCCCTTGTTGGCGAGGGCGGGGGGTGTGGGAACGGGGGCTGGCGTGTGCTGTCCTGTGAGGCAGACGGAGGAGGCCCACGCTAGGAGCCCGAACTTCAGCGGGACGAGGTCTGCTGTCGGGATGTGGGCCGCCTGCAGGACCGCATGCACGTCGTTGGGTAGCGCCCAAAAGGCCGCAACTACCTCTCGGGTGCGGAGGCGGTCCCATGACGGTCTGAGTTGGGGGGCAAGGAACTGGCTGATGGGCTTGTGGATCTTGTGGGAGACCTTCTGGCTTTGGATGTCCGGAGGGCCGGCAGTGTCGACGGGCGGTGGCTGTTCGCGGGCTGTGTACAGGCCCTTGAAGACTTGGTTGCGGAGGCGTGACGCCGAAATTGGGGCATGGCTTGGGCTCCACCGCGTGACGAGAGTCGCTGTGAGGGCCTCAGGGTCCTTGGAGATATACTCCAGCAGTGGGCCTCCTTGTACCAGCGACAGGGGGACGTGCTCGATGACCTTCGTGTCAGACGGGCCTGCGGCGACCGTTACGGTGGCTGTGAGCAGGAGCCCCCGCGGCGTCCACACCCCCGTCACCGCTGTAATAGCCTGGATGTCGCCGTTGGCAGCCGTCCACCGCAGGGCATCACACAAGTCAGCCAGGGCGGGGTCGGTGGCTTGGATAGCCGTATCTGCCGCTTCCAGTGCGTCATCCTTCAGCATGTCCAGTTCTCGCAGCAGACGGTCAGCATCGTCGGACTGGGCGATGTCCATCAGAAACATGGGGAACGGCCCCTGACGAATGGCGCCGCCTCGACCGGTGTCGGGGGCGGGAGAGGGGGTGTCCCGGGACGGTGTTGAGCGGTCTGACATGGTAGCTGTGGCGAGAAAAGAGCGGGTGGCCTGTGGCCGCAATATGTTGGGGGGGGGGAGCAGATCGAGGTGTCGGCAAACGGAGGTGCACTGACATCATAGGCAGCCCCAGTCGGATGGGGCGCGCAGGAGAGAAACAAGGGGTACCACGAGCGTGGCCATAGTGTGACAAAACAAAGAGCATGGCGCGATGGCGCGGAGTAACATGGGGCCGCCTGGCGGACCGGGTCGGTGAGCGGGGGTCCCAGGACACACAGGGCGGGGATGCGAGGGGAGCACCGCGCTGGCGCGTGGTGCTGCAACCCTAGTGGCGCACGGGAGCGAGGGGCCCCACGTTGGGACGACGAATCGGACGACTGATGATACCCCTGCACAAGGCGTCACGCTTGAGCGGCGGATACGTCGAATGCAGTCCCCGTCGCGGCTCCCCGCGTAGCGGCCTGGAAGATTGCCACGGCGAGGTCGACGTCTTGCCAGAGACGAACGTATAACGACGTGCCCACTGTGAGCAGGAAACGGCTTGCAAGGGGGAGGGACGCACTTGAGGTGCGGCACTCAGCCCTTGGAGACACGGGATGAAGAGGGAGAGAGAGAGTGCACCATACGGGTGGAGTTGAGCGGAGAGGGGGCCACGATGGCAGAGCTGAGTCACGTGGTGGCACGACTATCACGACGATTCACGATTGGTGTCGAGCGTGGCAGTGCGTGTAGGCAATCCGTCCTACAGCTACCATCCTGAGGGTTTTTAGACTGGTGCCAGGTCACCAGGGGTGAGTGGGTGAGTGGGTGAGTGGGTGAGTGGGTCAGTGGGTGAGTGGGTGAGTGGGTGAGTGGGTGAGTGGGTGAGTGGGTGAGTGGGTGAGTGGGTGAGTGGGTGAGTGGGTGAGTGGGTGAGTGGGTGACTGGGTGAGTGGGTGAGTGGGTGAGCGGGTGAGTGGGTGAGTGGGTGAGTGGGTGAGTGGGTGAGTGGAGGAGGAGGAGGAGGAGGAGGAGGAGCGCCTGCCGCGGTCCCACGTACGGTGAGCCTTGGCGTCGTCCCTCGGGGGCCAAACGCAGGCTCTGCCGAGGGAGTCCTCCGTCTTACCTCCGCTAGAGCAAGACGAATCTCGTCGCACACCTGAGAACGCTCCTCCCAGCAGGCCGTCTGGGTCACAACGTCGGTGTACGACAACGCTACGGCTCGATCTGCTCTCCGGTCCCGGCCACCAACCGCTCCGACCTGTCCTGGATCCACCCGAGTAAGCGTTCCAAGATCAACGGGCACGGAAGATGTGGGTCTCCCGGGGCATCACCTCCGACTTAGAACGCCGCCAGACAAGGAGCGCGGTCTGGCACGACTGCGCGCAGCACCGGAGCGGTCCGGGCGCGTGAGGTCGAGGACGGGTCACGGGCGGGGACAGGGCCACGGGGCGGGCCGACCCATGGCCACCTGCATGTCCTTAAAGACCGTGCGGGGTCCTTGGGAAGCCGCAGTGAGGATGGCCGAGAACGCGGAATGTAGTGCGGCACACCACGAGGGGATCACATCTCCACAGAGGCCGGCCTCTAGGCTCCGTCCATTGCCACCGTAATGGATGGCCCAGAGGCGGCGTCGATCCGGGAGATGGGGGGCAAGCCCGTGCCGTCCGAGACTGTCCAAGATGATCACGTCATGGGCTTCCAGCTCAATCTCCCGCTGCACGGCCGGCGACACCTGGTTCGTCTCGTTGTACACATACAGGACGCGGTACGGACTGCGCTTGTTCCGGGTGGAGATGGCGGACTTCACCTTAGGGGCCAGGAGGAGGTCCCCTGATAGCCAGAGTCCTAGGAGGACGTCCCAGGCCGGCCACCTGCCCGAGCCGGGCGTTGGGGCCCAGTTGGCTACGTGATACCACTCTGGCGGTGGATCGTTGGCGAGGGACTGGTTAACAGGGGCCCGTGGTAGGGGAGAGAGGTAGTCGGCAAGAGGTAGAACGGGCACCGCGTGCCGCTTATGTAGGAGAACGGTAGTGAGAACGACATCACAGAGTAGGCGACGGAGACGCGCAGGACGCAGACCTCTGTGCAGTAGGGCATCCCTGTGTGGCGTGGAGATGGCTCCGAGGCGACCAACAGTGTAGGTTGCGACGGTGTGGTGGGCCGGGGAGCCATCCACAGCCAGTATGAACGGCTCGTCCCCCCAAAGGACGAGGGTGCCCCAAGCAGTGGGCGTACAGTGGCGCCAGGCATGGCACCTCTGAGAGAGTCGGGCCGCAAGCCACCGATGGTAGTGGGCGCGGATGAGCGGGTCTAGCGGGCACGAGAGGATATGGTCCCCGGAGGCGGGCATGGTGCAGAGGGGGCAGGACGTATCTCTTGGGGGGAACAGGGAGAGGCGGATGCCGGTGACCGTGAGGTGGTCCCCCCACGTGATGAGACCGTGGCTGACGATGTTGGCGTACTCGTTGAGGTCGGGGAGGTGTTGTGGCGGGGGGGACGCAGAGAAGGCGTGGTGGGAGGCGAGCAAGGCGCGGCGCGCGTGGGGCACGGCGTCGTGGACCTGGAGGCCCGCGTGGGAGAAGCAGACGCGGGGTTTCTGTAGGGGGCCGAGCCACCCCACGGCGTCCGGGCAATTGTCCGCAGCCTGCCCTGCCGCTTCGTCCACCCGGTCCAGCAGGGTATCGAGCCAGGTGCCGGCGATATGGGAATAGAGGTGATGGGGAGGGGCATGACCGTGGGCCATGTCGCGACACGATCTTATGAGATCTCCCTGCAGCGAGTCTTCCGGCTCGCGGCGCCCTTCCTGCGCCGTGATGTACCCTTTGCAGTCCGCGAAGTGCCACGCACCGGTTCGGAAGCCGATGGCAGGGTCGGCTGAGGGCCCCTTGGCGGTGAGGGCCACCCATGCCGTGTACAGCTCCGCCGTGTAGGCGTTGTCCAGCCTCAAGGGGATGGGGACGGGGTACACCTGGTACCGGAGGGTGACGGGGCAGAACACCGCCACTGCCCCGCCGCAGCGCCGGGTCTTCGGGCACCACGACGCGTCGTGGAGGATCCCATAGTTCTCAGGGAGCCAGGAGAACGTGGGGACGGTCGCAGTCACCGCTTGGCAGCGTCTAACCGGGGGGACGGTGCCGACCGGCGGAGTGGGGCGGGGCGAGGCCCGGGGCCACCCCTTGCGTCGCGCGTCCTCTGTACTGCGATGGCCCGCAAGCATCCACGCGTGGGTGTCCTGGACCTCGAGTCCGGGCGACGACAGGGCCAGCACATGGGGGGTGTGGTGTGGCAGATGGCTGTCAGGGGGTAAGTGGATGGCGATGTCGCACCGGTGGCACAGGGCAACAAATAGATCGTGGTCCGTGGGGTGTGCGGTGCACCGGAGTCCGAGCTCCGGGGTGAGGCAGGGCTGGGAAGGATGGAACCGCCAGAGGGCAGTGAGGAGCCCGTGGCGCGTGGACCGGCAGACCAGGGAGTTGGGGTGGTTCAGGTGTCGGATGTAGACGCCGAAGAAGTTAGTAAACCCAACGACCGGTGCCGGGGGTATACCGACTCCCCCTTCGGGGACCTCACGGAGGAAGTGAGCAGAGGCGGAGAGGGTCCACCCAGCGGTGGCGCGCATGGCCGAGGCGGTCATGGCGTCCAGCACGCGCAGGGCCCCGTAGGAGGGGGGGCGGACACTGGTAAACCAGTTGACCGTCCCATGACACTTGGCAGTATACATGGCGAGGGGGTAGTGGGCGGGGAGTCGTGGGGCGCGGAGCGCCCGGCACGCAGCGCGGGCGCCCGAGAACAGGCGCCGGGAGTCGACGGGATGGAAGAGGTGGGGAAGGGCATGGCGGCCAAGGACGCGGACGTAGTCCTGGCTCGTGGCACATCGCACGGGGTGACCATTGAGGTATACCGTGTCGTTGAGGAAATAGACCTGACCATCGCGCATGTCGGTGCCGATCAAGACCGTTTTTGTTGGGTCTGAGTGGAGGTTGGTGAGGCGGCCCGCTCTCTCAATGCCGCTGGCGAGGGTGGGCAAATGGCAACGGTCGCCGGGCAGCCACTGGGTGTCATCCATCAGGAGAACCCGGTTCAGCGGGCCCGCGGGGGTGTCGGTGGGGGGGACGGAACGGCAGGCTTCGTGCCCCCGAACCTCGCCATATATGCAGTACTTCATGCCGGACACGGGGCATCCTTGCCCCGTGCCGGCCCCCAGCCGGGTGGAGGACGGAGAGCGTCCGTCAGCTCCCCCCATGTGCACCTCAAGGGCGCGGTCGTGGTGCTGAAGGGTCGCGGCGTCGGCCGGGGAGATCCCTGCGGCGGTGAGGACGGCGTACTCGGTGGTGTGGTTGATGGAGCCATACGCGTGGCGGACATCGTCCGACAGGACCCACGCTTCAAGGCGTCTGCGCCAGCGGTCCCACCATACATCGTGTAGGACGCGGAGTAGCTCCACGGAGGAGCAGTGCGGGGACATCCCGAACTGGTAGGGCGGCAGGATGCCGTTCTGAACCAGGCGGGGCTGGTAGTGGTCTTTGATGAGGGCAGCCGTGAGCTTCCATATCGTGGCCAGATTGGTCAGCGGTCTGCCGTTCGCAATGGGGCCGTGCGGCGTCTTTTTCGGAAGGTTGATGAAGTCTGCAGAGTGTGCCTGGGGTACGGGCACCCCACGGAGAATACTGTTGATCAGGCTCACGATCGCCGCAAACTGGGCATCCTCCAATTGTCCGAACAGCCGGTACTCCAGTAAGTCGTGGTACGGCACAGTGGCCGCCGCCCGGCGGATGATGGTCCGCAGGTTTGCGGTGGTGGCGTTGGGTGGTGGGCCGAGCGGCCTTTCCTCCCATCCCGTGATGGTCCGGACGCGCGCGAGTGAGAGCGCCTCAAGAGGGGCAAGGTGCCTTTGGCGCAGCTGGTCCAACGCAACTGCGGCTTGTTGATGAAGAGGTACTGGGACGCCCACCACGTAGACCGGATCCGCTGGGGGTACGTAGCGCGCCCCCAACGTGCGGCGGTAGTCCACTTTGGTGGGTTGGCCAGGGGCAGCGGGTAGGGGCGCCAGCCCTACATCCTTCTCCAGAAGGAGAACGTCCCAGGCCGCTCGGATGCGTTCTTTGAGGCGGGCGACCTCCACGAGGTGTGACGATTGGGACGCCCCATCCGGGTAGGCGAGCGTGTAGCGTTGAAGGTTGGTGACGTGGACACGTACCGTCGACGGTACCGGCTGGCTGGGGACGGGGGGCCCGTAGGCAGCCGTAGCCGCGGTGTATAGCGCTGAGGTCACCTCGGTATAGCGTGGCTGCGCTGCGGGTGCGCCTGGGGGCGGCGCAGCGAGTTCGGCCCGAAAGGTGTCGTTGAGGGTGCGGAGCTGGCTGGCGAGGGGCTCCCGCGGGATGGGGAAGCGGCCCTTTTTCGAAGGGCATACCAATTGGGGCGCTGGCGGGAGGTCATGGAGGGTGGCAGTCACGGGTAGGTGGTCAGATGGGAAACTGGAATCGGAGCGCACCTCCGTGGTGTGGGCTGCCTCCGAAGGGGCGCGGAGGAAGATGTGGTCCAGGGCACCGGCGAAACCTTGCGGGCTCACCCACGTGGGGGCCTCCGCAAGGGGGCGTAGACGGCGCATCCCAAGGCGCGTGAGCGTGGGGAGGACGAGGTCACAGAGGGAGGCAGGGGAGACAGGGAGGTGCGAGACCCAGCGGCAGTTGGCGTTCAGGTCCCCTGTCAGGACAACCACTCTAGCCGGGGTGAGGAGGAGGTACGGGTACACCCAATCCAGGACTTCTTGGAGTGTGTCGAGGTTCCCGTCGGCGGGGAGATACACGTTGGCGTGGCAGTGGGTCACGCCAGCCATGGTGAAGTGCGTGACGAGGGCTCGTCCCGACGGGTGGGCGCTGTGGCCGGTCACGACCAGGTCCGGGGTCCTGTAGAGGAGGGTGGCACATCCCCCAGCTATTCTTGCAGGTGCCTGGATGGTGTGGTACAGGGGGTGCACCCGTTGGATGATCTGGGGCCCCGCTTCTTGAACATGCAGGGTTAGCGGGTACTGGCACTCGCGCACCAGGACGTCCAGGGCGCGGAGCTTGGGTCGCAGGGACATCTGCACGTTGAGGGTCATCACGTCTGGGCGGGGCGACACGTGGCCGGTGGGGGGGGGACCAGGGCAGGAGCTGGCGGCGGTGGAGTGCTGGGTTAGCTTGCGGTCCACGGCTGCGGGGAGGGCGCAAGGTAGGCCTCGCACCCACTTGCGGAGGTGCCGGTGGTGGTACGTGGCCGCCATCGCCAAGACACTGGCCCGGGTGAGGCCTGTGGCTGTGATGGAGACGCGGCTGTGTAGGGATTGTGGGAGGACCACGTGGTGATGCTCGGGCAAGATGAAGGAGGTGGGTGGCAGGCCCTTGCGGCAGAGCTGCAACTGATGGGAGCCCGTCACCTGCACACAGTGCACGGCGCCCACTAACGACAGAACGTTACGGGGCCAGGGGTCCGCCCCGCTGCACGCCCGGTAGTAGTGCACCCCCACCGGCAGGTGCAGGCACATTTCGAGGGCATAGGGGGGCGTGATGAACTGGGCAGTGCCCGAGGCCGGTACCGGTACCAGGCCCCACTCTCTGGGGGGGGAGCTGGGAGTGTATGCGCCCAGGTGCAGGTCCCGGACATGGGGGACGCCGTCGAGGTGGGAGTGGCGGAGCTGAGACACGGCGGCAGGGATGTCCTCGTTGCGCCCCGCCATGTCCCGGGTTACCGGTCCCGCGGACGCCGACCGAAGTACGGCTGGTAGCGGTGGGGGTCGGCTGGGGGGCTCCAGGGCGGGGGAGCGTAGGGGTTGTGGGCCATGGCCACTCGGGGGTCGTGGGGGTCCCCCGAGTACGGGTAGGGCAGGAGGGGGGCTGCTGCATGGTGGTCGTGGCGGCTGGAGAGCGCTTGTGGCTCATCGCGGTACGCGCTGCGACGCCTCGGCGGCGGGCTGTCGCGGCGATGGCCTGGGCTGCGGCGGCGGGACGGGGACCGGTCCGAGCGGCGGGGGCTGTACCTGCGCTGATATTTGGAGTCTGGTTCTCCGTCCGATCCCGACGTTGCCGTAAGGTCCACCTGATCGTCAGGGTCCCGTGGACGGCGCTGCTTCCCGCGGCTTCCCCGATGAGTCTTCCGGGGCGGACGGTCTCGGTCTCGGTCAGGGTCAGGCACCCAGGGCGTAAACGGCTGTTTCTTCGATTCGGCCCACGTCACTCGCCAGCCACGAGCCGTGTGTTGCCTCGTCAGTCGCATGCCGCGCTCGTACTCTGCTGGTCGGATTCCGACGATTGTGAACTTGGATGTATGGTTCAATTGTTCTTCAGTAATGGAGGAAAGGCCTGCGCCAAATTTATCCCGAAGGATACCACCGAGGAGTCCTGCATCAACTTCACCGGACGGCGGATCGTCGACTTCTTGCCAGCCGACCCACAGGGCTTTCGAGTAGACTTGCGGATCGATTTTTTGGGGTGTATACCCCTTCTTTTTCGCTGCGCCCTGTGCCTGGTTGGCGGCTGCAGCTTCTCATGGGGAGGTGGCTGGGCTGGCGGAAACCTGCTGGACTGCAGGGGGGTTGGAGAGGAAGGAGCGCAGGACTTCCGCGATGCCGGGCAGGCTGGGCGCGTGGCTGTGGACCCAGGCCCACTGCTCCCGGATCGGCGACTGCGGGAGGGTGTCGACCTTCGCGCCGTACTGGCGGAAGAGCTGGAGGTGGAGCGCGTGCGCAACCTCGTCCTCACAGCCCTTGGGGATCCCCGGGATCCACTCCAGCAGGTCGGTCAGGGCGGCATCGGCAGGCGACGGCAGAGACGGCGGCGGCTGGGCGGTCGCGCCCGGTGCCCGAAAGGCAGAGACCGCCCTCGGCTTAGGGATCGGTTCCGGGACTGCGAACGACAGTTCGGGCGCACGCGCAGGGGCCTCCGGGACCGGCACGGCGCCTGGCGCGGCCATAGCCCTACGGAGGACGTCGGCCAACTCCTCGAGGTTGGGTGCATGGGGCGAGGTGAGAACTGCTGCGGCGAGGATGACCGGCACGAGGACCAGGAACTGCTGAGAGCCGGGGGGGGGCAGCTCGAACGAAGCCGGAACGGTACTGCGCACGGCGTTGGCGAATGCCGGCGGCGTGGACTGGAGGCCGTGGAGTCTGGTGGCGATGGACAGGAGGGGGGGTACCGACCTGATGAAGTTGTTGAGCCTGACGGCTTCGGTCTGCCGCTGTGCCGCGGCGCAACGCTGGGCCTGCTGCTGGGCATTATCCCGTTCGGTGCGCATCGCGTCCAGATCCCGCGTGAGGGACTCCAGGTCGCCCCGTGCCACGGCCAGCTCCCGTCGTTGGGCCTCATACTCGTCATGCAATTGAGCGTAGTCGGTGGAGTAGGCCGTGACATCCAGGTCCGGGACAAAAGGCTCCCCCACCTGGGAGGGGCTGGGGGGGGCTGACCCGACGGCCGGGGCCGGTGACTCCGGAGGCGTGGGGTCCGCGGCAGCCGGTGGTACCTGGGAGGCAGGCTCTGGGAGATTGAAAGAGAGCCTTGTCTGTTCGGGCAACAGTGACGAAGGCGATGGTTCGGACCCTGAGGGGGTGGGCTTGCCCTGGGCCTTGTACAGGGCTGACGCTGGGGTGAACGCCGCCGTGGCGAACAGAGTGCCGGCGGGGCTGGGCGCCGCTTGCCCTTTGGTGAGGTAAGGTGCGTGGCTGGGCGGCGTGAGCGGGGGCGGGTTGGCGGTGTCGGCGATGCCGGCCTGTAGCAGGGCGAAAGTGGGGGCTGTGGCCCAGGAGTGCTCGCCAGCCTGCTCGATCTGATGCAGCAGCTCCACGCTGCGGATCGGCAAGATCGAGCACTCGAGCAGCGGCCGCAGCTGCTCGGGGGTCCACATGCCATTGTTGGCGAGGGCGGGGGGTGTGGGAACGGGGGCTGGCGTGTACTGTCCTGTGAGGCAGACGGAGGAGGCCCACGCTAGGAGCCCGAACTTCAGCGGGACGAGGTCTGCTGTCGGGATGTGGGCCGCCTGCAGGACCGCATGCACGTCGTTGGGTAGCGCCCAAAAGGCCGCAACTACCTCTCGGGTGCGGAGGCGGTCCCATGACGGTCTGAGGTGGGGGGTAAGGAACTGGCTGATGGGCTTGTGGATCTTGTGGGAGACCTTCTGGCTTTGGATGTCCGGAGGGCCGGCAGTGTCGACGGGCGGTGGCTGTTCGCGGGCTGTGTACAGGCCCTTGAAGACTTGGTTGCGGAGGCGTGACGCCGAAATTGGGGCATGGCTTGGGCTCCACCGCGTGACGAGAGCCGCTGTGAGGGCCTCAGGGTCCTTGGAGATATACTCCAGCAGTGGGCCTCCTTGTACCAGCGACAGGGGGACGTGCTCGATGACCTTCGTGTCAGACGGGCCTGCGGCGACCGTTACGGTGGTTGTGAGCAGGAGCCCCCGCGGCGTCCACACCCCCGTCACCGCTGTAATAGCCTGGATGTCGCCGTTGGCAGCCGTCCACCGCAGGGCATCACACAAGTCAGCCAGGGCGGGGTCGGTGGCCTGGATAGCCGTATCTGCCGCTTCCAGTGCGTCATCCTTCAGCATGTCCAGTTCTCGCAGCAGACGGTCAGCATCGTCGGACTGGGCGATGTCCATCAGAAACATGGGGAACGGCCCCTGACGAATGGCGCCGCCTCGACCGGTGTCGGGGGCGGGAGAGGGGGTGTCCTGGGACGGTGTTGAGCGGTCTGACATGGTAGCTGTGGCGAGAAAAGAGCGGGTGGCCTGTGGCCGCAATATGTTGGGGGGGGGGAGCAGATCGAGGTGTCGGCAAACGGAGGTGCACTGACATCATAGGCAGCCCCAGTCGGATGGGGTGCGCAGGAGAGAAACAAGGGGTACCACGAGCGTGGCCATAGTGTGACAAAACAAAGAGCATGGCGCGATGGCGCGGAGTAACATGGGGCCGCCTGGCGGACCGGGTCGGTGAGCGGGGGTCCCAGGACACACAGGGCGGGGATGCGAGGGGAGCACCGCGCTGGCGCGTGGTGCTGCAACCCTAGTGGCGCACGGGAGCGAGGGGCCCCACGTTGGGACGACGAATCGGACGACTGATGATACCCCTGCACAAGGCGTCACGCTTGAGCGGCGGATACGTCGAATGCAGTCCCCGTCGCGGCTCCCCGCGTAGCGGCCTGGAAGATTGCCACGGCGAGGTCGACGTCTTGCCAGAGACGAACGTATAACGACGTGCCCACTGTGAGCAGGAAACGGCTTGCAAGGGGGAGGGACGCACTTGAGGTGCGGCACTGAGCCCTTGGAGACACGGGATGAAGAGGGAGAGAGAGAGTGCACCATACGGGTGGAGCTGAGCGGAGAGGGGGCCACGATGGCAGAGCTGAGTCACGTGGTGGCACGACTATCACGACCATTCACGATTGGTGTCGAGCGTGGCAGTGCGTGTAGGCAATCCGTCCTACAGCTACCATCCTGAGGGTTTTTAGACTGGTGCCAGGTCACCAGTGAGTGGGTGAGTGGGTGAGTGGGTGAGTGGGTGAGTGGGTCAGTGGGTGAGTGGGTGAGTGGGTGTGTGGGTGAGTGGGTGAGTGGGTAAGTGGGTGAGTGGGTGAGTGGGTGAGTGGGTGAGTGGGTGAGTGGGTGAGTGGGTGAGTGGGTGAGTGGGTGAGTGGGTGAGTGGGTGAGTGGGTGAGTGGGTTGGTGGGTGGGTGGGTGAGTGGGTGTGTGGGTGTGTGGGTGAGTGGGTGAGTGGGTGCGTGGGTGAGTGGGTGAGTGGGTGACTGGGTGAGTGGGTGAGTGGGTGAGTGGGGGGGAGGAGGAGGAGGAGGAGGAGCGCCTGCCGCGGTCCCACGTACGGTGAGCCTTGGCGTCGTCCCTCGGGGGCCAAACGCAGGCTCTGCCGAGGGAGTCCTCCGTCTTACCTCCGCTAGAGCAAGACGAATCTCGTCGCACACCTGAGAACGCTCCTCCCAGCAGGCCGTCTGGGTCACAACGTCGGTGTACGACAACGCTACGGCTCGATCTGCTCTCCGGTCCCGGCCACCAACCGCTCCGAACTGTCCTGGATCCACCCGAGTAAGCGTTCCAAGATCAACGGGCACGGAAGATGTGGGTCTCCCGGGGCATCACCTCCGACTTAGAACGCCGCCAGACAAGGAGCGCGGTCCGGCACGACTGCGCGCAGCACCGGAGCGGTCCGGGCGCGTGAGGTCGAGGACGGGTCACGGGCGGGGACAGGGCCACGGGGCGGGCCGACCCATGGCCACCTGCATGTCCTTAAAGACCGTGCGGGGTCCTTGGGAAGCCGCAGTGAGGATGGCCGAGAACGCGGAATGTAGTGCGGCACACCACGAGGGGATCACATCTCCACAGAGGCCGGCCTCCAGGCTCCGTCCACTGCCACCGTAATGGATGGCCCAGAGGCGGCGTCGATCCGGGAGATGGGGGGCAAGCCCGTGCCGTCCGAGACTGTCCAAGATGATCACGTCATGGGCTTCCAGCTCAATCTCCTGCCGCACGGCCGGCGACATCTGGTTCTTCTCGATGTACACATACAGGACGCGGTACGGACTGCGCTTGTTCCGGGTGGAGATGACGGACTTCACCTTAGGGGCCAGGAGGAGGTCCCCTGATAGCCAGAGTCCTAGGAGGATGTCCCAGGCCGGCCACCTGCCCGAGCCGGGCGTTGGGGCCCAGTTGGCTACGTGATACCACTCTGGCGGTGGGTCGTTGGCGAGGGACTGGTTCACGGGGGCCCGCGGTAGGGGAGAGAGGTGGTCGGCAAGAGGTAGAACGGGCACCGCGTGCCGCTTATGTAGGAGAACGGTAGTGAGAACGACATCGCAGAGTAGGCGACGGAGACGCGCAGGACGCAGACCTCTGTGCAGCAGGGCATCCCTGTGTGGCGTGGAGATGGCTCCGAGACGACCAACAGTGTAGGTTGCGATGGTGTGGTGGGCCGGGGAGCCATCCACAGCCAGTATGAACGGCTCGTCCCCCCAAAGGACGAGGGTGCCCCAAGCAGTGGGCGTACAGTGGCGCCAGGCATGGCACCTCTGAGAGAGTCGGGCCGCAAGCCACCGATGGTAGTGGGCGCGGATGAGCGGGTCTAGCGGGCACGAGAGGATATGGTCCCCGGAGGCGGGCATGGTGCAGAGGGGGCAGGACGTATCTCTTGGGGGGAACAGGGAGAGGCGGATGCCGGTGACCGTGAGGTGGTCCCCCCACGTGATGAGACCGTGGCTGACGATGTTGGCGTACTCGTCGAGGTCGGGGAGGCGCTGTGGCGGGGGGGACGCAGAGAAGGCGTGGTGGGAGGCGAGCAAGGCGCGGCGCGCGTGGGGCACGGCGTCGTGGACCTGGAGGCCCGCGTGGGAGAAGCAGACGCGGGGTTTCTGTAGGGGGCCGAGCCATCCCACGGCGTCCGGGCAATTGTCCGCAGCTTGCCCTGCCGCTTCGTCCACCCGGTCGAGCAGGGTATCGAGCCAGGTGCCGGCGATATGGGAATAGAGGTGATGGGGAGGGGCATGACCGTGGGCCATGTCGCGACACGATCTTATGAGATCTCCCTGCAGCGAGTCTTCCGGCTCGCGGCGCCCTTCCTGCGCCGTGATGTACCCTTTGCAGTCCGCGAAGTGCCACGCACCGGATCGGAAGCCGATGGCAGGGTCGGCTGAGGGCCCCTTGGCGGTGAGGGCCACCCATGCCGTGTACAGCTCCGCCGTGTAGGCGTTGTCCAGCCTCAAGGGGATGGGGACGGGGTACACCTGGTACCGGAGGGTGACGGGGCAGAACACCGCCACTGCCCCGCCACAGCGCCGGGTCTTCGGGCACCACGACGCGTCGTGGAGGATCCCATAGTTCTCAGGGAGCCAGGAGAACGTGGGGACGGTCGCAGTCACCGCTTGGCAGCGTCTAACCGGGGGGACGGTGCCGACCGGCGGAGTGGGGCGGGGCGAGGCCCGGGGCCACCCCTTGCGTCGCGCGTCCTCTGTACTGCGATGGCCCGCAAGCATCCACGCGTGGGTGTCCTGGACCTCGAGTCCGGGTGACGACAAGGCCAGCACATGGGGGGTGTGGTGTGGCAGATGGCTGTCAGGGGGTAAGTGGATGGCGATGTCGCACCGGTGGCACAGGGCAACAAATAGATCGTGGTCCGTGGGGTGTGCGGTGCACCGGAGTCCGAGCTCCGGGGTGAGGCAGGGCTGGGAAGGATGGAACCGCCAGAGGGCAGTGAGGAGCCCGTGGCGCGTGGACCGGCAGACCAGGGAGTTGGGGTGGTTCAGGTGTCGGATGTAGACGCCGAAGAAGTTAGTAAACCCAACGACCGGTGCCGGGGGTATACCGACTCCCCCTTCGGGGACCTCACGGAGGAAGTGAGCAGAGGCGGAGAGGGTCCACCCAGCGGTGGCGCGCATGGCCGAGGCGGTCATGGCGTCCAGCACGCGCAGGGCCCCGTAGGAGGGGGGGCGGACACTGGTAAACCAGTTGACCGTCCCATGACACTTGGCAGTATACATGGCGAGGGGGTAGTGGGCGGGGAGTCGTGGGGCGCGGAGCGCCCGGCACGCAGCGCGGGCGCCCGAGAACAGGCGCCGGGAGTCGACGGGATGGAAGAGGTGGGGAAGGGCATGGCGGCCAAGGACGCGGACGTAGTCCTGGCTCGTGGCACATCGCACGGGATGACCATTGAGGTATACCGTGTCGTTGAGGAAATAGACCTGACCATCGCGCATGTCGGTGCCGATCAAGACCGTTTTTGTTGGGTCTGAGTGGAGGTTGGTGAGGCGGCCCGCTCTCTCAATGCCGCTGGCGAGGGCGGGCAAATGGCAACGGTCGCCGGGCAGCCACTGGGTGTCATCCATCAGGAGAACCCGGTTCAGCGGGCCCGCGGGGGTGTCGGTGGGGGGGACGGAACGGCAGGCTTCGTGCCCCCGAACTTCGCCATATATGCAGTACTTCATGCCGGACACGGGGCATCCTTGCCCCGTGCCGGCCCCCAGCCGGGTGGAGGACGGAGAGCGTCCGTCAGCTCCCCCCATGTGCACCTCAAGGGCGCGGTCATGGTGTTGAAGGGTCGCGGCGTCGGCTGGGGAGATCCCTGCGGCGGTGAGGACGGCGTACTCGGTGGTGTGGTTGATGGAGCCATACGCGTGGCGGACATCGTCCAACAGGACCCACGCTTCAAGGCGTCTGCGCCAGCGGTCCCACCATACATCGTGTAGGACGCGGAGTAGCTCCACGGAGGAGCAGTGCGGGGACATCCCGAACTGGTAGGGCGGCAGGATGCCGTTCTGAACCAGGCGGGGCTGGTAGTGGTCTTTGATGAGGGCAGCCGTGAGTTTCCATATCGTGGCCAGATTGGTCAGCGGTCTGCCGTTCGCAATGGGGCCGTGCGGCGTCTTTTTCGGAAGGTTGATGAAGTCTGCAGAGTGTGCCTGGGGCACGGGCACCCCACGGAGAATACTGTTGATCAGGCTCACGATCGCCGCAAACTGGGCATCCTCCAATTGTCCGAACAGCCGGTACTCCAGTAAGTCGTGGTACGGCACAGTGGCCGCCGCCCGGCGGATGATGGCCCGCAGGTTTGCGGTGGTGGCGTTGGGTGGTGGGCCGAGCGGCCTTTCCTCCCATCCCGTGATGGTCCGGACGCGTGCGAGTGAGAGCGCCTCAAGAGGGGCAAGGTGCCTTTGGCGCAGCTGGTCCAACGCAACGGCGGCTTGTTGATGAAGAGGTACTGGGACGCCCACCACGTAGACCGGATCCGCTGGGGGTACGTAGCGCGCCCCCAACGTGCGGCGGTAGTCCACTCTGGTGGGTTGGCCAGGGGCAGCGGGTAGGGGCGCCAGCCCTACATCCTTCTCCAGAAGGAGAACGTCCCAGGCCGCTCGGATGCGTTCTTTGAGGCGGGCGACCTCCACGAGGTGTGACGATTGGGACGCCCAATCCGGGTAGGCGAGCGTGTAGCGTTGAAGGTTGGTGACGTGGACACGTACCGTCGACGGTACCGGCTGGCTGGGGACGGGGGGCCCGTAGGCAGCCGTAGCCGCGGTGTATAGCGCTGAGGTCACCTCGGCATAGCGCGGCTGCGCTTCGGGCGCGCCTGGGGGCGGCGTAGCGAGTTCGGCCCGAAAGGTGTCGTTGAGGGTGCGGAGCTGGCTGGCGAGGGGCTCCCGCGGGATGGGGAAGCGGCCCTTTTTCGAAGGGCATACCAATTGGGGCGCTGGCGGGAGGTCATGGAGGGTGGCAGTCACGGGTAGGTGGTCAGATGGGAAACTGGAATCGGAGCGCACCTCCGTGGTGTGGGCTGCTTCCGAAGGGGCGCGGAGGAAGATGTGGTCCAGGGCACCGGCGAAACCTTGCGGGCTCACCCACGTGGGGGCCTCCGCAAGGGGGCGTAGACGGCGCATCCCAAGGCGCGTGAGCGTGGGGAGGACGAGGTCACAGAGGGAGGCAGGGGAGACAGGGAGGTGCGAGACCCAGCGGCAGTTGGCGTTCAGGTCCCCTGTCAGGACAACCACTCTAGCCGGGGTGAGGAGGAGGTACGGGTACACCCAATCCAGGATTTCTTGGAGGGTGTCGAGGTTCCCGTCGGCGGGGAGATACACGTTGGCGTGGCAGTGGGTCACGCCAGCCATGGTGAAGTGCGTGACGAGGGCTCGTCCCGACGGGTGGGCGCTGTGGCCGGTCACGACCAGGTCCGGGGTCCTGTAGAGGAGGGTGGCACATCCCCCAGCTATTCTTGCAGGTGCCTGGATGGTGTGGTACAGGGGGTGCACCCGTTGGATGATCAGGGGCCCCGCTTCTTGAACATGCAGGGTTAGCGGGTACTGGCACTCGCGCACCAGGACGTCCAGGGCGCGGAGCTTGGGTCGCAGGGACATCTGCACGTTGAGGGTCATCACGTCTGGGCGGGGCGACACGTGGCCGGTGGGGGGGGGACCAGGGCAGGAGCCGGCGGCGGTGGAGTGCTGGGTTAGCTTGCGGTCCACGGCTGCGGGGAGGGCGCAAGGTAGGCCTCGCACCCACTTGCGGAGGTGCCGGTGGTGGTACGTGGCCGCCATCGCCAAGACACTGGCCCGGGTGAGGCCTGTGGCTGTGATGGAGACGCGGCTGTGTAGGGATTGTGGGAGGACCACGTGGTGATGCTCGGGCAAGATGAAGGAGGTGGGTGGCAGGCCCTTGCGGCAGAGCTGCAACTGATGGGAGCCCGTCACCTGCACACAGTGCACGGCGCCCACTAACGACAGAACGTTACGGGGCCAGGGGTCCGCCCCGCTGCACGCCCGGTAGTAGTGCACACCCACCGGCAGGTGCAGGCACATTTCGAGGGCATAGGGGGGCGTGATGAACTGGGCAGTGCCCGAGGCCGGTACCGGTACCAGGCCCCACTCTCTGGGGGGGGAGCTGGGAGTGTATGCGCCCAGGTGCAGGTCCCGGACATGGGGGACGCCGTCGAGGTGGGAGTGGCGGAGCTGAGACACGGCGGCAGGGATGTCCTCGTTGCGCCCCGCCATGTCCCGGGTTACCGGTCCCGCGGACGCCGACCGAAGTACGGCTGGTAGCGGTGGGGGTCGGCTGGGGGGCTCCAGGGCGGGGGAGCGTAGGGGTTGTGGGCCATGGTCACTCGGGGGTCGTGGGGGTCCCCCGAGTACGGGTAGGGCAGGAGGGGGGCTGCTGCATGGTGGTCGTGGCGGCTGGAAAGCGCTTGTGGCTCATCGCGGTACGCGCTGCGACGCCTCGGCGGCGGGCTGTCGCGGCGATGGCCTGGGCTGCGGCGGCGGGACGGGGACCGGTCCGAGCGGCGGGGGCTGTACCTGCGCTGATATTTGGAGTCTGGTTCTCCGTCCGATCCCGACGTTGCCGTAAGGTCTACCTGATCGTCAGGGTCCCGTGGACGGCGCTGCTTCCCGCGGCTTCCCCGATGAGTCTTCCGGGGCGGACGGTCTCGGTCTCGGTCAGGGTCAGGCACCCAGGGCGTAAACGGTTGTTTCTTCGATTCGGCCCACGTCACTCGCCAGCCACGAGCCGTGTGTTGCCTCGTCAGTCGCATGCCGCGCTCGTACTCTGCTGGTCGGATTCCGACGATTGTGAACTTGGATGTATGGTTCAATTGTTCTTCAGTAATGGAGGAAAGGCCTGCACCAAATTTATCCCGAAGGATACCACCGAGGAGTCCTGCATCAACTTCACCGGACGGCGGATCGTCGACTTCTTGCCAGCCGACCCACAGGGCTTTCGAGTAGACTTGCGGATCGATTTTTTGGGGTGTATACCCCTTCTTTTTCGCTGCGCCCTGTGCCTGGTTGGCGGCTGCAGCTTCTGATGGGGAGGTGGCTGGGCTGGCGGAAACCTGCTGGACTGCAGGGGGGTTGGAGAGGAAGGAGCGCAGGACTTCTGCGATGCCGGGCAGGCTGGGCGCGTGGCTGTGGACCCAGGCCCACTGCTCCCGGATCGGCGACTGCGGGAGGGTGTTGACCTTCGCGCCGTACTGGCGGAAGAGCTGGAGGTGGAGCGCGTGCGCAACCTTGTCCTCACAGCCCTTGGGGATCTCCGGGATCCACTCCAGCAGGTCGGTCAGGGCGACATCGGCAGGCGACGGCAGAGACGGCGGCGGCTGGGCGGTCGCGCCCGGTGCCCGAAAGGCAGAGACCGCCCTCGGCTTAGGGATCGGTTCCGGGACTGCGAACGACAGTTCGGGCGCACGCGCAGGGGCCTCCGGGACCGGCACGGCGCCTGGCGCGGCCATGGCCCTACGGAGGACGTCGGCCAACTCCTCGAGGTTGGGTGCCTGGGGCGAGGTGAGAACTGCTGCGGCGAGGATGACCGGCACGAGGACCAGGAACTGCTGAGAGCCGGGGGGGGGCAGCTCGAATGAAGCCGGAACGGTACTGCGTACGGCGTTGGCGAATGCCGGCGGCGTGGACTGGAGGCCGTGGAGTCTGGTGGCGATGGACAGGAGGGGGGGTACCGACCTGATGAAGTTGTTGAGCCTAACGGCTTCGGTCTGCCGCTGTGCCGCGGCGCATCGCTGGGCCTGCTGCTGGGCATTATCCCGTTCGGTGCGCACCGCGTCCAGATCCCGCGTGAGGGACTCCAGGTCGCCCCGTGCCACGGCCAGCTCCCGTCGTTGGGCCTCATACTCGTCATGCAATTGAGCGTAGTCGGTGGAGTAGGCCGTGACATCCAGGTCCGGGACAAAAGGCTCCCCCACCTGGGAGGGGCTGGGGGGGGCCGACCCGACGGCCGGGGCCGGTGACTCCGGAGGCGTGGGGTCTGCGGCAGCCGGTGGTACCTGGGAGGCAGGCTCTGGGAGATTGAAAGAAAGCCTTGTCTGTTCGGGCAACAGTGATGAAGGCGATGGTTCGGACCCTGAGGGGGTGGGCTTGCCCTGGGCCTTGTACAGGGCTGACGCTGGGGTGAACGCCGCCGTGGCGAACAGAGTGCCGGCGGGGCTGGGCGCCGCTTGCCCTTTGGTGAGGTAAGGTGCGTGGCTGGGCGGCGTGAGCGGGGGCGGGTTGGCGGTGTCGGCGATGCCGGCCTGCAGCAGGGCGAAAGTGGGGGCTGTGGCCCAGGAGTGCTCGCCAGCCTGCTCGATCTGATGCAGCAGCTCCACGCTGCGGATCGGCAAGATCGAGCACTCGAGCAGCGGCAGCAGCTGCTCGGGGGTCCACATGCCCTTGTTGGCGAGGGCGGGGGGTGTGGGAACGGGGGCTGGCGTGTACTGTCCTGTGAGGCAGACGGAGGAGGCCCACGCTAGGAGCCCGAACTTCAGCGGGACGAGGTCTGCTGTCGGGATGTGGGCTGCCTGCAGGACCGTATGCACGTCGTTGGGTAGCGCCCAAAAGGCCGCAACTACCTCTCGGGTGCGGAGGCGGTCCCATGACGGTCTGAGGTGGGGGGCAAGGAACTGGCTGATGGGCTTGTGGATCTTGTGGGAGACCTTCTGGCTTTGGATGTCCGGAGGGCCGGCAGTGTCGACGGGCGGTGGCTGTTCGCGGGCTGTGTACAGGCCCTTGAAGACTTGGTTGCGGAGGCGTGACGCCGAAATTGGGGCATGGCTTGGGCTCCACCGCGTGACGAGAGCCGCTGTGAGGGCCTCAGGGTCCTTGGAGATATACTCCAGCAGTGGGCCTCCTTGTACCAGCGACAGGGGGACGTGTTCGATGACCTTCGTGTCAGACGGGCCTGCGGCGACCGTTACGGTGGCTGTGAGCAGGAGCCCCCGCGGCGTCCACACCCCCGTCACGGCTGTAATAGCCTGGATGTCGCCGTTGGCAGCCGTCCATCGCAGGGCATCACACAAGTCAGCCAGGGCGGGGTCGGTGGCCTGGATAGCCGTATCTGCCGCTTCCAGTGCGTCATCCTTCAGCATGTCCAGTTCTCGCAGCAGACGGTCAGCATCGTCGGACTGGGCGATGTCCATCAGAAACATGGGGAACGGCCCCTGACGAATGGCGCCGCCTCGACCGGTGTCGGGGGCGGGAGAGGGGGTGTCCTGGGACGGTGTTGAGCGGTCTGACATGGTAGCTGTGGCGAGAAAAGAGCGGGTGGCCTGTGGCCGCAATATGTTGGGGGGGGGGAGCAGATCGAGGTGTCGGCAAACGGAGGTGCACTGACATCATAGGCAGCCCCAGTCGGATGGGGCGCGCAGGAGAGAAACAAGGGGTACCACGAGCGTGGCCATAGTGTGACAAAACAAAGAGCATGGCGCGATGGCGCGGAGTAACATGGGGCCGCCTGGCGGACCGGGTCGGTGAGCGGGGGTCCCAGGACACACAGGGCGGGGGTGCGAGGGGAGCACCGCGCTGGCGCGTGGTGCTGCAACCCTAGTGGCGCACGGGAGCGAGGGGCCCCACGTTGGGACGACGAATCGGACGACTGATGATACCCCTGCACAAGGCGTCACGCTTGAGCGGCGGATACGTCGAATGCAGTCCCCGTCGCGGCTCCCCGCGTAGCGGCCTGGAAGATTGCCACGGCGAGGTCGACGTCTTGCCAGAGACGAACGTATAACGACGTGCCCACTGTGAGCAGGAAACGGCTTGCAAGGGGGAGGGACGCACTTGAGGTGCGGCACTCAGCCCTTGGAGACACGGGATGAAGAGGGAGAGAGAGAGTGCACCATACGGGTGGAGTTGAGCGGAGAGGGGGCCACGATGGCAGAGCTGAGTCACGTGGTGGCACGACTATCACGACGATTCACGACTGGTTTCGAGCGTGGCAGTGCGTGTAGGCAATCCGTCCTACAGCTACCATCCTGAGGGTTTTTAGACTGGTGCCAGGTCACCAGGAGTGGGTGAGTGGGTGAGTGGGTGAGTGGGTGAGTGGGTGAGTGGGTGAGTGGGTGAGTGGGTGAGTGGGTGAGTGGGTGAGTGGGTGAGCGGGTGAGCGGGTGAGCGGTTGAGTGGGTGAGTGGGTGAGTAGGTGAGTGGGTGAGTGGGTGAGTGGGTGAGTGGTTGATTGGGTGAGTGGGTGACTGGGTGAGTGGGTGAGTGGGTGAGTGGGTGAGTGGGTGAGTGGGTGAGTGGGTGAGTGGGTGAGTGGGTGAGTGGGTGAGTGGGTGAGTGGGTGCGTGGGTGAGTGGGTGAGTGGGTGAGTGGGTGAGTGGGTGAGTGGGTGAGTGGGTGAGTGGGTGAGTGGGTGAGTGGGTGAGTGGGTGAGTGGGTGAGTGGGTGAGTGGGTGAGTGGGTGAGTGGGTGAGTGGGTGAGTGGGTGAGTGGGTGAGTGGGTGAGTGGGTGAGTGGGTGAGTGGGTGAGTGGGTGAGTGGATGAGTGGGTGAGTGGGTGAGTGGGTGAGTGGGCGAGTGGGTGAGTGGGCGAGTGGGTGAGTGGGTGAGTGGGTGTGTGGGTGAGTGGGTGTGTCGGTGAGTGGGTGAGTGGGTGAGCGGGTGAGTGGGTGAGTGGGTGAGTGGGTGAGTGGGTGAGTGGGTGAGTGGGTGAGTGGGTGAGTGGGTGAGTGGGTGAGTGGGTGAGTGGGTGAGTGGGTGAGTGGCTGAGTGTGTGAGTGGGTGAGTGGGTGAGTGGGTGAGTGGGTGATTGGGTGAGTGGGTGAGTGGGTGAGTGGCTGAGT
This sequence comes from Eutreptiella sp. 'Long Island Sound 2002', assembly GCA_964036045.1. Taxonomy (NCBI): domain Eukaryota; phylum Euglenozoa; class Euglenophyceae; order Eutreptiales; family Eutreptiaceae; genus Eutreptiella; species Eutreptiella sp. 'Long Island Sound 2002'. Next base: position 15,845,935 of record OZ038384.1, on the reverse strand, counting down.
GGGTGAGTGGGTGAGTGGGTGAGTGGGTGAGTGGGTGAGTGGGTGAGTGGGTGAGTGGGTGAGTGGGTGAGTGGGTGAGTGGGTGAGTGTGTGAGTGGGTGAGTGGGTGAGTGGGTGAGTGGGTGAGTGGGTGAGTGGGTGAGTGGGTGAGTGGGTGAGTGGGTGAGTGGGTGAGTGGGTGTGTGGGTGAGTGGGTGAGTGGGTGAGTGGGTGAGTGGGTGAGTGGGTGAGTGGGTGAGTGGGTGAGTGGGTGAGTGGGTGAGTGGGTAAGTGGGTGAGTGGGTGAGTGGGTGAGTGGGTGAGTGGGTGAGTGGGTGAGTGGGTGAGTGGGTGAGTGGGTGAGTGGGTGAGTGGGTGAGTGGCTGAGTGGGTGAGCGGGTGAGTGGGTGAGTGGGTGAGTGGGTGAGTGGGTGAGTGGGTGAGTGGGTGAGTGGGTGAGTGGGTGAGTGGGTGAGTGGGTGAGTGGGTCAGTGGGTGAGTGGGTGAGTGGGTGAGTGGGTGAGTGGGTGAGTGGGTGAGTGGGTGAGTGGGTGAGTGGGTCAGTGGGTGAGTGGGTGAGTGGGTGTGTGGGTGAGTGGGTGAGTGGGTAAGTGGGTGAGTGGGTGAGTGGGTGAGTGGGTGAGTGGGTGAGTGGGTGAGTGGGTGAGTGGGTGAGTGGGTGAGTGGGTGAGTGGGTGAGTGGGTGAGTGGGTTGGTGGGTGGGTGGGTGAGTGGGTGTGTGGGTGTGTGGGTGAGTGGGTGAGTGGGTGCGTGGGTGAGTGGGTGAGTGGGTGAGTGGGTGAGTGGGTGAGTGGGTGAGTGGGTGAGTGGGTGAGTGGGTGAGTGGGTGAGTGGGTGAGTGGGTGAGTGGGTGAGTGGGTGAGTGGGTGAGTGGGTGAGTGGGTTGGTGGGTGGGTGGGTGAGTGGGTCTGTGGGTGTGTGGGTGAGTGGGTGAGTGGGTGCGTGGGTGAGTGGGTGAGTGGGTGACTGGGTGAGTGGGTGAGTGGGTGAGTGGGTGAGTGGGTGAGTGGGTGAGTGGGTGAGTGGGTGAGTGGGTGAGTGGGTGAGTGGGTGAGTGGGTGAGTGGGTGTGTGGGTGAGTGGGTGAGTGGGTGAGTGGGTGAGTGGGTGAGTGGGTGAGTGGGTGAGTGGGTGAGTGGGTGAGTGGGTGAGTGGGTAAGTGGGTGAGTGGGTGAGTGGGTGAGTTGGTGAGTGGGTGAGTGGGTGAGTGGGTGAGTGGGTGAGTGGGTGAGTGGGTGAGTGGGTGAGTGGCTGAGTGGGTGAGCGGGTGAGTGGGTGAGTGGGTGAGTGGGTGAGTGGGTGAGTGGGTGAGTGGGTGAGTGGGTGAGTGGGTGAGTGGGTGAGTGGGTGAGTGGGTCAGTGGGTGAGTGGGTGAGTGGGTGAGTGGGTGAGTGGGTGAGTGGGTGAGTGGGTGAGTGGGTGAGTGGGTGAGTGGGTGAGTGGGTGAGTGGGTGACTGGGTGAGTGGGTGAGGAGGAGGAGGAGGAGGAGGAGCGCCTGCCGCGGTCCCACGTACGGTGAGCCTTGGCGTCGTCCCTCGGGGGCCAAACGCAGGCTCTGCCGAGGGAGTCCTCCGTCTTACCTCCGCTAGAGCAAGACGAATCTCGTCGCACACCTGAGAACGCTCCTCCCAGCAGGCCGTCTGGGTCACAACGTCGGTGTACGACAACGCTACGGCTCGATCTGCTCTCCGGTCCCGGCCACCAACCGCTCCGACCTGTCCTGGATCCACCCGAGTAAGCGTTCCAAGATCAACGGGCACGGAAGATGTGGGTCTCCCGGGGCATCACCTCCGACTTAGAACGCCGCCAGACAAGGAGCGCGGTCCGGCACGACTGCGCGCAGCACCGGAGCGGTCCGGGCGCGTGAGGTCGAGGACGGGTCACGGGCGGGGACAGGGCCACGGGGCGGGCCGACCCATGGCCACCTGCATGTCCTTAAAGACCGTGCGGGGTCCTTGGGAAGCCGCAGTGAGGATGGCCGAGAACGCGGAATGAAGTGCGGCACACCACGAGGGGATCACATCTCCACAGAGGCCGGCTTCCAGGCTCCGTCCATTGCCACCGTAATGGATGGCCCAGAGGCGGCGTCGATCCGGGAGATGGGGGGCAAGCCCGTGCCGTCCGAGACTGTCCAAGATGATCACGTCATGGGCTTCCAGCTCAATCTCCCGCTGCACGGCCGGCGACATCTGGTTCGTCTCGTTGTACACATACAGGACGCGGTACGGACTGCGCTTGTTCCGGGTGGAGATGGCGGACTTCACCTTAGGGGCCAGGAGGAGGTCCCCTGATAGCCAGAGCCCTAGGAGGACGTCCCAGGCCGGCCACCTGCCCGAGCCGGGCGTTGGGGCCCAGTTGGCTACGTGATACCACCCTGGCGGTGGATCGTTGGCGAGGGACTGGTTAACAGGGGCCCGCGGTAGGGGAGAGAGGTAGTCGGCAAGAGGTAGAACGGGCACCGCGTGCCGCTTATGTAGGAGAACGGTAGTGAGAACGACATCGCAGAGTAGGCGACGGAGACGCGTAGGACGCAGACCTCTGTGCAGTAGGGCATCCCTGTGTGGCGTGGAGATGGCTCCGAGACGACCAACAGTGTAGGTCGCGACGGCGTGGTGGGCCGGGGAGCCATCCACAGCCAGTATGAACGGCTCGTCCCCCCAAAGGACGAGGGTGCCCCAGGCAGTGGGCGTACAGTGGCGCCAGGCATGGCACCTCTGAGAGAGTCGGGCCGCAAGCCACCGATGGTAGTGGGCGCGGATGAGCGGGTCTAGCGGGCACGAGAGGATATGGTCCCCGGAGGCGGGCATGGTGCAGAGGGGGCAGGACGTATCTCTTGGGGGGAACAGGGAGAGGCGGATGCCGGTGACCGTGAGGTGGTCCCCCCACGTGATGAGACCGTGGCTGACGATGTTGGCGTACTCGTTGAGGTCGGGGAGGTGTTGTGGCGGGGGGGACGCAGAGAAGGCGTGGTGGGAGGCGAGCAAGGCGCGGCGCGCGTGGGGCACGGCGTCGTGGACCTGGAGGCCCGCGTGGGAGAAGCAGACGCGGGGTTTCTGTAGGGGGCCGAGCCATCCCACGGCGTCCGGGCAATTGTCCGCAGCCTGCCCTGCCGCTTCGTCCACCCGGTCCAGCAGGGTATCGAGCCAGGTGCCGGCGATATGGGAATAGAGGTGATGGGGAGGGGCATGACCGTGGGCCATGTCGCGACACGATCTTATGAGATCTCCCTGCAGCGAGTCTTCCGGCTCGCGGCGCCCTTCCTGCGCCGTGATGTACCCTTTGCAGTCCGCGAAGTGCCACGCACCGGATCGGAAGCCGATGGCAGGGTCGGCTGAGGGCCCCTTGGCGGTGAGGGCCACCCATGCCGTGTACAGCTCCGCCGTGTAGGCGTTGTCCAGCCTCAAGGGGATGGGGACGGGGTACACCTGGTACCGGAGGGTGACGGGGCAGAACACCGCCACTGCCCCGCCGCAGCGCCGGGTCTTCGGGCACCACGACGCGTCGTGGAGGATCCCATAGTTCTCAGGGAGCCAGGAGAACGTGGGGACGGTCGCAGTCACCGCTTGGCAGCGTCTAACCGGGGGGACGGTGCCGACCGGCGGAGTGGGGCGGGGCGAGGCCCGGGGCCACCCCTTGCGTCGCGCGTCCTCTGTACTGCGATGGCCCGCAAGCATCCACGCGTGGGTGTCCTGGACCTCGAGTCCGGGTGACGACAGGGCCAGCACATGGGGGGTGTGGTGTGGCAGATGGCTGTCAGGGGGTAAGTGGATGGCGATGTCGCACCGGTGGCACAGGGCAACAAATAGATCGTGGTCCGTGGGGTGTGCGGTGCACCGGAGTCCGAGCTCCGGGGTGAGGCAGGGCTGGGAAGGATGGAACCGCCAGAGGGCAGTGAGGAGCCCGTGGCGCGTGGACCGGCAGACCAGGGAGTTGGGGTGGTTCAGGTGTCGGATGTAGACGCCGAAGAAGTTAGTAAACCCAACGACCGGTGCCGGGGGTATACCGACTCCCCCTTCGGGGACCTCACGGAGGAAGTGAGCAGAGGCGGAGAGGGTCCACCCAGCGGTGGCGCGCATGGCCGAGGCGGTCATGGCGTCCAGCACGCGCAGGGCCCCGTAGGAGGGGGGGCGGACACTGGTAAACCAGTTGACCGTCCCATGACACTTGGCAGTATACATGGCGAGGGGGTAGTGGGCGGGGAGTCGTGGGGCGCGGAGCGCCCGGCACGCAGCGCGGGCGCCCGAGAACAGGCGCCGGGAGTCGACGGGATGGAAGAGGTGGGGAAGGGCATGGCGGCCAAGGACGCGGACGTAGTCCTGGCTCGTGGCACATCGCACGGGGTGACCATTGAGGTATACCGTGTCGTTGAGGAAATAGACCTGACCATCGCGCATGTTGGTGCCGATCAAGACCGTTTTTGTTGGGTCTGAGTGGAGGTTGGTGAGGCGGCCCGCTCTCTCAATGCCGCTGGCGAGGGCGGACAAATGGCAACGGTCGCCGGGCAGCCACTGGGTGTCATCCATCAGGAGAACCCGGTTCAGCGGGCCCGCGGGGGTGTCGGTGGGGGGGACGGAACGGCAGGCTTCGTGCCCCCGAACCTCGCCATATATGCAGTACTTCATGCCGGACACGGGGCATCCTTGCCCCGTGCCGGCCCCCAGCCGGGTGGAGGACGGAGAGCGTCCGTCAGCTCCCCCCATGTGCACCTCAAGGGCGCGGTCGTGGTGCTGAAGGGTCGCGGCGTCGGCCGGGGAGATCCCTGCGGCGGTGAGGACGGCGTACTCGGTGGTGTGGTTGATGGAGCCATACGCGTGGCGGACATCGTCCGACAGGACCCACGCTTCAAGGCGTCTGCGCCAGCGGTCCCACCATACATCGTGTAGGACGCGGAGTAGCTCCACGGAGGAGCAGTGCGGGGACATCCCGAACTGGTAGGGCGGCAGGATGCCGTTCTGAACCAGGCGGGGCTGGTAGTGGTCTTTGATGAGGGCAGCCGTGAGCTTCCATATCGTGGCCAGATTGGTCAGCGGTCTGCCGTTCGCAATGGGGCCGTGCGGCGTCTTTTTCGGAAGGTTGATGAAGTCTGCAGAGTGTGCCTGGGGCACGGGCACCCCACGGAGAATACTGTTGATCAGGCTCACGATCGCCGCAAACTGGGCATCCTCCAATTGTCCGAACAGCCGGTACTCCAGTAAGTCGTGGTACGGCACAGTGGCCGCCGCCCGGCGGATGATGGCCCGCAGGTTTGCGGTGGTGGCGTTGGGTGGTGGGCCGAGCGGCCTTTCCTCCCATCCCGTGATGGTCCGGACGCGCGCGAGTGAGAGCGCCTCAAGAGGGGCAAGGTGCCTTTGGCGCAGCTGGTCCAACGCAACTGCGGCTTGTTGATGAAGAGGTACTGGGACGCCCACCACGTAGACCGGATCCGCTGGGGGTACGTAGCGCGCCCCCAACGTGCGGCGGTAGTCCACTTTGGTGGGTTGGCCAGGGGCAGCGGGTAGGGGCGCCAGCCCTACATCCTTCTCCAGAAGGAGAACGTCCCAGGCCGCTCGGATGCGTTCTTTGAGGCGGGCGACCTCCACGAGGTGTGACGATTGGGACGCCCAATCCGGGTAGGCGAGCGTGTAGCGTTGAAGGTTGGTGACGTGGACACGTACCGTCGACGGTACCGGCTGGCTGGGGACGGGGGGCCCGTAGGCAGCCGTAGCCGCGGTGTATAGCGCTGAGGTCACCTCGGTATAGCGTGGCTGCGCTGCGGGTGCGCCTGGGGGCGGCGCAGCGAGTTCGGCCCGAAAGGTGTCGTTGAGGGTGCGGAGCTGGCTGGCGAGGGGCTCCCGCGGGATGGGGAAGCGGCCCTTTTTCGAAGGGCATACCAATTGGGGCGCTGGCGGGAGGTCATGGAGGGTGGCAGTCACGGGTAGGTGGTCAGATGGGAAACTGGAATCGGAGCGCACCTCCGTGGTGTGGGCTGCCTCCGAAGGGGCGCGGAGGAAGATGTGGTCCAGGGCACCGGCGAAACCTTGCGGGCTCACCCACGTGGGGGCCTCCGCAAGGGGGCGTAGACGGCGCATCCCAAGGCGCGTGAGCGTGGGGAGGACGAGGTCACAGAGGGAGGCAGGGGAGACAGGGAGGTGCGAGACCCAGCGGCAGTTGGCGTTCAGGTCCCCTGTCAGGACAACCACTCTAGCCGGGGTGAGGAGGAGGTACGGGTACACCCAATCCAGGACTTCTTGGAGTGTGTCGAGGTTCCCGTCGGCGGGGAGATACACGTTGGCGTGGCAGTGGGTCACGCCAGCCATGGTGAAGTGCGTGACGAGGGCTCGCCCCGACGGGTGGGCGCTGTGGCCGGTCACGACCAGGTCCGGGGTCCTGTAGAGGAGGGTGGCACATCCCCCAGCTATTCTTGCAGGTGCCTGGATGGTGTGGTACAGGGGGTGCACCCGTTGGATGATCTGGGGCCCCGCTTCTTGAACATGCAGGGTTAGCGGGTACTGGCACTCGCGCACCAGGACGTCCAGGGCGCGGAGCTTGGGTCGCAGGGACATCTGCACGTTGAGGGTCATCACGTCTGGGCGGGGCGACACGTGGCCGGTGGGGGGGGGGACCAGGGCAGGAGCTGGCGGCGGTGGAGTGCTGGGTTAGCTTGCGGTCCACGGCTGCGGGGAGGGCGCAAGGTAGGCCTCGCACCCACTTGCGGAGGTGCCGGTGGTGGTACGTGGCCGCCATCGCCAAGACACTGGCCCGGGTGAGGCCTGTGGCTGTGATGGAGACGCGGCTGTGTAGGGATTGTGGGAGGACCACGTGGTGATGCTCGGGCAAGATGAAGGAGGTGGGTGGCAGGCCCTTGCGGCAGAGCTGCAACTGATGGGAGCCCGTCACCTGCACACAGTGCACGGCGCCCACTAACGACAGAACGTTACGGGGCCAGGGGTCCGCCCCGCTGCACGCCCGGTAGTAGTGCACCCCCACCGGCAGGTGCAGGCACATTTCGAGGGCATAGGGGGGCGTGATGAACTGGGCAGTGCCCGAGGCTGGTACCGGTACCAGGCCCCACTCTCTGGGGGGGGAGCTGGGAGTGTATGCGCCCAGGTGCAGGTCCCGGACATGGGGGACGCCGTCGAGGTGGGAGTGGCGGAGCTGAGACACGGCGGCAGGGATGTCCTCGTTGCGCCCCGCCATGTCCCGGGTTACCGGTCCCGCGGACGCCGACCGAAGTACGGCTGGTAGCGGTGGGGGTCGGCTGGGGGGCTCCAGGGCGGGGGAGCGTAGGGGTTGTGGGCCATGGCCACTCGGGGGTCGTGGGGGTCCCCCGAGTACGGGTAGGGCAGGAGGGGGGCTGCTGCATGGTGGTCGTGGCGGCTGGAGAGCGCTTGTGGCTCATCGCGGTACGCGCTGCGACGCCTCGGCGGCGGGCTGTCGCGGCGATGGCCTGGGCTGCGGCGGCGGGACGGGGACCGGTCCGAGCGGCGGGGGCTGTACCTGCGCTGATATTTGGAGTCTGGTTCTCCGTCCGATCCCGACGTTGCCGTAAGGTCCACCTGATCGTCAGGGTCCCGTGGACGGCGCTGCTTCCCGCGGCTTCCCCGATGAGTCTTCCGGGGCGGACGGTCTCGGTCTCGGTCAGGGTCAGGCACCCAGGGCGTAAACGGTTGTTTCTTCGATTCGGCCCACGTCACTCGCCAGCCACGAGCCGTGTGTTGCCTCGTCAGTCGCATGCCGCGCTCGTACTCTGCTGGTCGGATTCCGACGATTGTGAACTTGGATGTATGGTTCAATTGTTCTTCAGTAATGGAGGAAAGGCCTGCACCAAATTTATCCCGAAGGATACCACCGAGGAGTCCTGCATCAACTTCACCGGACGGCGGATCGTCGACTTCTTGCCAGCCGACCCACAGGGCTTTCGAGTAGACTTGCGGATCGATTTTTTGGGGTGTATACCCCTTCTTTTTCGCTGCGCCCTGTGCCTGGTTGGCGGCTGCAGCTTCTGATGGGGAGGTGGCTGGGCTGGCGGAAACCTGCTGGACTGCAGGGGGGTTGGAGAGGAAGGAGCGCAGGACTTCCGCGATGCCGGGCAGGCTGGGCGCGTGGCTGTGGACCCAGGCCCACTGCTCCCGGATCGGCGACTGCGGGAGGGTGTCGACCTTCGCGCCGTACTGGCGGAAGAGCTGGAGGTGGAGCGCGTGCGCAACCTCGTCCTCACAGCCCTTGGGGATCCCCGGGATCCACTCCAGCAGGTCGGTCAGGGCGGCATCGGCAGGCGACGGCAGAGACGGCGGCGGCTGGGCGGTCGCGCCCGGTGCCCGAAAGGCAGAGACCGCCCTCGGCTTAGGGATCGGTTCCGGGACTGCGAACGACAGTTCGGGCGCACGCGCAGGGGCCTCCGGGACCGGCACGGCGCCTGGCGCGGCCATAGCCCTACGGAGGACGTCGGCCAACTCCTCGAGGTTGGGTGCCTGGGGCGAGGTGAGAACTGCTGCGGCGAGGATGACCGGCACGAGGACCAGGAACTGCTGAGAGCCGGGGGGGGGCAGCTCGAACGAAGCCGGAACGGTACTGCGCACGGCGTTGGCGAATGCCGGCGGCGTGGACTGGAGGCCGTGGAGTCTGGTGGCGATGGACAGGAGGGGGGGTACCGACCTGATGAAGTTGTTGAGCCTGACGGCTTCGGTCTGCCGCTGTGCCGCGGCGCAACGCTGGGCCTGCTGCTGGGCATTATTCCGTTCGGTGCGCATCGCGTCCAGATCCCGCGTGAGGGACTCCAGGTCGCCCCGTGCCACGGCCAGCTCCCGTCGTTGGGCCTCATACTCGTCATGCAATTGAGCGTAGTCGGTGGAGTAGGCCGTGACATCCAGGTCCGGGACAAAAGGCTCCCCCACCTGGGAGGGGCTGGGGGGGGCCGACCCGACGGCCAGGGCCGGTGACTCCGGAGGCGTGGGGTCTGCGGCAGCCGGTGGTACCTGGGAGGCAGGCTCTGGGAGATTGAAAGAGAGCCTTGTCTGTTCGGGCAACAGTGACGAAGGCGATGGTTCGGACCCTGAGGGGGTGGGCTTGCCCTGGGCCTTGTACAGGGCTGACGCTGGGGTGAACGCCGCCGTGGCGAACAGAGTGCCGGCGGGGCTGGGCGCCGCTTGCCCTTTGGTGAGGTAAGGTGCGTGGCTGGGCGGCGTGAGCGGGGGCGGGTTGGCGGTGTCGGCGATGCCGGCCTGCAGCAGGGCGAAAGTGGGGGCTGTGGCCCAGGAGTGCTCGCCAGCCTGCTCGATCTGATGCAGCAGCTCCACGCTGCGGATCGGCAAGATCGAGCACTCGAGCAGCGGCCGCAGCTGCTCGGGGGTCCACATGCCCTTGTTGGCGAGGGCGGGGGGTGTGGGAACGGGGGCTGGCTTGTACTGTCCTGTGAGGCAGACGGAGGAGGCCCACGCTAGGAGCCCGAACTTCAGCGGGACGAGGTCTGCTGTCGGGATGTGGGCCGCCTGCAGGACCGCATGCACGTCGTTGGGTAGCGCCCAAAAGGCCGCAACTACCTCTCGGGTGCGGAGGCGGTCCCATGACGGTCTGAGGTGGGGGGCAAGGAACTGGCTGATGGGCTTGTGGATCTTGTGGGAGACCTTCTGGCTTTGGATGTCCGGAGGGCCGGCAGTGTCGACGGGCGGTGGCTGTTCGCGGGCTGTGTACAGGCCCTTGAAGACTTGGTTGCGGAGGCGTGACGCCGAAATTGGGGCATGGCTTGGGCTCCACCGCGTGACGAGAGTCGCTGTGAGGGCCTCAGGGTCCTTGGAGATATACTCCAGCAGTGGGCCTCCTTGTACCAGCCACAGGGGGACGTGCTCGATGACCTTCGTGTCAGACGGGCCTGCGGCGACCGTTACGGTGGCTGTGAGCAGGAGCCCCCGCGGCGTCCACACCCCCGTCACCGCTGTAATAGCCTGGATGTCGCCGTTGGCAGCCGTCCACCGCAGGGCATCACACAAATCAGCCAGGGCGGGGTCGGTGGCTTGGATAGCCGTATCTGCCGCTTCCAGTGCGTCATCCTTCAGCATGTCCAGTTCTCGCAGCAGACGGTCAGCATCGTCGGACTGGGCGATGTCCATCAGAAACATGGGGAACGGCCCCTGACGAATGGCGCCGCCTCGACCGGTGTCGGGGGCGGGAGAGGGGGTGTCCTGGGACGGTGTTGAGCGGTCTGACATGGTAGCTGTGGCGAGAAAAGAGCGGGTGGCCTGTGGCCGCAATATGTTGGGGGGGGGGAGCAGATCGAGGTGTCGGCAAACGGAGGTGCACTGACATCATAGGCAGCCCCAGTCGGATGGGGCGCGCAGGAGAGAAACAAGGGGTACCACGAGCGTGGCCATAGTGTGACAAAACAAACAGCATGGCGCGATGGCGCGGAGTAACATGGGGCCGCCTGGCGGACCGGGTCGGTGAGCGGGGGTCCCAGGACACACAGGGCGGGGATGCGAGGGGAGCACCGCGCTGGCGCGTGGTGCTGCGACCCTAGTGGCGCACGGGAGCGAGGGGCCCCACGTTGGGACGACGAATCGGACGACTGATGATACCCCTGCACAAGGCGTCACGCTTGAGCGGCGGATACGTCGAATGCAGTCCCCGTCGCGGCTCCCCGCGTAGCGGCCTGGAAGATTGCCACGGCGAGGTCGACGTCTTGCCAGAGACGAACGTATAACGACGTGCCCACTGTGAGCAGGAAACGGCTTGCAAGGGGGAGGGACGCACTTGAGGTGCGGCACTCAGCCCTTGGAGACACGGGATGAAGAGGGAGAGAGAGAGTGCACCATACGGGTGGAGTTGAGCGGAGAGGGGGCCACGATGGCAGAGCTGAGTCACGTGGTGGCACGACTATCACGACGATTCACGATTGGTGTCGAGCGTGGCAGTGCGTGTAGGCAATCCGTCCTACAGCTACCATCCTGAGGGTTTTTAGACTGGTGCCAGGTCACCAGAGTGGGTGAGTGGGTGAGCGGGTGAGTGGGTGAGTGGGTGAGTGGGTGAGTGGGTGAGTGGGTGAGTGGGTGAGTGGGTGAGTGGGTGAGTGGGTCAGTGGGTGAGTGGGTGAGTGGGTGTGTGGGTGAGTGGGTGAGTGGGTAAGTGGGTGAGTGGGTGAGTGGGTGAGTGGGTGAGTGGGTGAGTGGGTGAGTGGGTGAGTGGGTGAGTGGGTGAGTGGGTCAGTGGGTGAGTGGGTGAGTGGGTGAGTGGGTGAGTGGGTGAGTGGGTGAGTGGGTGAGTGGGTGAGTGGGTGAGTGGGTTGGTGGGTGGGTGGGTGAGTGGGTGTGTGGGTGTGTGGGTGAGTGGGTGAGTGGGTGCGTGGGTGAGTGGGTGAGTGGGTGACTGGGTGAGTGGGTGAGTGGGTGAGTGGGTGAGTGGGTGAGTGGGTGAGTGGGTTGGTGGGTGGGTGGGTGAGTGGGTGTGTGGGTGTGTGGGTGAGTGGGTGAGTGGGTGCGTGGGTGAGTGGGTGAGTGGGTGACTGGGTGAGTGGGTGAGTGGGTGAGTGGGTGAGTGGGTGAGTGGGTGAGTGGGTGAGTGGGTGAGTGGGTGAGTGGGTGAGTGGGTGAGTGGGTGAGTGGGTGAGTGGGTGAGCGGGTGAGCGGGTGAGCGGTTGAGTGGGTGAGTGGGTGAGTAGGTGAGTGGGTGAGTGGGTGAGTGGGTGAGTGGTTGATTGGGTGAGTGGGTGACTGGGTGAGTGGGTGAGTGGGTGAGTGGGTGAGTGGGTGAGTGGGTGAGTGGGTGAGTGGGTGAGTGGGTGAGTGGGTGAGTGGGTGAGTGGGTGAGTGGGTGAGTGGGTGAGTGGGTGAGTGGGTGAGTGGGTGAGTGGGTGAGTGGGTGAGTGGGTGAGTGGGTGAGTGGGTGAGTGGGTGAGTGGGTGAGTGGGTGAGTGGGTGAGTGGGTGAGTGGGTGAGTGGGTGAGTGGGTGAGTGGGTGAGTGGGTGAGTGGGTGAGTGGATGAGTGGGTGAGTGGGTGAGTGGGTGAGTGGGCGAGTGGGTGAGTGGGCGAGTGGGTGAGTGGGTGAGTGGGTGTGTGGGTGAGTGGGTGTGTCGGTGAGTGGGTGAGTGGGTGAGCGGGTGAGTGGGTGAGTGGGTGAGTGGGTGAGTGGGTGAGTGGGTGAGTGGGTGAGTGGGTGAGTGGGTGAGTGGGTGAGTGGGTGAGTGGGTGAGTGGGTGAGTGGCTGAGTGTGTGAGTGGGTGAGTGGGTGAGTGGGTGAGTGGGTGATTGGGTAAGTGGGTGAGTGGGTGAGTGGCTGAGTGGGTGAGTGGGTGAGTGGGTGAGTGGGTGAGTGGGTGAGTGGGTGAGTGGGTGAGTGGGTGAGTGGGTGAGTGGGTGAGTGGGTGAGTGGGTGAGTGGGTGAGTGGGTGTGTGGGTGAGTGGGTGTGTGGGTGAGTGGGTGAGTGGGTGAGTGGGTGAGTGGGTGAGTGGGTGAGTGGGTGAGTGGGTGAGTGGGTGAGTGGGTGAGTGGGTGAGTGGGTGAGTGGGTGAGTGGGTGAGTGGGTGAGTGGGTGAGTGGGTGAGTGGGTGAGTGGGTGAGTGGGTGAGTGGCTGAGTGGGTGAGTGGGCGAGTGGGCGAGTGTGTGAGTGGGCCAGTGGGTGAGTGGGTGAGTGGGTGAGTGGGTGAGTGGGTGAGTGGGTGAGTGGGTGAGTGGGTGAGTGGGTGAGTGGGCGAGTGGGTGAGTGGGTGTGTGGGTGTGTGGGTGAGTGGGTGAGTGGGTGAGTGGGTGAGTGGGTGAGTGTGTGAGTGGATGAGTGGGTGAGTGGGTGAGTGGGTGAGTGGGTGAGTGGGTGAGTGGGTCAGTGGGTGAGTGGGTGGAGGAGGAGGAGGAGGAGGAGCGCCTGCCGCGGTCCCACGTACGGTGAGCCTTGGGTCGTCCCTTGGGGGCCAAACGCAGGCTCTGCCGAGGGAGTCCTCCGTCTTACCTCCGCTAGAGCAAGACGAATCTCGTCGCACACCTGAGAACGCTCCTCCCAGCAGGCCGTCTGGGTCACAACGTCGGTGTACGACAACGCTACGGCTCGATCTGCTCTCCGGTCCCGGCCACCAACCGCTCCGACCTGTCCTGGATCCACCCGAGTAAGCGTTCCAAGATCAACGGGCACGGAAGATGTGGGTCTCCCGGGGCATCACCTCCGACTTAGAACGCCGCCAGACAAGGAGCGCGGTCCGGCACGACTGCGCGCAGCACCGGAGCGGTCCGGGCGCGTGAGGTCGAGGACGGGTCACGGGCGGGGACAGGGCCACGGGGCGGGCCGACCCATGGCCACCTGCATGTCCTTAAAGACCGTGCGGGGTCCTTGGGAAGCCGCAGTGAGGATGGCCGAGAACGCGGAATGAAGTGCGGCACACCACGAGGGGATCACATCTCCACAGAGGCCGGCTTCCAGGCTCCGTCCATTGCCACCGTAATGGATGGCCCAGAGGCGGCGTCGATCCGGGAGATGGGGGGCAAGCCCGTGCCGTCCGAGACTGTCCAAGATGATCACGTCATGGGCTTCCAGCTCAATCTCCCGCTGCACGGCCGGCGACATCTGGTTCGTCTCGTTGTACACATACAGGACGCGGTACGGACTGCGCTTGTTCCGGGTGGAGATGGCGGACTTCACCTTAGGGGCCAGGAGGAGGTCCCCTGATAGCCAGAGCCCTAGGAGGACGTCCCAGGCCGGCCACCTGCCCGAGCCGGGCGTTGGGGCCCGGTTGGCTACGTGATACCACCCTGGCGGTGGATCGTTGGCGAGGGACTGGTTAACAGGGGCCCGCGGTAGGGGAGAGAGGTAGTCGGCAAGAGGTAGAACGGGCACCGCGTGCCGCTTATGTAGGAGAACGGTAGTGAGAACGACATCGCAGAGTAGGCGACGGAGACGCGTAGGACGCAGACCTCTGTGCAGCAGGGCATCCCTGTGTGGCGTGAAGATGGCTCCGAGACGACCAACAGTGTAGGTCGCGACGGCGTGGTGGGCCGGGGAGCCATCCACAGCCAGTATGAACGGCTCGTCCCCCCAAAGGACGAGGGTGCCCCAAGCAGTGGGCGTACAGTGGCGCCAGGCATGGCACCTCTGAGAGAGTCGGGCCGCAAGCCACCGATGGTAGTGGGCGCGGATGAGCGGGTCTAGCGGGCACGAGAGGATATGGTCCCCGGAGGCGGGCATGGTGCAGAGGGGGCAGGACGTATCTCTTGGGGGGAACAGGGAGAGGCGGATGCCGGTGACCGTGAGGTGGTCCCCCCACGTGATGAGACCGTGGCTGACGATGTTGGCGTACTCGTTGAGGTCGGGGAGGTGTTGTGGCGGGGGGGACGCAGAGAAGGCGTGGTGGGAGGCGAGCAAGGCGCGGCGCGCGTGGGGCACGGCGTCGTGGACCTGGAGGCCCGCGTGGGAGAAGCAGACGCGGGGTTTCTGTAGGGGGCCGAGCCATCCCACGGCGTCCGGGCAATTGTCCGCAGCCTGCCCTGCCGCTTCGTCCACCCGGTCCAGCAGGGTATCGAGCCAGGTGCCGGCGATATGGGAATAGAGGTGATGGGGAGGGGCATGACCGTGGGCCATGTCGCGACACGATCTTATGAGATCTCCCTGCAGCGAGTCTTCCGGCTCGCGGCGCCCTTCCTGCGCCGTGATGTACCCTTTGCAGTCCGCGAAGTGCCACGCACCGGATCGGAAGCCGATGGCAGGGTCGGCTGAGGGCCCCTTGGCGGTGAGGGCCACCCATGCCGTGTACAGCTCCGCCGTGTAGGCGTTGTCCAGCCTCAAGGGGATGGGGACGGGGTACACCTGGTACCGGAGGGTGACGGGGCAGAACACCGCCACTGCCCCGCCGCAGCGCCGGGTCTTCGGGCACCACGACGCGTCGTGGAGGATCCCATAGTTCTCAGGGAGCCAGGAGAACGTGGGGACGGTCGCAGTCACCGCTTGGCAGCGTCTAACCGGGGGGACGGTGCCGACCGGCGGAGTGGGGCGGGGCGAGGCCCGGGGCCACCCCTTGCGTCGCGCGTCCTCTGTACTGTGATGGCCCGCAAGCATCCACGCGTGGGTGTCCTGGACCTCGAGTCCGGGTGACGACAGGGCCAGCACATGGGGGGTGTGGTGTGGCAGATGGCTGTCAGGGGGTAAGTGGATGGCGATGTCGCACCGGTGGCACAGGGCAACAAATAGATCGTGGTCCGTGGGGTGTGCGGTGCACCGGAGTCCGAGCTCCGGGGTGAGGCAGGGCTGGGAAGGATGGAACCGCCAGAGGGCAGTGAGGAGCCCGTGGCGCGTGGACCGGCAGACCAGGGAGTTGGGGTGGTTCAGGTGTCGGATGTAGACGCCGAAGAAGTTAGTAAACCCAACGACCGGTGCCGGGGGTATACCGACTCCCCCTTCGGGGACCTCACGGAGGAAGTGAGCAGAGGCGGAGAGGGTCCACCCAGCGGTGGCGCGCATGGCCGAGGCGGTCATGGCGTCCAGCACGCGCAGGGCCCCGTAGGAGGGGGGGCGGACACTGGTAAACCAGTTGACCGTCCCATGACACTTGGCAGTATACATGGCGAGGGGGTAGTGGGCGGGGAGTCGTGGGGCGCGGAGCGCCCGGCACGCAGCGCGGGCGCCCGAGAACAGGCGCCGGGAGTCGACGGGATGGAAGAGGTGGGGAAGGGCATGGCGGCCAAGGACGCGGACGTAGTCCTGGCTCGTGGCACATCGCACGGGGTGACCATTGAGGTATACCGTGTCGTTGAGGAAATAGACCTGACCATCGCGCATGTCGGTGCCGATCAAGACCGTTTTTGTTGGGTCTGAGTGGAGGTTGGTGAGGCGGCCCGCTCTCTCAATGCCGCTGGCGAGGGCGGGCAAATGGCAACGGTCGCCGGGCAGCCACTGGGTGTCATCCATCAGGAGAACCCGGTTCAGCGGGCCCGCGGGGGTGTCGGTGGGGGGGACGGAACGGCAGGCTTCGTGCCCCCGAACCTCGCCATATATGCAGTACTTCATGCCGGACACGGGGCATCCTTGCCCCGTGCCGGCCCCCAGCCGGGTGGAGGACGGAGAGCGTCCGTCAGCTCCCCCCATGTGCACCTCAAGGGCGCGGTCGTGGTGCTGAAGGGTCGCGGCGTCGGCCGGGGAGATCCCTGCGGCGGTGAGGACGGCGTACTCGGTGGTGTGGTTGATGGAGCCATACGCGTGGCGGACATCGTCCGACAGGACCCACGCTTCAAGGCGTCTGCGCCAGCGGTCCCACCATACATCGTGTAGGACGCGGAGTAGCTCCACGGAGGAGCAGTGCGGGGACATCCCGAACTGGTAGGGCGGCAGGATGCCGTTCTGAACCAGGCGGGGCTGGTAGTGGTCTTTGATGAGGGCAGCCGTGAGCTTCCATATCGTGGCCAGATTGGTCAGCGGTCTGCCGTTCGCAATGGGGCCGTGCGGCGTCTTTTTCGGAAGGTTGATGAAGTCTGCAGAGTGTGCCTGGGGCACGGGCACCCCACGGAGAATACTGTTGATCAGGCTCACGATCGCCGCAAACTGGGCATCCTCCAATTGTCCGAACAGCCGGTACTCCAGTAAGTCGTGGTACGGCACAGTGGCCGCCGCCCGGCGGATGATGGCCCGCAGGTTTGCGGTGGTGGCGTTGGGTGGTGGGCCGAGCGGCCTTTCCTCCCATCCCGTGATGGTCCGGACGCGCGCGAGTGAGAGCGCCTCAAGAGGGGCAAGGTGCCTTTGGCGCAGCTGGTCCAACGCAACTGCGGCTTGTTGATGAAGAGGTACTGGGACGCCCACCACGTAGACCGGATCCGCTGGGGGTACGTAGCGCGCCCCCAACGTGCGGCGGTAGTCCACTTTGGTGGGTTGGCCAGGGGCAGCGGGTAGGGGCGCCAGCCCTACATCCTTCTCCAGAAGGAGAACGTCCCAGGCCGCTCGGATGCGTTCTTTGAGGCGGGCGACCTCCACGAGGTGTGACGATTGGGACGCCCAATCCGGGTAGGCGAGCGTGTAGCGTTGAAGGTTGGTGACGTGGACACGTACCGTCGACGGTACCGGCTGGCTGGGGACGGGGGGCCCGTAGGCAGCCGTAGCCGCGGTGTATAGCGCTGAGGTCACCTCGGTATAGCGTGGCTGCGCTGCGGGTGCGCCTCGGGGCGGCGCAGCGAGTTCGGCCCGAAAGGTGTCGTTGAGGGTGCGGAGCTGGCTGGCGAGGGGCTCCCGCGGGATGGGGAAGCGGCCCTTTTTCGAAGGGCATACCAATTGGGGCGCTGGCGGGAGGTCATGGAGGGTGGCAGTCACGGGTAGGTGGTCAGATGGGAAACTGGAATCGGAGCGCACCTCCGTGGTGTGGGCTGCCTCCGAAGGGGCGCGGAGGAAGATGTGGTCCAGGGCACCGGCGAAACCTTGCGGGCTCACCCACGTGGGGGCCTCCGCAAGGGGGCGTAGACGGCGCATCCCAAGGCGCGTGAGCGTGGGGAGGACGAGGTCACAGAGGGAGGCAGGGGAGACAGGGAGGTGCGAGACCCAGCGGCAGTTGGCGTTCAGGTCCCCTGTCAGGACAACCACTCTAGCCGGGGTGAGGAGGACGTACGGGTACACCCAATCCAGGACTTCTTGGAGTGTGTCGAGGTTCCCGTCGGCGGGGAGATACACGTTGGCGTGGCAGTGGGTCACGCCAGCCATGGTGAAGTGCGTGACGAGGGCTCGCCCCGACGGGTGGGCGCTGTGGCCGGTCACGACCAGGTCCGGGGTCCTGTAGAGGAGGGTGGCACATCCCCCAGCTATTCTTGCAGGTGCCTGGATGGTGTGGTACAGGGGGTGCACCCGTTGGATGATCTGGGGCCCCGCTTCTTGAACATGCAGGGTTAGCGGGTACTGGCACTCGCGCACCAGGACGTCCAGGGCGCGGAGCTTGGGTCGCAGGGACATCTGCACGTTGAGGGTCATCACGTCTGGGCGGGGCGACACGTGGCCGGTGGGGGGGGGACCAGGGCAGGAGCTGGCGGCGGTGGAGTGCTGGGTTAGCTTGCGGTCCACGGCTGCGGGGAGGGCGCAAGGTAGGCCTCGCACCCACTTGCGGAGGTGCCGGTGGTGGTACGTGGCCGCCATCGCCAAGACACTGGCCCGGGTGAGGCCTGTGGCTGTGATGGAGACGCGGCTGTGTAGGGATTGTGGGAGGACCACGTGGTGATGCTCGGGCAAGATGAAGGAGGTGGGTGGCAGGCCCTTGCGGCAGAGCTGCAACTGATGGGAGCCCGTCACCTGCACACAGTGCACGGCGCCCACTAACGACAGAACGTTACGGGGCCAGGGGTCCGCCCCGCTGCACGCCCGGTAATAGTGCACCCCCACCGGCAGGTGCAGGCACATTTCGAGGGCATAGGGGGGCGTGATGAACTGGGCAGTGCCCGAGGCTGGTACCGGTACCAGGCCCCACTCTCTGGGGGGGGAGCTGGGAGTGTATGCGCCCAGGTGCAGGTCCCGGACATGGGGGACGCCGTCGAGGTGGGAGTGGCGGAGCTGAGACACGGCGGCAGGGATGTCCTCGTTGCGCCCCGCCATGTCCCGGGTTACCGGTCCCGCGGACGCCGACCGAAGTACGGCTGGTAGCGGTGGGGGTCGGCTGGGGGGCTCCAGGGCGGGGGAGCGTAGGGGTTGTGGGCCATGGCCACTCGGGGGTCGTGGGGGTCCCCCGAGTACGGGTAGGGCAGGAGGGGGGCTGCTGCATGGTGGTCGTGGCGGCTGGAGAGCGCTTGTGGCTCATCGCGGTACGCGCTGCGACGCCTCGGCGGCGGGCTGTCGCGGCGATGGCCTGGGCTGCGGCGGCGGGACGGGGACCGGTCCGAGCGGCGGGGGCTGTACCTGCGCTGATATTTGGAGTCTGGTTCTCCGTCCGATCCCGACGTTGCCGTAAGGTCCACCTGATCGTCAGGGTCCCGTGGACGGCGCTGCTTCCCGCGGCTTCCCCGATGAGTCTTCCGGGGCGGACGGTCTCGGTCTCGGTCAGGGTCAGGCACCCAGGGCGTAAACGGTTGTTTCTTCGATTCGGCCCACGTCACTCGCCAGCCACGAGCCGTGTGTTGCCTCGTCAGTCGCATGCCGCGCTCGTACTCTGCTGGTCGGATTCCGACGATTGTGAACTTGGATGTATGGTTCAATTGTTCTTCAGTAATGGAGGAAAGGCCTGCACCAAATTTATCCCGAAGGATACCACCGAGGAGTCCTGCATCAACTTCACCGGACGGCGGATCGTCGACTTCTTGCCAGCCGACCCACAGGGCTTTCGAGTAGACTTGCGGATCGATTTTTTGGGGTGTATACCCCTTCTTTTTCGCTGCGCCCTGTGCCTGGTTGGCGGCTGCAGCTTCTGATGGGGAGGTGGCTGGGCTGGCGGAAACCTGCTGGACTGCAGGGGGGTTGGAGAGGAAGGAGCGCAGGACTTCCGCGATGCCGGGCAGGCTGGGCGCGTGGCTGTGGACCCAGGCCCACTGCTCCCGGATCGGCGACTGCGGGAGGGTGTCGACCTTCGCGCCGTACTGGCGGAAGAGCTGGAGGTGGAGCGCGTGCGCAACCTCGTCCTCACAGCCCTTGGGGATCCCCGGGATCCACTCCAGCAGGTCGGTCAGGGCGGCATCGGCAGGCGACGGCAGAGACGGCGGCGGCTGGGCGGTCGCGCCCGGTGCCCGAAAGGCAGAGACCGCCCTCGGCTTAGGGATCGGTTCCGGGACTGCGAACGACAGTTCGGGCGCACGCGCAGGGGCCTCCGGGACCGGCACGGCGCCTGGCGCGGCCATAGCCCTACGGAGGACGTCGGCCAACTCCTCGAGGTTGGGTGCCTGGGGCGAGGTGAGAACTGCTGCGGCGAGGATGACCGGCACGAGGACCAGGAACTGCTGAGAGCCGGGGGGGGGCAGCTCGAACGAAGCCGGAACGGTACTGCGCACGGCGTTGGCGAATGCCGGCGGCGTGGACTGGAGGCCGTGGAGTCTGGTGGCGATGGACAGGAGGGGGGGTACCGACCTGATGAAGTTGTTGAGCCTGACGGCTTCGGTCTGCCGCTGTGCCGCGGCGCAACGCTGGGCCTGCTGCTGGGCATTATCCCGTTCGGTGCGCATCGCGTCCAGATCCCGCGTGAGGGACTCCAGGTCGCCCCGTGCCACGGCCAGCTCCCGTCGTTGGGCCTCATACTCGTCATGCAATTGAGCGTAGTCGGTGGAGTAGGCCGTGACATCCAGGTCCGGGACAAAAGGCTCCCCCACCTGGGAGGGGCTGGGGGGGGCCGACCCGACGGCCGGGGCCGGTGACTCCGGAGGCGTGGGGTCTGCGGCAGCCGGTGGTACCTGGGAGGCAGGCTCTGGGAGATTGAAAGAGAGCCTTGTCTGTTCGGGCAACAGTGACGAAGGCGATGGTTCGGACCCTGAGGGGGTGGGCTTGCCCTGGGCCTTGTACAGGGCTGACGCTGGGGTGAACGCCGCCGTGGCGAACAGAGTGCCGGCGGGGCTGGGCGCCGCTTGCCCTTTGGTGAGGTAAGGTGCGTGGCTGGGCGGCGTGAGCGGGGGCGGGTTGGCGGTGTCGGCGATGCCGGCCTGCAGCAGGGCGAAAGTGGGGGCTGTGGCCCAGGAGTGCTCGCCAGCCTGCTCGATCTGATGCAGCAGCTCCACGCTGCGGATCGGCAAGATCGAGCACTCGAGCAGCGGCCGCAGCTGCTCGGGGGTCCACATGCCCTTGTTGGCGAGGGCGGGGGGTGTGGGAACGGGGGCTGGCTTGTACTGTCCTGTGAGGCAGACGGAGGAGGCCCACGCTAGGAGCCCGAACTTCAGCGGGACGAGGTCTGCTGTCGGGATGTGGGCCGCCTGCAGGACCGCATGCACGTCGTTGGGTAGCGCCCAAAAGGCCGCAACTACCTCTCGGGTGCGGAGGCGGTCCCATGACGGTCTGAGGTGGGGGGCAAGGAACTGGCTGATGGGCTTGTGGATCTTGTGGGAGACCTTCTGGCTTTGGATGTCCGGAGGGCCGGCAGTGTCGACGGGCGGTGGCTGTTCGCGGGCTGTGTACAGGCCCTTGAAGACTTGGTTGCGGAGGCGTGACGCCGAAATTGGGGCATGGCTTGGTCTCCACCGCGTGACGAGAGTCGCTGTGAGGGCCTCAGGGTCCTTGGAGATATACTCCAGCAGTGGGCCTCCTTGTACCAGCGACAGGGGGACGTGCTCGATGACCTTCGTGTCAGACGGGCCTGCGGCGACCGTTACGGTGGCTGTGAGCAGGAGCCCCCGCGGCGTCCACACCCCCGTCACCGCTGTAATAGCCTGGATGTCGCCGTTGGCAGCCGTCCACCGCAGGGCATCACACAAGTCAGCCAGGGCGGGGTCGGTGGCTTGGATAGCCGTATCTGCCGCTTCCAGTGCGTCATCCTTCAGCATGTCCAGTTCTCGCAGCAGACGGTCAGCATCGTCGGACTGGGCGATGTCCATCAGAAACATGGGGAACGGCCCCTGACGAATGGCGCCGCCTCGACCGGTGTCGGGGGCGGGAGAGGGGGTGTCCTGGGACGGTGTTGAGCGGTCTGACATGGTAGCTGTGGCGAGAAAAGAGCGGGTGGCCTGTGGCCGCAATATGTTGGGGGGGGGGAGCAGATCGAGGTGTCGGCAAACGGAGGTGCACTGACATCATAGGCAGCCCCAGTCGGATGGGGCGCGCAGGAGAGAAACAAGGGGTACCACGAGCGTGGCCATAGTGTGACAAAACAAAGAGCATGGCGCGATGGCGCGGAGTAACATGGGGCCGCCTGGCGGACCGGGTCGGTGAGCGGGGGTCCCAGGACACACAGGGCGGGGATGCGAGGGGAGCACCGCGCTGGCGCGTGGTGCTGCAACCCTAGTGGCGCACGGGAGCGAGGGGCCCCACGTTGGGACGACGAATCGGACGACTGATGATACCCCTGCACAAGGCGTCACGCTTGAGCGGCGGATACGTCGAATGCAGTCCCCGTCGCGGCTCCCCGCGTAGCGGCCTGGAAGATTGCCACGGCGAGGTCGACGTCTTGCCAGAGACGAACGTATAACGACGTGCCCACTGTGAGCAGGAAACGGCTTGCAAGGGGGAGGGACGCACTTGAGGTGCGGCACTCAGCCCTTGGAGACACGGGATGAAGAGGGAGAGAGAGAGTGCACCATACGGGTGGAGTTGAGCGGAGAGGGGGCCACGATGGCAGAGCTGAGTCACGTGGTGGCACGACTATCACGACGATTCACGATTGGTGTCGAGCGTGGCAGTGCGTGTAGGCAATCCGTCCTACAGCTACCATCCTGAGGGTTTTTAGACTGGTGCCAGGTCACCAGGTGGGTGAGTGGGTGAGCGGGTGTGTGGGTGAGTGGGTGAGTTGGTGAGTGGGTGAGTGGGTGAGTGGGTGAGTGGGTGAGTGGGTGAGTGGGTGAGTGGGTGAGTGGCTGAGTGGGTGAGTGGGTGAGTGGGTGAGTGGGTGAGTGGGTGAGTGGGTGAGTGGGTGAGTGGGTCAGTGGGTGAGTGGGTGAGTGGGTGAGTGGGTGAGTGGGTGAGCGGGTGAGCGGGTGAGTGGGTGAGTGGGTGAGTGGGTGAGTGGGTGAGTGGGTGAGTGGGTGAGTGGGTGAGTGGGTGAGTGGGTGAGTGGGTGAGTGGGTGAGTGGGTGAGTGGGTGGGCGGGTGAGTGGATGTGTGGGTGTGTGGGTGAGTGGGTGAGTGGGTGAGTGGGTGAGTCGGTGAGTGGGTGAGTGGGTGAGTGGGTGAGTGGGTGAGTGGGCGAGTGTGTGAGTGGGTGAGTGGGTGAGTGGGTGAGTGGGTGAGTGGGTGAGTGGGTGAGTGGGTGAGTGCGTGAGTGGGTGAGTGGGTGAGTGGGTGAGTGGGTGAGTGGGTGAGTGGGTGGGTGGGTGGGTGGGTGAGTGGGTGTGTGGGTGTGTTGGTGAGTGGGTGAGTGGGTGCGTGGGTGAGTGGGTGAGTGGGTGAGTGGCTGAGTGGATGAGTGGGTGAGTGGGTGAGTGGGTGAGTGGGTGAGTGGGTGAGTGGGTGAGTGGGTGAGTGGGTGAGTGGGTGAGTTGGTGAGTGGGTGAGTGGGTGAGTGGGTGAGTTGGTGAGTAGGTGAGTGGGTGAGTGGGTGAGTGGGTGAGTGGGTGAGTGGGCGAGTGGGCGAGTGTGTGAGTGGGTGAGTGGGTGAGTGGGTGAGTGGGTGAGTGGGTGAGTGGGTGAGTGGGTGAGTGGGTGAGTGGGTGAGTGGGTGAGTGGGTGAGTGGGTGAGTGGGTGAGTGGGTGAGTGGGTGAGCGGGTGAGCGGGTGAGCGGTTGAGTGGGTGAGTGGGTGAGTGGGTGAGTGGGTGAATGGGTGAGTGGGTGAGTGGGTGAGTGGGTGAGTGGGTGAGTGGGTGAGTGGGTGAGTGGGTGAGTGGGTGACTGGGTGAGTGGGTGAGTGGGTGAGTGGGTGAGTGGGTGAGTGGGCGTGTGTGTGAGTCGGCGAGTGGCTGAGTGGGTGAGTTGGTGAGTGGGTGAGTGGGTGTGTGGGTGAGTGGGTGAGTGGGTGAGCGGGCGAGTGGGTGAGTGGGTGAGTGGGTGAGTGGGTGAGTGGGTGAGTGGGTGGTTGGGTGAGTGGGTGAGTGGGTGATTGGGTGAGTGGGTGAGTGGGTGAGTGGGTGAGTGGGTGAGTGGGTGAGTGGGTGAGTGGGTGATTGGGTGAGTGGGTGAGTCGGTGAGTGGGTGAGTGGGTAAGTGGGTGAGTGGGTGAGTGGGTGAGCGGGTGAGCGGTTGAGTGGGTGAGTGGGTGAGTGGGTGAGTGGGTGAGTGGGTGAGTGGGTGAGTGGGTGAGTGGGTGAGTGGGTGAGTGGGTGTGTGGGTGAGTGGGTGAGTGGGTGAGCGGGCGAGTGGGTGAGTGGGTGAGTGGGTGAGTGGGTGAGTGGGTGAGTGGGTGAGTGGGTGAGTGGGTGAGTGGGTGAGTGGGTGAGTGGGTGAGTGGGTGAGTGGGTGAGTGTGTGAGCGGGTGGGTGGGTGAGTGGGTGAGTGGGTGATTGGGTGAGTGGGTGAGTGGGTGAGTGGGCGAGTGGGTGAGTGGGTGAGTGGGTGTGTGGGTGAGTGGGTGAGTGGGTGAGTGGGTGAGTGGGTGAGCGGGTGAGTGGGTGAGTGGGTGAGTGGGTGAGTGGTTGAGTGGGTGAGTGGGTGAGTGGGTGAGTGGGTGAGTGGGTGTGTGGGTGAGTGGGTGAGTGGGTGTGTGGGTGAGTGGGTGAGTGGGTGAGTGGGTGAGTGGGTGAGTGGGTGAGTGGGTGAGTGGGTGATTGGGTGAGTGGGTGAGTGGGTGAGTGGCTGAGTGGGTGAGTGGGTGAGTGGGTGAGTGGGTGAGTGGGTGAGTGGGTGAGTAGGTGAGTGGGTGAGTGGGTGAGTGGGTGAGTGGGTGAGTGGGTGAGTGGGTGAGTGGGTGAGTGGGTGAGTGGGTGTGTGGGTGAGTAGGTGAGTGGGTGAGTGGGTGAGTGGGTGAGTGGGTGAGTGGGTGAGTGGGTGAGTGGGTGAGTGGGTGAGTGGGTGAGTGGGTGAGTGGGTGAGTGGGTGTGTGGGTGGGTGGGTGAGGGGGTGAGTGGGTGAGTGGGTGAGTGGGTGAGTGGGTGAGTGGGTGAGTGGGTGAGTGGGTGAGTGGGTGAGTGGGTGAGTGGGTGAGTGGGTGAGTGGGTGAGTGGGTGAGTGGGTGAGTGGGTGAGTGGGTGAGTGGGTGAGTGGGTGAGTGGGTGAGTGGGTGAGTGGGTGAGTGGGTGTGTGGGTGAGTAGGTGAGTGGGTGAGTGGGTGAGTGGGTGAGTGGGTGAGTGGGTGAGTGGGTGAGTGGGTGAGTGGGTGAGTGGGTGAGTGGGTGAGTGGGTGAGTGGGTGTGTGGGTGGGTGGGTGAGGGGGTGAGTGGGTGAGTGGGTGAGTGGGTGAGTGGGTGAGTGGGTGAGTGGGTGAGTGGGTGAGTGGGTGAGTGGGTGAGTGGGTGAGTGGGTGAGTGGGTGAGTGGGTGAGTGGGTGAGTGGGTGAGTGGGTGAGTGGGTGAGTGGGTGACTGGGTGAGTGGGTGAGTGTGTGAGTGGGTGAGTGGCTGAGTGGGTGAGTGGGTGATTGGGTGAGTGGGTGAGTGGGTGAGTGGGCGAGTGGGTGAGTGGGTGAGTGGGTGTGTGGGTGAGTGGGTGAGTGAGTGAGTGGGTGAGTGGGTGAGTGGGTGAGTGGGTGAGTGGGTGAGTGGGTGAGTGGGTGAGTGGCCGAGTGGGTGAGTGGGTGAGTGGGTGAGTGGGTGAGTGGGTGTGTGGGTGAGTGGGTGAGTGGGTGTGTGGGTGAGTGGGTGAGTGGGTGAGTGGGTGAGTGGGTGAGTGGGTGAGTGGGTGAGTGGGTGATTGGGTGAGTGGGTGAGTGGGTGAGTGGGTGAGTGGGTGAGTGGGTGAGTGGGTGAGTGGGTGAGTGGGTGAGTGGGTGAGTAGGTGAGTGGGTGAGTGGGTGAGTGGGTGAGTGGGTGAGTGGGTGAGTGGGTGAGTGGGTGAGTGGGTGAGTGGGTGTGTGGGTGAGTGGGTGAGTGGGTGAGTGGGTGAGTGGGTGAGTGGGTGAGTGGGTGAGTGGGTGAGTGGGTGAGTGGGTGAGTGGGTGAGTGGGTGAGTGGGTGAGTGGGTGAGTGGGTGAGTGGGTGTGTGGGTGGGTGGGTGAGGGGGTGAGTGGGTAAGTGGGTGAGTGGGTGAGTGGGTGAGTGGGTGAGTGGGTGAGTGGGTGAGTGGGTGAGTGGGTGAGTGGGTGAGTGGGTGAGTGGGTGAGTGGGTGAGTGGGTGAGTGGGCGAGTGGGTGAGTGGGTGAGTGGGTGACTGGGTGAGTGGGTGAGTGGGTGAGTGGCTGAGTGGCTGAGTGGGTGAGTGGGTGAGTGGGTGAGTGGGTGAGTGGGTGAGTGGGTGAGTGGGTGAGTGGGTGAGTGGGTGAGCGGCTGAGTGGGTGAGCGGGTGTGTAGGTGAGTGGGTGAGTGAGTGAGTGGGTGAGTGGGTGAGTGGGTGAGTGGGTGAGTGGGTGAGTGGGTGAGTGGATGAGTGGGTGAGTGGGTGAGTGGGTGAGTGGGCGAGTGGGTGAGTGGGCGAGTGGGTGAGTGGGTGAGTGGATGTGTGGGTGAGTGGGTGTGTGGGTGAGTGGGTGAGTGGGTGAGCGGGTGAGTGGGTGAGTGGGTGAGTGGGTGAGTGGGTGAGTGGGTGAGTGGGTGAGTGGGTGAGTGGGTGAGTGGGTGAGTGGGTGAGTGGCTGAGTGGGTGAGTGGGTGAGTGGGTGAGTGGGTGAGTGGGTGAGTGGGTGAGTGGGTGAGTGGGTGAGTGGGTGAGTGGGTGAGTGGGTGAGTGGGTGAGTGGGTGAGTGGGTGAGTGGGTGAGTGGGTGAGGAGGAGGAGGAGGAGGAGCGCCTGCCGCGGTCCCACGTACGGTGAGCCTTGGCGTCGTCCCTCGGGGGCCAAACGCAGGCTCTGCCGAGGGAGTCCTCCGTCTTACCTCCGCTAGAGCAAGACGAATCTCGTCGCACACCTGAGAACGCTCCTCCCAGCAGGCCGTCTGGGCCACAACGTCGGTGTACGACAACGCTACGGCTCGATCTGCTCTCCGGTCCCGGCCACCAACCGCTCCGACCTGTCCTGGATCCACCCGAGTAAGCGTTCCAAGATCAACGGGCACGGAAGATGTGGGTCTCCCGGGGCATCACCTCCGACTTAGAACGCCGCCAGACAAGGAGCGCGGTCCGGCACGACTGCGCGCAGCACCGGAGCGGTCCGGGCGCGTGAGGTCGAGGACGGGTCACGGGCGGGGACAGGGCCACGGGGCGGGCCGACCCATGGCCACCTGCATGTCCTTAAAGACCGTGCGGGGTCCTTGGGAAGCCGCAGTGAGGATGGCCGAGAACGCGGAATGAAGTGCGGCACACCACGAGGGGATCACATCTCCACAGAGGCCGGCTTCCAGGCTCCGTCCATTGCCACCGTAATGGATGGCCCAGAGGCGGCGTCGATCCGGGAGATGGGGGGCAAGCCCGTGCCGTCCGAGACTGTCCAAGATGATCACGTCATGGGCTTCCAGCTCAATCTCCCGCTGCACGGCCGGCGACATCTGGTTCGTCTCGTTGTACACATACAGGACGCGGTACGGACTGCGCTTGTTCCGGGTGGAGATGGCGGACTTCACCTTAGGGGCCAGGAGGAGGTCCCCTGATAGCCAGAGCCCTAGGAGGACGTCCCAGGCCGGCCACCTGCCCGAGCCGGGCGTTGGGGCCCAGTTGGCTACGTGATACCACCCTGGCGGTGCATCGTTGGCGAGGGACTGGTTAACAGGGGCCCGCGGTAGGGGAGAGAGGTAGTCGGCAAGAGGTAGAACGGGCACCGCGTGCCGCTTATGTAGGAGAACGGTAGTGAGAACGACATCGCAGAGTAGGCGACGGAGACGCGTAGGACGCAGACCTCTGTGCAGCAGGGCATCCCTGTGTGGCGTGGAGATGGCTCCGAGACGACCAACAGTGTAGGTCGCGACGGCGTGGTGGGCCGGGGAGCCATCCACAGCCAGTATGAACGGCTCGTCCCCCCAAAGGACGAGGGTGCCCCAAGCAGTGGGCGTACAGTGGCGCCAGGCATGGCACCTCTGAGAGAGTCGGGCCGCAAGCCACCGATGGTAGTGGGCGCGGATGAGCGGGTCTAGCGGGCACGAGAGGATATGGTCCCCGGAGGCGGGCATGGTGCAGAGGGGGCAGGACGTATCTCTTGGGGGGAACAGGGAGAGGCGGATGCCGGTGACCGTGAGGTGGTCCCCCCACGTGATGAGACCGTGGCTGACGATGTTGGCGTACTCGTTGAGGTCGGGGAGGTGTTGTGGCGGGGGGGACGCAGAGAAGGCGTGGTGGGAGGCGAGCAAGGCGCGGCGCGCGTGGGGCACGGCGTCGTGGACCTGGAGGCCCGCGTGGGAGAAGCAGACGCGGGGTTTCTGTAGGGGGCCGAGCCATCCCACGGCGTCCGGGCAATTGTCCGCAGCCTGCCCTGCCGCTTCGTCCACCCGGTCCAGCAGGGTATCGAGCCAGGTGCCGGCGATATGGGAATAGAGGTGATGGGGAGGGGCATGACCGTGGGCCATGTCGCGACACGATCTTATGAGATCTCCCTGCAGCGAGTCTTCCGGCTCGCGGCGCCCTTCCTGCGCCGTGATGTACCCTTTGCAGTCCGCGAAGTGCCACGCACCGGATCGGAAGCCGATGGCAGGGTCGGCTGAGGGCCCCTTGGCGGTGAGGGCCACCCATGCCGTGTACAGCTCCGCCGTGTAGGCGTTGTCCAGCCTCAAGGGGATGGGGACGGGGTACACCTGGTACCGGAGGGTGACGGGGCAGAACACCGCCACTGCCCCGCCGCAGCGCCGGGTCTTCGGGCACCACGACGCGTCGTGGAGGATCCCATAGTTCTCAGGGAGCCAGGAGAACGTGGGGACGGTCGCAGTCACCGCTTGGCAGCGTCTAACCGGGGGGACGGTGCCGACCGGCGGAGTGGGGCGGGGCGAGGCCCGGGGCCACCCCTTGCGTCGCGCGTCCTCTGTACTGCGATGGCCCGCAAGCATCCACGCGTGGGTGTCCTGGACCTCGAGTCCGGGTGACGACAGGGCCAGCACATGGGGGGTGTGGTGTGGCAGATGGCTGTCAGGGGGTAAGTGGATGGCGATGTCGCACCGGTGGCACAGGGCAACAAATAGATCGTGGTCCGTGGGGTGTGCGGTGCACCGGAGTCCGAGCTCCGGGGTGAGGCAGGGCTGGGAAGGATGGAACCGCCAGAGGGCAGTGAGGAGCCCGTGGCGCGTGGACCGGCAGACCAGGGAGTTGGGGTGGTTCAGGTGTCGGATGTAGACGCCGAAGAAGTTAGTAAACCCAACGACCGGTGCCGGGGGTATACCGACTCCCCCTTCGGGGACCTCACGGAGGAAGTGAGCAGAGGCGGAGAGGGTCCACCCAGCGGTGGCGCGCATGGCCGAGGCGGTCATGGCGTCCAGCACGCGCAGGGCCCCGTAGGAGGGGGGGCGGACACTGGTAAACCAGTTGACCGTCCCATGACACTTGGCAGTATACATGGCGAGGGGGTAGTGGGCGGGGAGTCGTGGGGCGCGGAGCGCCCGGCACGCAGCGCGGGCGCCCGAGAACAGGCGCCGGGAGTCGACGGGATGGAAGAGGTGGGGAAGGGCATGGCGGCCAAGGACGCGGACGTAGTCCTGGCTCGTGGCACATCGCACGGGGTGACCATTGAGGTATACCGTGTCGTTGAGGAAATAGACCTGACCATCGCGCATGTCGGTGCCGATCAAGACCGTTTTTGTTGGGTCTGAGTGGAGGTTGGTGAGGCGGCCCGCTCTCTCAATGCCGCTGGCGAGGGCGGGCAAATGGCAACGGTCGCCGGGCAGCCACTGGGTGTCATCCATCAGGAGAACCCGGTTCAGCGGGCCCGCGGGGGTGTCGGTGGGGGGGACGGAACGGCAGGCTTCGTGCCCCCGAACCTCGCCATATATGCAGTACTTCATGCCGGACACGGGGCATCCTTGCCCCGTGCCGGCCCCCAGCCGGGTGGAGGACGGAGAGCGTCCGTCAGCTCCCCCCATGTGCACCTCAAGGGCGCGGTCGTGGTGCTGAAGGGTCGCGGCGTCGGCCGGGGAGATCCCTGCGGCGGTGAGGACGGCGTACTCGGTGGTGTGGTTGATGGAGCCATACGCGTGGCGGACATCGTCCGACAGGACCCACGCTTCAAGGCGTCTGCGCCAGCGGTCCCACCATACATCGTGTAGGACGCGGAGTAGCTCCACGGAGGAGCAGTGCGGGGACATCCCGAACTGGTAGGGCGGCAGGATGCCGTTCTGAACCAGGCGGGGCTGGTAGTGGTCTTTGATGAGGGCAGCCGTGAGCTTCCATATCGTGGCCAGATTGGTCAGCGGTCTGCCGTTCGCAATGGGGCCGTGCGGCGTCTTTTTCGGAAGGTTGATGAAGTCTGCAGAGTGTGCCTGGGGCACGGGCACCCCACGGAGAATACTGTTGATCAGGCTCACGATCGCCGCAAACTGGGCATCCTCCAATTGTCCGAACAGCCGGTACTCCAGTAAGTCGTGGTACGGCACAGTGGCCGCCGCCCGGCGGATGATGGCCCGCAGGTTTGCGGTGGTGGCGTCGGGTGGTGGGCCGAGCGGCCTTTCCTCCCATCCCGTGATGGTCCGGACGCGCGCGAGTGAGAGCGCCTCAAGAGGGGCAAGGTGCCTTTGGCGCAGCTGGTCCAACGCAACTGCGGCTTGTTGATGAAGAGGTACTGGGACGCCCACCACGTAGACCGGATCCGCTGGGGGTACGTAGCGCGCCCCCAACGTGCGGCGGTAGTCCACTTTGGTGGGTTGGCCAGGGGCAGCGGGTAGGGGCGCCAGCCCTACATCCTTCTCCAGAAGGAGAACGTCCCAGGCCGCTCGGATGCGTTCTTTGAGGCGGGCGACCTCCACGAGGTGTGACGATTGGGACGCCCAATCCGGGTAGGCGAGCGTGTAGCGTTGAAGGTTGGTGACGTGGACACGTACCGTCGACGGTACCGGCTGGCTGGGGACGGGGGGCCCGTAGGCAGCCGTAGCCGCGGTGTATAGCGCTGAGGTCACCTCGGTATAGCGTGGCTGCGCTGCGGGTGCGCCTGGGGGCGGCGCAGCGAGTTCGGCCCGAAAGGTGTCGTTGAGGGTGCGGAGCTGGCTGGCGAGGGGCTCCCGCGGGATGGGGAAGCGGCCCTTTTTCGAAGGGCATACCAATTGGGGCGCTGGCGGGAGGTCATGGAGGGTGGCAGTCACGGGTAGGTGGTCAGATGGGAAACTGGAATCGGAGCGCACCTCCGTGGTGTGGGCTGCCTCCGAAGGGGCGCGGAGGAAGATGTGGTCCAGGGCACCGGCGAAACCTTGCGGGCTCACCCACGTGGGGGCCTCCGCAAGGGGGCGTAGACGGCGCATCCCAAGGCGCGTGAGCGTGGGGAGGACGAGGTCACAGAGGGAGGCAGGGGAGACAGGGAGGTGCGAGACCCAGCGGCAGTTGGCGTTCAGGTCCCCTGTCAGGACAACCACTCTAGCCGGGGTGAGGAGGAGGTACGGGTACACCCAATCCAGGACTTCTTGGAGTGTGTCGAGGTTCCCGTCGGCGGGGAGATACACGTTGGCGTGGCAGTGGGTCACGCCAGCCATGGTGAAGTGCGTGACGAGGGCTCGCCCCGACGGGTGGGCGCTGTGGCCGGTCACGACCAGGTCCGGGGTCCTGTAGAGGAGGGTGGCACATCCCCCAGCTATTCTTGCAGGTGCCTGGATGGTGTGGTACAGGGGGTGCACCCGTTGGATGATCTGGGGCCCCGCTTCTTGAACATGCAGGGTTAGCGGGTACTGGCACTCGCGCACCAGGACGTCCAGGGCGCGGAGCTTGGGTCGCAGGGACATCTGCACGTTGAGGGTCATCACGTCTGGGCGGGGCGACACGTGGCCGGTGGGGGGGGGACCAGGGCAGGAGCTGGCGGCGGTGGAGTGCTGGGTTAGCTTGCGGTCCACGGCTGCGGGGAGGGCGCAAGGTAGGCCTCGCACCCACTTGCGGAGGTGCCGGTGGTGGTACGTGGCCGCCATCGCCAAGACACTGGCCCGGGTGAGGCCTGTGGCTGTGATGGAGACGCGGCTGTGTAGGGATTGTGGGAGGACCACGTGGTGATGCTCGGGCAAGATGAAGGAGGTGGGTGGCAGGCCCTTGCGGCAGAGCTGCAACTGATGGGAGCCCGTCACCTGCACACAGTGCACGGCGCCCACTAACGACAGAACGTTACGGGGCCAGGGGTCCGCCCCGCTGCACGCCCGGTAGTAGTGCACCCCCACCGGCAGGTGCAGGCACATTTCGAGGGCATAGGGGGGCGTGATGAACTGGGCAGTGCCCGAGGCTGGTACCGGTACCAGGCCCCACTCTCTGGGGGGGGAGCTGGGAGTGTATGCGCCCAGGTGCAGGTCCCGGACATGGGGGACGCCGTCGAGGTGGGAGTGGCGGAGCTGAGACACGGCGGCAGGGATGTCCTCGTTGCGCCCCGCCATGTCCCGGGTTACCGGTCCCGCGGACGCCGACCGAAGTACGGCTGGTAGCGGTGGGGGTCGGCTGGGGGGCTCCAGGGCGGGGGAGCGTAGGGGTTGTGGGCCATGGCCACTCGGGGGTCGTGGGGGTCCCCCGAGTACGGGTAGGGCAGGAGGGGGGCTGCTGCATGGTGGTCGTGGCGGCTGGAGAGCGCTTGTGGCTCATCGCGGTACGCGCTGCGACGCCTCGGCGGCGGGCTGTCGCGGCGATGGCCTGGGCTGCGGCGGCGGGACGGGGACCGGTCCGAGCGGCGGGGGCTGTACCTGCGCTGATATTTGGAGTCTGGTTCTCCGTCCGATCCCGACGTTGCCGTAAGGTCCACCTGATCGTCAGGGTCCCGTGGACGGCGCTGCTTCCCGCGGCTTCCCCGATGAGTCTTCCGGGGCGGACGGTCTCGGTCTCGGTCAGGGTCAGGCACCCAGGGCGTAAACGGTTGTTTCTTCGATTCGGCCCACGTCACTCGCCAGCCACGAGCCGTGTGTTGCCTCGTCAGTCGCATGCCGCGCTCGTACTCTGCTGGTCGGATTCCGACGATTGTGAACTTGGATGTATGGTTCAATTGTTCTTCAGTAATGGAGGAAAGGCCTGCACCAGATTTATCCCGAAGGATACCACCGAGGAGTCCTGCATCAACTTCACCGGACGGCGGATCGTCGACTTCTTGCCAGCCGACCCACAGGGCTTTCGAGTAGACTTGCGGATCGATTTTTTGGGGTGTATACCCCTTCTTTTTCGCTGCGCCCTGTGCCTGGTTGGCGGCTGCAGCTTCTGATGGGGAGGTGGCTGGGCTGGCGGAAACCTGCTGGACTGCAGGGGGGTTGGAGAGGAAGGAGCGCAGGACTTCCGCGATGCCGGGCAGGCTGGGCGCGTGGCTGTGGACCCAGGCCCACTGCTCCCGGATCGGCGACTGCGGGAGGGTGTCGACCTTCGCGCCGTACTGGCGGAAGAGCTGGAGGTGGAGCGCGTGCGCAACCTCGTCCTCACAGCCCTTGGGGATCCCCGGGATCCACTCCAGCAGGTCGGTCAGGGCGGCATCGGCAGGCGACGGCAGAGACGGCGGCGGCTGGGCGGTCGCGCCCGGTGCCCGAAAGGCAGAGACCGCCCTCGGCTTAGGGATCGGTTCCGGGACTGCGAACGACAGTTCGGGCGCACGCGCAGGGGCCTCCGGGACCGGCACGGCGCCTGGCGCGGCCATAGCCCTACGGAGGACGTCGGCCAACTCCTCGAGGTTGGGTGCCTGGGGCGAGGTGAGAACTGCTGCGGCGAGGATGACCGGCACGAGGACCAGGAACTGCTGAGAGCCGGGGGGGGGCAGCTCGAACGAAGCCGGAACGGTACTGCGCACGGCGTTGGCGAATGCCGGCGGCGTGGACTGGAGGCCGTGGAGTCTGGTGGCGATGGACAGGAGGGGGGGTACCGACCTGATGAAGTTGTTGAGCCTGACGGCTTCGGTCTGCCGCTGTGCCGCGGCGCAACGCTGGGCCTGCTGCTGGGCATTATCCCGTTCGGTGCGCATCGCGTCCAGATCCCGCGTGAGGGACTCCAGGTCGCCCCGTGCCACGGCCAGCTCCCGTCGTTGGGCCTCATACTCGTCATGCAATTGAGCGTAGTCGGTGGAGTAGGCCGTGACATCCAGGTCCGGGACAAAAGGCTCCCCCACCTGGGAGGGGCTGGGGGGGGCCGACCCGACGGCCGGGGCCGGTGACTCCGGAGGCGTGGGGTCTGCGGCAGCCGGTGGTACCTGGGAGGCAGGCTCTGGGAGATTGAAAGAGAGCCTTGTCTGTTCGGGCAACAGTGACGAAGGCGATGGTTCGGACCCTGAGGGGGTGGGCTTGCCCTGGGCCTTGTACAGGGCTGACGCTGGGGTGAACGCCGCCGTGGCGAACAGAGTGCCGGCGGGGCTGGGCGCCGCTTGCCCTTTGGTGAGGTAAGGTGCGTGGCTGGGCGGCGTGAGCGGGGGCGGGTTGGCGGTGTCGGCGATGCCGGCCTGCAGCAGGGCGAAAGTGGGGGCTGTGGCCCAGGAGTGCTCGCCAGCC